>OU862903.1:12274832-12622509 GCA_917880725.1 Selenia dentaria
TATTTTGATGATATCATCATTGACGGTGAATGACAATTGATCCCGTAATTAGCAAGGGCACTAAAAAGGGTGAAAAATGTTTTCATTATTGTCTTTGCATGAAAATTTGAATTTATTTTCTGTACATTTAATATGTATGTTTTCGTTTACAGAGTGGTGTCAATGGGATACTGGTCGTTGGTGTTGACTATAATATTATATTTCACGGAGGCTTTCTATTTTCACTCGACGAATCTCAACTTCTATGTGGTCTTCCCTTGTGTATTAAACAGTAAGTGTTTTAGATATATTGTACGAGGGTCATTTGAAAAGTTCTTAGCCTAACATGGTTAAAGTCATTGGTTTTTTTATACCACCCTCATTTTGTAGTTACATTATTTAGCAACAAGTATGCACAGTTTAGTTTATTCACAGTAACTCATTTGTTCGTTTACACATGATACCGTAGGTCAAGTCAGAGCTATTTTTGAAAATGGATGAAATTGAACATCGTGCAGTTATAAAATACCTGAATTTGAAAGGTTTAACTCCAAAAGCTATACATGAAGACATGTCTGCTACTTTGGGTGAGTCCGCTCCTTTGTATGCGAATGTTAAAAACTGGGTAGCAGAGTTTAAATGTGGTCGTGAGACCATTCAAGATGAGCCCAGTAGTGGCCGGCCTTCGACTGCTTCCACTGATCAAAACAAAGAAAAAATCTGTGATTTAATTTTATTGATCGAAGATTGACTGTCGAGGAGATAGCTAAGACTGTAGGCATCTCATCTGAGCGAACACATCATATAATTACTACTGAACTTGGATTCTCTAAGGTGTCTGCGCGGTGGGTACCGCGACTGCTTTCAGTGGAACAAAAACGCAACCGACTCACAACTTCTCAACTGTTTAGAGTTATATGAAGCTGACCCAATAGAATTTGTTGAAAGATTTAAAACCATGGATGAAACCTGGGTTCACCACAATACACCCGAGACAAAAGAACAGTCGAAACAATGGAAAAGAGCAGGAGCGCCCACCCCAAAGAAGGCAAAGGTGGTTTTTTTAGGCGGGCAAAGTCATGGCATCCGTTTTTTGGGATGCAAAGGGTATAATTCTCGTGGATTATTTAAAAAAGGGTGAAACAATAAACTCCGATTACTATTGCAACCTGTTGCGTCGTTTGAGAGAAGAAATTAAAGATAAACGTCCAGGTTTATTGAGAAGAAAAGTCTTGTTTCATTAGGACAATGCGCGCGTTCACACCTCTGTGCTATCAATGGCAGAAATCCATCAATGTGGCTTCGAATTGTTACCTCATCCCCCATATTCACCGGATTTAGCACCGTCCGACTTTTATCTGTTCCCAAAGCTGAAAAATTTTTAGGTGGTAATAATTTTTTTATAAATGAAGAGGTCATAGCGGCCGTGGACGCTTATTTTGAGGAGTTAGACGAAGATTTTTTTAAAACGGGTATCGAAGCCTTACCGGGTCGATGGAAAAAGTGTTTTGAGCTCGGAGGAGAGTATGTTGAAAAATAAAAATAAACTCAAAATCGTGTGGTTTCATTCAGTATGTTAGGCTAAGAACTTTTCAAATGACCCTCGTACAATACAATAATTCTTTATTGCACATAACAAAACCTACAAAAAGTAACTTATCAAAATATAATCTTAATTTAGGGTAGTACAATGGGCGGTCTTATCGCATATACCTATTTCTTCCAGATAACCTTTTATTACTTTGATTGTACTAGCTGCTCTCCACGGTTTCACCCGCGCGGCGATGGATGATAATGATGATGACGAATTTTATATAGCCTATGTAACTCAGGGTGAATGTAGCTTTCCAATGGTGAAAGGAGTTTTTAAATCGGTCCAGTACTTTTTGAGCCAATTCGTTACAAACATACTTACAAATCTTTCCTCTTTATAATATTAGTATGAAGTATGATATAGTTAATTGTATACTATTGCTAGCTGATCCCGCGGTTTCACCTGAGTGTTTATGTGATGATGATGATGATGATGAAAAGTATTGTTTGTCCTTCCTCGGAATATAATATATCTTATTGCCAAATTTCATGAAAATCGGTAAAGTCGTTCTCAAGTTATGGCGTGAGCAAGGAAAATATGGATTCATTTATATGTAAAATGTCTAGTAGAATATTACTAGCTGATCCCGCGGTTTCACCTGAGTGTTTATGTGATGATGATGATGATGATGAAAAGTATTGTTTGTCCTTCCTCGGAATATAATATATCTTATTGCCAAATTTTATGTAAATCGGTAAAGTCGTTCTCAAGTTATGGCGTGAGCAAGGAAAATATGGATTCATTTATATGTAAAATGTCTAGTAGAATATTACTAGCTGATCCCGCGGTTTCACCTGAGTGTTTATGTGATGATGATGATGATGATGAAAAGTATTGTTTGTCCTTCCTCGGAATATAATATATCTTATTGCCAAATTTTATGTAAATCGGTAAAGTCGTTCTCAAGTTATGGCGTGAGCAAGGAAAATATGGATTCATTTATATGTAAAATGTCTAGTAGAATATTACTAGCTGATCCCGCGGTTTCACCTGAGTGTTTATGTGATGATGATGATGATGATGAAAAGTATTGTTTGTCCTTCCTCGGAATATAATATATCTTATTGCCAAATTTTATGTAAATCGGTAAAGTCGTTCTCAAGTTATGGCGTGAGCAAGGAAAATATGGATTCATTTATATGTAAAATGTCTAGTAGAATATTACTAGCTGATCTCGCGGTTTCACCTGAGTGTGTATGTGATGATGATGATTATGATGAAAAGTATTGTTTGTCCTTCCTCGGAATATAATATATCTTATTGCCAAATTTTATGTAAATCGGTAAAGTCGTTCTCAAGTTATGGCGTGAGCAAGGAAAATATGGATTCATTTATATGTAAAATGTCTAGTAGAATATTACTAGCTGATCCCGCGGTTTCACCTGAGTGTTAATGTGATGATGATGATGAAATGTCTCCCTTGTTCTTTCCCGGGGTATAATCTCCTTGCCAAATTTCATCAAAAGCGGTAGAGTCAAGTTATGGCGTGACCAAGAGCAATAGAGATTAGTTTTTACATAAAAAAATCGTATCCCTTCGGCTATTTGCGTACCATTGACGTAAATTTACTTGCTTTTCATTCATAAATCTTTTGTTTTAATTATATACGGTATAGGAAGGGTTAATGATCTTGATAAATATAACTAGCGAATGCCCGCGACTTCGTTCGCGTAGTAGGCTCAGCCTTCAGCCTCGCCATAACCTCCCATTTTTATTTTATAATTTATTGTTTGATAGAGTATACTTCTGAGGTGGTCCCATTTAAATTACATCAAATTCGGTCAAGCAGTTTTTGAGTTACACTTCAATAACTGAAAAACGTTTCGCCGAAGTGTCCGTAACTCTGGACATTTGTTCAGTAAATGGTCAGTGTTTGAGATGTTTGCTGTCAGTAAACATCAGTATTTTTAACCATGGCATCAATTTCGACCCCTGCGTCCTTCGTTTTTGAAGCCGGTTAAAAAGGAAAAAAAAAACGTTTCACTTATTCCTACATTATCCTCAAATCAAATTTAATTTCGTTTTTATTTTAAAAGGATTACTTATTATTTTTTATTAATATCGCATTTTAGATAGCCGACACCTTTCTATGCGGCCTAGGCATTTTTTTTTTCCAGCTTTTATTTAGGGGTCCAACGACTTGCCTTTAGTCGTCCAACGACTATGTCAGTCCCATATGTGCTGCTCTTAGATCTAGCGAACACGGTTCTCACGATAAAGTGACATATCAGCTACCTTACCTTGTCTCTAGTATGGATCAAGCTGCGACAGCTATGTCGCGGACTGTCTTTTACCGATAATTTTATTCGATCGACAATGCATGCTCACATTGCAATGTAAGCAAGTTTTTGCTATATTTTGTAAAATCATTAATTTCTTGAACTTACATAATATAAACTTCCTTTGTTTCAGTAATAACACTCCTAGGACTAATCTACCTTCCGAGTAAGCTGAAACTATTCGGGTCCATACCTGGCTCTTCAGGGATGGACAGAGAAATTGACGACGAAAACACACAAATACTGCGCTCCATGGGTAACTTTAAGAGGAGAAAAGCTGGCAACACCGTCAAGAACAAACATGTCTGATTGTGGTGTTGCCGTGTATAAAAAATCTCCCGACAGGTGTGGGTAAAACTCAAGTGTAGATTATTGGCTGTGGTGTTGCTACGCTCGAAAAACAATTTGTAAGTGGATGTATAACTAAAATGGATGATCTCGAGTATAATCTGTCGGCCTTACTAAACATGCTACCCTACCATATTTACCTTAAGACGACACAAAATAGAGACCAGCACGCTATTACAGTATGGTCACTTTCCACGCAGATGGATATGCGGGGTTTGCTATGCTAACATAGTTAAACATATATGGCCTTACTTATTAAATTTAAATAACGACATTTAGTACGGCTACGTAATAGTAATGTGGTACTAAATACCAATATTTAAATCTAAGCAGCTCGTTAGGGATAATGTGTTTAGAACGGCCGTTACCAGACAAAATAAACACCCGTTGGTTTAACGAATCTCATAACTTATGAAGTGAAAATTTTTATAGTTTTGGTAGGGGCAACACTTACAGCAGTGCAAGAACGGTATTTTGTCGATCTATAAATTCGACAGTTCGATGTCGACAGAATCGTTTTTGACGTGATAACGTCTTACAAATCGATGAACGCCGGCCGCACGCGCGACACATAGTCACGTTCTTTCTGAGCCGAGAGTGCAAGCGAGAGCGCGGAACAAGCGTTAGAGAAGCATGATCGGCCTAAGCGTTCGACTTGTCTTATACAAATACAAATAAGTTTATTTCATATAGATTTTTGTACAAAATAAACGTATGAATCCATTTATCCCGAAATAGTTTTCACTGTTTCGGAAATTAATGGCCTCTCCCATATCAATGACAGCTAAAGTTATGCGAAATAGCAGATTAAAATTCGACAGTGTAAGAAAAAAATAAAAAAATATTACGTTATCACATAAAATCATCCGTAAACCGACTTTACAGACAGGCATTTTTTTTTATTAATTATATAATTAAATGTCATATTTGACATGTGGATTGATAAATTCGACGTCGACAGAATCAGTTATATTAACCCCTCAAGTATCGATGTTATTATAATAATGAAATTTCTATTGTGTGTGACCTTTGATGGTTTAATTTAAATGTCATATTTGACAATATTAATCGATAAAATCCCTTTTATCGATGTTATGTATCGAATTCATCGATCGAAAAAGTATCGTACTTGCACTGCTAGTCCGCGTTACCGACATTCTAGTGTAGCTTCACCGACATGCTAGTGAAGTTTTCACTTCTGTCGGCAGTTCGAATGACTGCGTTTTTTTCTACTTATCTAGTCATTATTGCTGTTTGAAATGATGGCAATACGCTCAGTATTGCGTTGGTAAAATTACAATACTACGCTACTGTTTCGTAAGGGAATCTATTCCACTGCGGTGATACTCACCTAGACTAACTCGTAACTGACAAAGCCTACTTACTAAAGAGTATTATCCTATCTTGTACATTAAATTAGTACTTGGATATTACCATAGCTGGGCATTAACCCGTTAATCCGTGAATCGTTAATTAACGAAGTTAACATTTTGATTAACGGATTTGAGTCAACTTTTAAAAATGTTAACGGACACGTAACTTCCATTAATATGCAGAAGTCCGTTAATCGTTAATCCAATGCCTAATAGTTACCGCACGGCCCCGCGGCGCGGCGCGAAAAACAAGTTCAGACAAGTATGAAACGACAAGTGCCGGGCGGCGCGTGGCAGCGAGTGAAACAAAAACAAAACTAGATATATTTTGCCCGCGCGTGTGAGTGAGAAAGAAAAGTGCGAAAATATTTTTGTTTTGTTTGATCATTTCATTACTTAGCGCCGGTGCTTAGAGAGAGCTTAAATATAATATTGTTATACTCTCAAGCGCTGCAGTTTCCACGGGGAAAGACATTTGAACACCAAAACGAGCCTCGCTTTCAGACGAGAACTTCAACATGTTAATTTTCATGAAGATGAATATGCACCTTATGCCCGACGAGTAAATTACACATTTGAATTATACAAGTATTTTGTTTTGTTCCTAACCTGTTAACTTCCAGAACCTAAGCCAACAGGTTTTACAAGTTCACTAACGCAACGATATAAAGATGCAGTTTTACACATATTAACGGATTAACGATTAACGTTAACTTGCGTTAATTCTTCCGAAATGTAACGCTTTAACGAAGCTAACTTTTTCTGTAGCGGATTAACGATTAACGAAGTTAACTATTTGCTTAACGGTGCCCAGCTATGGATATTCCTCTATTTCTTGTTTTTAAATTAATCTAAGGTGCACGCATATTGTCTCATGCACTTGCAAACTCTTTGAAAATTCTAATAGTTATAAGGCGACCTTTACACAATTAAAGTAGAAAACCATCCATAAAGCAATAATTTTTATAATAAATTAGATATAAAAAGTACTTACACAATTATCGTTCGTGTAAAATATTTATTAACGCGTTATTCATAGTTTAATTGGCAAAACTATACAGAACAAAATATGGTGGGGCACACCATACCTCGGTAGGGAATATTTAAGGGGTAATATTTGGGTTTAGGTAAAACTGGGAGGTATTTACGGGATGTCGGGTGACTTTGGATCTGATGGGGGCTGATGACCTTGAGAGTTCTCTGGGTAGGCGTCCTGCTTTGTACTGCGTGCTGAATGGTTGTCACTCGTAGGTATAAAGTCTTTGGATTTATTGTTTGTGCACTGGTTTACGCGTAAACACGGGCTGATTAGCGGTCGCTCGCGGCGCGGTTAGGTAGGTGACTCGGGCTGACGCGTAACGCGAAGGTTGAGCGGATCACGGGTGCCGATGATATGGCGGCGGTTCCCATGCTGTCGCGGCGCGAAGGCGGAGCGGTATACGTCCGCTAGCGGCGACTCTAAATTCGTGACAGTGTCCTAGTTTTATTTATAAAATCGGAATACATTAAATTAATAAAAGGTAATTAATTGTTGTTAAAAGTATTATGTTTGAAAATATGGGAACAAAGAAACGCGAGACTCGGAACAGCTGATAGTGCGTTCATAGCTGATAGCCTGGTAGATACTGTGTCGCGCCTTGGGTGCTAGAGGCATGGTGCGAGGCAGCTAGAATGCAACTGTCATAGAACAGCTATCCAAGGCGCGGTATTTGTTGTCCGTCTCTGTGCCGTACAGGACAAAAAACGTTAGTTCAACTATTATTGGCGCGAGAATAGAAGCCAAACCAAGCTCGTGTTCATTACATTTTAAACGAATCTATATTGAGTAGATTATAAATTACAAATGAGTACAAACGGCTAGCGGAGCTCGAGTTTCATATATGATCATACTTCATTGCATATATCCTTATTTGATTGTATATTTGAAAACTATTTCGATACTGACCAACAATATGGGAAATTAAAAAAAAGGATGGAATGACAGAGACGTCACGGAAAAACGATTTTTGATTTTGGGATTTTAAGAGAGAGGATGGATTTCTGAAAAAGTAAACGAATTATTATTTTGAAGATTGGATTGATGCTATAAGGCCAATTATAATAATAAAACGCTTATTACTATGTGTCGTATATTCCCATAGAAGAATGGATTTTGAAATGGATAGGATTTGCCATCGACCATGGAGCCATTGGGCTTGAGAAGGACTGGCTCGATGTCATAGGCCAATAATAATGAAGAGTTCGCCGTTATAAAAGGGACTCCGTAAAGTGAAACTTCGTCAGGTCACGTTATAGAAAGAGGGACTCCGTAAAGAGAAACTTGGTCAAGTCACGTTATAGAAAGAGGGACTCCGTAAAGTGAAACTTGGTCAGGTCACGTTATAGAAAGAGGGACTCCGTAAAGTGAAACTTGGTCAGGTCACGTTATCTATTTAATATATCTATATTACTAATCTTACTTTTTATTTATTATTAGCTAGCTAGGTATTCTTCTCATTGTAAGTACCCATAACAATACAATTGTCAAGCATTTCCGAAATATAAAACTTGGGGTTAAGAGTCCTCTCAGACAGAAAGTGGTCACGCGTTCTAGCGGTTCTGCGTACCAGCGTGTATAGTTCCTCAGCCAGTCGTTATTTGCTATGGCCACTCAAACAAGTAACGCGGCGCGGTATGGTATCTTCAAGGAGTATCGAGAATACAATACAAATTTACGATAATTCCTTAAAGATAAACGCGCCGCGTTACTTGTTGCATGGTCATAGTGAATAAGGCCCCAGCCTAGCCAGGGGGGAGCCTACCTTTTACGAAACTATCATAAATTAGGAGCGTTTTGTAATAAGCTTAGAATAATCATACTTGTTATCGTACTCCCACCGACGCACAATGGTTAAACTATATTAATAATAATACTTACCTGTTTATTCCTCAAAATGTACATTACAAAAATACGCTTAAAACACATTTTTTATTGAAGGGATTCAATCATATTTATATTTTTAATTTTAGTTGGTGGCTCATAGGGTAAAGGCCTTCTCCTGCTTCAAAACCTTAACATTGGAACAATGAAACTTATTCAAAAGTCACGTCAAAGTACGCGAATTGAGTGAACTATTTGATAATCATCATCATCCCAGCCGTAGGACGTCCACTGCTGAACAAAAGCCTCCCCCATATTTCTCCAAAAGAACCGGTTGGAAGCGGCTTGCATCCAACGTCGTCCTGCGTCCTTTATCAGATCGTCTGTCCACCGTGTCGATGTACGACCTACGCTGCGCTTGCCGGTCCGTGGTCTCCATTCCAGAACCTTCCGGCCCCATCGGCCATCTGTTCTGCGTGCTATGTGCCCTGCCCACTGCCACTTTAACTGGCTAATCTTCTGGGCTATGTCGGTGACTTTCGTTCTTCTACGGATTTCCTCATTTCTGATTCGTTCACGTAGAGAAACCCCGAGTATAGCCCTCTCCATAGCTTGTTGTGTGACTTTGAGCTTATATATGAAGCCCATAGCAAGAGACCACGTTTCAGTGCCATAAGTCATCACTGGTAACACACATTGGTCGAAGACTTGTCTGGAGGCACTGAGGTATTTTAGACGAGAAGACTTCGTGAAATTTCCGGAACGCTGCCCTGCTGATAATACGTTATCAATACATCTCTCGTAATGCATTATTATTTTAAGCTTGATATAATGACGTGGTGGTACCAAAATTAATGATAAGGTTAAAATATTACTACTTTAAGAGGTGGGAGTAGAACCCTTGATGTGTGGGTATAATGTAACGCTATACAATGAACGCGGAACGCTAAAGACCGCTTTCTGTCTGTCCCTAGGTGGTGTAAGTTTATGTAATTTGTGCGTTACTAAATGTAGTAAGTCCACTCTTGTAAATGCAATTACACTTCTTTTTCATGGTAGAGTATGTGAAAGCGTCCTAGGAATCCAGGTCACGCGTGTGCTAATTTACTGTTTTAATGCCAGTACTTAAATCAAAAAGCCGAATATAACCGCTACTAATGTACTGAATCGAAGTCCACACTTGACAGTTGCGTGGCGCACAGATAACAGCTGGATTGGACGCCGTATACACATCTGCAAGTTAGTTCAACGTAACGTCGGTACTCTTTTTGCCCAGACTCTATTAGTCAAGATCTCATATAGTGCAATATAAAGTGCCAATTACACTTCAATAATTAATTATTTACAGTACATGAAATAATATTTTATAATATACACGCTGAAACTAGTCAATTAGATGCAATATCTTAAAATTAGGTAGTGTTAAGGTATTCGTTTTTATTGCGATATATAACGTGTTCTTTTTAAATACACGTGCTCACTATAAATTGTTGCAAAAATATATATCGTGTCTAAATGGAAAGGAAGAACGTTTATCTTTTCTTTTTATATATAAGTGATGTTTCTAACAAAACCTCTGTGCTCTCAACTACTGTAACCTTTGTTATAGCGATAAATATATAATTTGTGATACACATTCTCAACATAATGTGTTGCAAAAATATGCGTCCCTTATCTAAAAAGAAAAGAGGATAGTTTATCTTTGTTTTTCATTTAAAGTACTGTATCTAAGAATACATCTGTACTCTCAACTACTGTAACCTTTGTTATTGCGATAAATATATAATTTGTGATACACATTCTCAAAATAATGTGTTGCAAAAATATGCGTCCCTTATCTAAAAAGAAAAGAGGATAGTTTATCTTTTCTTTTTTTATTTAAAGTACTGTATCTAAGAATACATCTGTACTCTCAACTACTGTCACCTTTGTTATTGCGATAAATATATAATTTGTGATACACGTTCTCAAAATAATGTGTTGCAAAAATATGCGTCCCTTAACTAAAAAGAAAAGAGGATAGTTTATCTTTTCTTTTTCATTTAAAGTACTGTATCTAAGAATACATATGTACTCTCAACTACTGTCACCTTTGTTATTGCGATAAATATATAATTTGTGATACACATACTCAAAATAATGTGTTGCAAAAATATGCGTCCCTTAACTAAAAAGAAAAGAGGATAGTTTATCTTTTCTTTTTCATTTAAAGTACTGTATCTAAGAATACATATGTACTCTCAACTACTGTCACCTTTGTTATTGCGATAAATATATAATTTGTGATACACGTTCTCAAAATAATGTGTTGCAAAAATATGCGTCCCTTAACTAAAAAGAAAAGAGGATAGTTTATCTTTTCTTTTTCATTTAAAGTACTGTATCTAAGAATACATATGTACTCTCAACTACTGTCACCTTTGTTATTGCGATAAATATATAATTTGTGATACACATTCTCAAAATAATGTGTTGCAAAAATATGCGTCCCTTATCTAAAAAGAAAAGAGGATAGTTTATCTTTTCTTTTTTTATTTAAAGTACTGTATCTAAGAATACATCTGTACTCTCAACTACTGTCACCTTTGTTATTGCGATAAATATATAATTTGTGATACACGTTCTCAAAATAATGTGTTGCAAAAATATGCGTCCCTTATCTAAAAAGAAAAGAGGATAGTGTATCTTTTCTTTTTTTATTTAAAGTACTGTATCTAAGAATACATCTGTACTCTCATCTACTGTAACCTTTGTTATTGCGATAAATATATAATTTGTAATACACATTCTCAAAATAAATTATTGCAAAAATATGCGTCCCATATCTAAAAAGAAAAGAAGAAAGTTTATATTTTCTTTTTTATTTAAAAGTGCTGTATCTAAGAAAACCTCTAAACACTCAGCTGCTGTTTCCATAAACTTAAATTTAAAGTGTGGTTTGTGTTGGTTTTTGATTTCCAATTTTATTTATAACTTTTTTGTAACTTACGTAAGAATATGATACATTAGTGTAATGGTAATTTATGTGGTTGAGTATCTCAACCGAACTGGGGCAGCAGTCTCTACACAAATAGTAAAAGCGTCGCAAGCTACCGATCGGTAATTAATAACTTACGTATAAAGAAATCTTTATTCTCAAAAAAGATTAATATCACTTACATGAGAACAATATTATATATATAAAAAAAATAAGTATCTCAGTTTCGTGACCTTCTAAATCTTTTTTACCTTGACCTTAGAATAATTTCAATAGTACGGGCAGAAGGTCTACAAGCTCCGCAGCCTTGAACCCTGCACGCTACCGCAAGGCCTACACTCTCTACACAAATAGTATTTAATAGCGTCGCAAGCTACCGATCGGTAATTAATAACTTGCTTGCTAATGCAACTCTGCGTCTGCAGACGTTTCGTATCGTACGTGTTCGTACCGTAATCGTAATTTCATGTGAATAAACGATTTTAATTGTTATCTACACTGCAGAGAGTTGCATTAGCAAGCAAGCTATTATTTAACTATAGGTAGCTTGCGACGCTATTAAGTTCTATTTGTGTAGAGACTGTAGGCCTTGCGGTAGCGTGCAGGGTTCAAGGCTGCGGAGCTTGTAGACATTCTGCCCGTACTACTGAAATTATTCTAAGGTCTAGGGAAAAAAGATTTAGACGGTCACGAAACTGAGATACTCAACTGTAACGCTTAAGTTAAACCGCGTTAATATTAATTTGAAACCGACTTCCACTAGGTATATTCTTAAAGATACTAAAATTAAAGACCCGATGTTGTTGATCAATTATATTATCCAATAATTTGTTGTGAATCGGCACACAACTGACGAATTTGAGTAACGTAAGCCCTGAACCAATTTTGATATAATTTATAAGGGGACCACCTCTGAATTATGACCAACTAAACAAAGAGTCAAAAAATCAATTCATAATTGACGAAAGTTGCGTAACTAACATACAGTATTGAGAATCTCCTCTTTTTAGAAATCTGTTATTTTTTTTTAAATTTTAAATGGGACCACCTCGGGAGTATACCTACTCTATTAAACAAAAAAAGAATAATTAAATTGGACTGCTCCGAACAAGTAATGTGTGATCATACATTAAAAAAATGTACACGCCGACTTGAGAACGTCCTTCTTTCTTTGTCAAGTCCTAGTCGGTTGAAAAATAAGCTTTTATAGTTTTTTCTACTACTAATCTATGCATATTTATATTTAGTCTCTCACTGTGTGTAGAAAGATTTCATTAGTATATAAGTAATTAATTAAACAACTATAATGGATTAAATTAATTCTTCTCACTTATATTTCGGCGTTCAAAATGTTTAATCCTAAATCGAATCCTAATCAAAAATATGCGCGATTTAGTCAGTTTGTAGTTGTATAAGTATCGTTTAATTGTGTTATTATAGGAATATAAGGAATTTTGACTTGTTATTTAGGTTTTACTGTTTATGCATAAGATGGTTTAAAGAACGTGCAAATGGATTAAATATTAATGAAAAGAGTTTCGCAACGTCTCGAACAGTCGAGAGTAAAATAGCTTCAGTCTTGTATCTATGCCTATGAGTAGCTAACTAGGCTACTTCTCGTTAAGTTTCACATATCACCACCAAGAGCGCTTTCTGTGGCAAACAAAAAGCGCTATACGAATTTCGAAAGTCACAGAAAACCGCGAAAGGAACACGGACTAGACTCAGTTCGGGTTTCTGTGACTTTCGAAAATCTACGGCGTGTGTTCTGTGTAGAAGGGCGAGTGTACCCCTTTCCTGAACTCATTAAGTACCTAGGAGGACAATGACCTCGCGATCAGCTGCTTTGTGAGTTAAGTATCTATAGACCCACTGCCAGTGTATATCTCGTATGTCCGCTTGTTACAATTCAAGAATAAAGCTATTTTGAAACTGTGCACAGAGACAGTCAAAAGTAATACCTAGAAGTACCTAATCAGCTTTCTCCGTTGCTGTCTTATAGTCGTGTGCACATTTTTTAGCCCATCCTATATATTATTTTTATTGCAAAGTGTGCATTGAGAGTTGTTTTGATAATATTGTGTTTTGTTTTTGGAGTGTATAATTATATATTTATTGTAAGTATTTACAGCAATATGCTCAAAACGAAGTGCTTTCGGTAGAGATCCTATAGTTATAAATTAAATAATACACAAATTATAGGAATAACTTCTTATATGACCGAAATGAACGCTTTACTAAATAACTGTTTAGTTTTACATATACATTTTTAACTTAAATTACTCGTACTTTAAATTGCTCACAAGTTTTTCTACGTGTAAGTAGGTGTGTATGAAAAGTTCTTAGCATCTTCCTTTCCTGCATCCTGAACGGCTAGACGGCGGTCATGGTGTCGGAGACGGATTTCCAGAAGATGTGGCTGCGAATCCCGTCCGAGGATATGTCATTTTTACGGTTCCGTAACTCAAAAGGAATAAGGAACTCTCACAGGATCACTCTAACTCACTCACTTTGTGTATCACTTGATTGTCCGTCTGCCTTTCAAGACCCTTTTCGTCAGGAACGCGTACGAGGTTGATTTTTATATCGAATACTCGGATCTATGATCTTTTTCAGCTGTGAGAAAAGAAACTTGCAAGTTAAAGCGAGCGTTTTTGTCGAATATTTTGTCATATTGTGTGGTTTCACAAGGAAATTAAAACCTTTTGGGTACTTCCCGTTGCCCTAGAGCACCGTTTCTTAACCGATGGTCCGCGGATCACTGGTGGTCGCTGGGAGCGCCCGAAGTGGTCCGCGAAACAAAAGGTGATATTTGGCAAAAAGCAATGTCTTACAGCACATTTAGAGGAACAAATCGGAAAACCGTAAATGTGTAGTCTAATAAAAAAAAATGCTAGTAGACTCTTACAAACTTATTATCATCTTCTAAATCTTGTGTAGGAATCGAACGGCAAAGTTAAGTTTGTCTTTTAACCTAGTTTGTCTTTAGTTAGACTCTGTTAAATATAACCGGTTTGGCCCTTGCAATATACTGATGTAATCATTATGGCCCTCTAAGGCTTCAAAGTTTGGAGACCCCTGAGTGAGAGCAATAATGTTACATCTTTTTTTTAATATACGAAACCCTAGGTGCGTGAGTCTAACTCGCTCTTGGCCGGGTTTTCTCGACAATTTGCAATAACTGTTTTTAGTTATTTTACGTGTGTTTTTGACACGACCCACATGACACCCTAATTTTGAATCTTTCCGGTAACAAATTTATTGTATTATTATTTATTAATTATTGTTTTATTTAAGTTGTTGATATAAATAATATACTTATATCAAAAGCAAAGCGTTTATTTCGAGTCATATAATAAAGTTTGTCATTAGTTCGAAGAGTCAAGTCACATTGCGGCGGAATGGGAGAGATGGCTATTTTGTGACCAGAATCATTTGCATTACATTATCAACTTTATCTACATAATGGTCGTATATCTATTAGATACAAGAGCAAACTCATCTACTTACCTAACACTGGCAAATGCACTAAAAATGCGACGCCAAAACTTCCCGTGAAAAGAGGAAAGAAAAAGTACCAAAATGACAGAGCGTTTTTCGGAGAATAATTTTACGTTGATCCCCGGACAATACACTGACCTGTTTCGTTGTTTTCTTGTTACACAATGTAATAATGATCAAAATGCAATCGCATAATGTCTTCTTCCGCCGCAATGAGAATTGTCCCTTATGCTAGATCTATTAGCTGATTTTTGTCAATTGCGAATTGCGGTTCGCGCGTTAACGTTGTGATGGTCGCATTCAGTGGGCGTAGCTAAGCACGAAAAAGTGCGTAAGTGTAACGTAATCGCTGACGCCACTGTGCCACAGTTGTAATAAAGGATGGTCCAACCATAACGCACGATATTAATTAACTATTAACTAACTTAACTATTAATATAAAAATGAACCCCTATATATGACCAGCTGCTGGTGGTCCCATTTAAATTTCATGAAATTCGGTCTAGTAGTTTTTGAGATATACTCCAATAACTGAATAGAATGGATTTTTTTCAAATTGTACTTTACTTTCATAAGAACCTTCTCCTGACATTAATTAACACAATAAAATAGAATTAGCAAGATTGTTCCCGCCGTTCTCATGTTATAGCGTGACCAGGAGAAATAGGGGTTCATTTTTACATACATGGATAGATTATTATCGTGCGTTATGGTTGGACCATCCATTAGTTAGATATAGTTTCTAGCTTTCTACTGTATACATCAACGATACGAATACGTTCCACTTACACACATTTTAGTGGCCCGTCGTAGGCCTAAGTACAGTGTGAGCGTGAAATTCAAACTAAAGCTGACATAACTATTCCTGTGAATATGTCAGCTTGCAAATAGTAACTTGTAATAATCAATGTAATTGGAAAATCATAAATAGATCTGCGTGAAATTCAAACTAAAACTGCCATATTTATAGAAATTATACGTCAGTGGCCTTACAGAAAATGGTAACTTGTAATAATCCATGTAATTGGAAAATCATAAATAGATCTGCGTGAAATTCAAACTAAAACTGCCATATTCACAGAAATTATACGTCAATGGCCTTACACGAAAATGGTAACTTGTAATAATCCATGTAATTGGAAAATCATAAATAGATCTGCGTGAAATTCAAACTAAAACTGCCATATTCACAGAAATTATACGTCAGTGGCCTTACACGAAAATGGTAACTTGTAACAATCCATGTAATTGGAAAATCATAAATAGATCTGCGTGAAATTCAAACTAAAACTGCCATATTCACAGAAATTATACGTCAGTGGCCTTACACGAAAATGGTAACTTGTAATAATCCATGTAATTGGAAAATCATAAATAGATCTGCGTGAAATTCAAACTAAAACTGCCATATTCACATAAATTATACGTCAGTGGCCTTACACGAAAATGGTAACTTGTAATAATCCATGTAATTGGAAAATCATAAATAGATCTAGCAGATTCCATATTGTAATGATGTATTAACAATTAATAGCCATTTCTGAAAATACTTACCTATCTTATCAAACGGACCATACATTACCAGTGCCATATCATATTGTTAAATTTGCAAATAAAACCACAGTTTGAATATAATGATGATTTTTATTTATTTACAATCTTCCCTTGCTATAGCTACTGCGGTACCTGCTTCAGATCAGGTAAGCGCCGTCAACGCTCACAACTGCTCTCGCTGCTCGCGCCCCGGTCTGCCGTTCCCTTTGGTTGACAGTGGCAGCTCGCAATGATCACGTAGACTCACCTTCGAACCGCGAGCGTTGTGGTCGCGGCGTGAGCATTTTCGGTTACGTCCTCGATGACGTAACGAACGCCGCGAGTGATTTAGGCGCTTCACGGAAGGCGGCCTTAATATATTGGAGTTAAGGATTGCAATCCCGCAAAACGGGATCACGCATTCCCGCGGGATCCCGCTGCTTTTAATACTCTGCTGGATCCCGCACCCTCAAAGCGCGGATCCAGCAAATTAAAGATTAGGCGTTAAAACTTTCGCGTTATTCGCGAGTAGCACGAGCTCGACGTGGCCGTTACACATCAAAGAGAATATTTACATCCCATTTATATCACTTTGTATGCAAAAACGGCGGCGTCAAGCATGTTGCCATTTGCAGATACATAATCTAATAAGTATAACATGAGACATTTGATATAATATGTGTAGAACATTTTACGTTCCAATTTGTCTACAGACAATGATCGAACGACAACCGGACTCGAACTGCAGTTGCAGCGGGATAGATTGTTGAACGTTGTGAAATATAGAATTGGCCTGCAGGTTACTGTCATAATATGCGGGTACCGTCCGCCTCGCCCGCTCTTTTTGTTTACTGTTCAATTAGACCTACTGCGGCTACTGCACTGTTTTGGGTGCCTAAATAATTATTTCTCTAGGATGACAACTATGTATTGACACCATAATCATGCGATTTTAGGTCTTATGCTTGCTTGAGCGTTCGAGTAGGGTGTGAGCAAAAGTAGCGAAAGTGGCAAAAATAACGTTTTTGGGCTTTACGAACGCTTTAACAAAAGAGCAATGACAATGCCCTCAAAGCTAAACGAACGCACTTTATGTAAATGAGTATTAATTAATGGCAATAAATATTTTTCTATTCTATTCTATTTGAATCCAGTACCTCTACCATGAGTTGGCAACATAAATGTCATCTATAGTCGATACTCGATCTCGCCTACCTATTAAGCTTGTGATTGGCGTACTCGCTATCAATTTTAGTTCTACAATTGACCGCAAGGTGGCACTGTTCTGTTTTTCATACATTTTTTAACGGCAGTCGATAGCGAGCATCGATTGGTTTCAATGTTGTAAACTCATGGTACGTCTACTGAACTATCGTTGTTTACGATACTTACTGTACTGAACACGTAAGGTGGGAACTGTGTTTTGTTTGTTGAACTCACCTAGTCAATACCATAGAAAATTTGTATAACAAGACTGCCGTGGAGCCGATAGGAAGCTATGGCCAAAACTCAGTAGGTATATGGTACCCAACACTTAGAATAACTAACGTAACTTAAATGAATGAATAAATGATTTTTATAAAAGAAATAGAATCTCCATCAATATAAATCATAATCAGCCCATTTTGTTCCCACGGCTGGACACTCGAGCCTTCCTCTCAGAGAGAGGAGTTGGGCCACGCGGGCCCAGTGCGGATTGGTGAATAGATTAGTGGCCAACCCATGTCGAAGTTTCAGGCCGCCCGAAGGCCTTCGACTAGCCTAACGACTGTTGTCCTAAGACAAACAACCGGGACCGACTGATTAACGTGCCCTCCGAAGCACGGAAGCGCTCAGTTGAATAATGCCACTAGCGGCCACCCATCCAAGTCCTGACCGCAGCAAGAGTTGCTTAAGATAATTTATTGATTCAGGCGTTACTTTGCGGAAATCCATTATAAAAAAACGATATTAAAAAATATTTAGTGACACTTCCGCTGAAAAAAACTGTTTTTCAGCGGAAGTGTCACTAAATATTTTTGAATATCGTTTTTTTTTTAGAGTTGCTTAACTAGATCGCCAAGTCAAGCTCCGCTAGGAGCGCTTCTTACATACCTACATGGAAGCAATCACATAATAAGTATGATACTCTAACAATATCCCAATTCGTTATAATTCGTTAACGTATCCCAGGCGTTAGATTAGACTCGAGAATGATGGTTGAGCATATCGACACTATTATAGACAAAGCCTACAAGCAGTTGGGTTTCATCGAGCGAGTAACTCTTCAAAAGCATTGACTGTATTAAAGTTTTATACTACACTAGCAAACCCTGCGAACTCCGTTTCGCCACCAGATGGCTTCGTTTTATGTAACATTTCGTTTGGCGCCATCTACTTAAAATATTGGTTTGTAGTACATGCTATGTATCAGAGATGGCGCTGTATGTCAAAAAAGATTTTCCCGCTTTTCTTTTAATTTTTTTCCTGAATTTTCTTTACTATAAACCTCACGGAGCCCGAGACCTTTCCAACGAATGCAAAACCGTGGAAATCGGTTCGTGCGTTCTGGAGTTATAGCGTCAGGAAGGAAACCTGACTTATTTTTATATAGTAGATTATGTCAGAAGCATTTTAGATAGAATACGCCTGCAGTAACTCTACCATGAGTTGGCAACGTAAATGTCATCTTTAGTCGATACTCGATCTCGCCTACCCATTATGCTATAGATTGGCGTACTCGCTATACATTTTAGTTCTACAATTGACCGCCCGGTGGCACTGTTTTTTCTTCATATATTTTTTCGCGGCAGTCGATAGCGAGCATCGATTGGTTTCAATGTTGTAAACTCACGGTACACCTACAGTATCTGGTCACCTTGCTATAATGTCCACATCCCGAAATTGGAATCTATCCAACATAAGTTCTTGTAATTTTTAAGCTTCAAAGGTTTAAGGACCTTCGACTCATACACTGAAGTCTGCAAATATTATGGCATGGGTACGTTAGAGCAGAGGCGAGAACAGTAATGACGTTGTACTTCCATGGTTTCTGGGAACATTGAAGGCAGTGAACTATTGACAATATCGCAGCACGGGCTCCAACTCGTCGAAGTCGATATTCCACGCCACTGTGGCCCGAGCACAGTACAAATATGCGTTATCTGTGCCACTATTGTACTAGATAAATGACAGTTTGTACTGAATACGTCAACGATACGATAACGTTACACTTTAGCAAATATTCGTGCTCGGGCCACTGTTTCACGTAGGTACCTAATGTACATACTATAAACTATGCTCGTAACGCTGTCCTCTGTCGCACCGCTGAAACGCTTAATCAGCGTTAGTCAAAACTATACATCTTTCACTTAGGTACACAAGAAATGCCTTAAAAATTGACATAAAAAAGTCTCACGTGCTGACTTTATACATTATATGATTTAGTCAAACCCTCCCTAATCACACACACAAACACACATATATCCATATACTCTCACACTCAACATAACCTCTTATATGCGTGCGTATGCGAATTATAATTTTACGTAAGTTTACAAAAACTACTTACTAAGGTACATGATACAAATAAGGCCTATGCCCTAACAAGGCCTAATATGCGCAAAACCCAAATAAATGGATACTTTACGCACATAAATATATAAGGCCTACATATTGAGGACGGGTGCGTGTGCGGCTCGGTCTCGCTCCCTGCTGTGGTAGTGCGGACGAGGTCTCCTTTGGAGTAGGTCGTTTCGTGATGTGAGTTAAAGTTTTGCTTATATTGTGGTAAGTTTACAGGTATTTATTACCTGTTTTCTCTTAGATAACTAATACAATTTACTAAATGTTTGTGTTCATATGTGCCTTTTAACTGTTAATTAAAGAATGTTTGAATTTTTCATAAGCCTCTCTTATCAGCCTTATATACAGCTGGTATTCCACAAACAAGGCCTAAGCCTTATTTGTCGTTGATAGCCTATGCCTTATTTGCGGTAAGTAGGCCTACTTAGTGATCGTAGCGGTTATGTCTCATTTTTTAGATTAGTCTTCATCCAGAAACATAAAAATTGACTTTATTATCTATTGTAGACTCCGATGATGGCTTCCTTTAGTCCTTACCAATTACAACTGTTTTTTTATTGTTTTTTTTTTGCGTGGGGAAAATGCTTTTACGCATACCCGCTCGCTGGGGGAAGCACGCGGGTTATGTCGGACTCTCACTACCGACTAAAAACCCCACGATGTCCTTCGGCAACGACTGCAAACAAGGCCACGGGTCCGTTTGCGCACTCTCCGCAGCCCTGTCTTGCCGACGTCCGCCCATCGATGTTTCAGGGCAGACACACCTCGGAGGAAGGACACAACGCCCTCCTCATACGGCTCCAGCGACGCACTGGGACATCCAGCGCGTCGCCGCCTCGGAAGGACCTCATGGTTGAGGGGTGCCAGACGTCCCCACGTCCGACGCCCCAGGCCCTCCTAGCGGAGACGGTGTGCGAGCTCTAATAGCTCGCCTCCGTGTCCGCGCCCTCCGGAGCGGGAGAGAAAGAGGATTAATCTCTCTCTCACGCTCTTCGGTCTCCCTATGCGACATCACGTCCTCGCAGAAAGAGACCATCGCCTCCTATGACATCTCGTCATCGACCATCCTGGCTAAGATGGTCGGTAAGGAGAGGTCCACCCCCACCACTGCGATCAAGAATCGCCTTGATTCCGCCGCCCCCGGGCACGCCTCCAGTACGTGTTGCGCGGTTTCTTCCACGCAGCCGCACTGGTGGCACACTGGGGACCTCCCTCCGGGCCACGTTGTACAAGTACGTCCCGAAGCATCCATGCCCCGAGAGGCCCTGTGTTAGCCGGATGGTAAGCGACCCGTGGCGACCAATTACAACTCTGCGTCAACCTCTTAATGATAAAAAAATAATTTCTAATATCTACTATCCTAGTTTTTCTTAAGAGGCCTTATTACAGCACTGTGTTTTAATAAAGCCTATGAGAAATATGTTCTTTCATTTTAGTTTATTGCATCTATCTTCAAAACATTGTAATAAGTATTCTCCTTTTCTTGTTTAGTAGAAGCCTAAAAGTCTAATTAGTAATTTTATTACACTTAATTTAGGTACATTAATTATGTTACAAAAATTTTTAATTGATATTTAAAAGTGTCTACTGACTATATTTAAGTTAGTCGTTAGTAGTTTTTTTTAAAAGATCTTTAATTTTAGAGTTATTTTGGGAAGGAGACTTAGGCCTTATTAAAGGGGTAATTTATTATGGCCAATGCAAAAGGTTTACGATTTGTTAGTTTTTGCTTATTTTTTCACAAAATGTATACTGTTAGATTAATATAGCTTGTAGAACACAAATAAATGATCCGTTTAACCATATTTGCATTTATTTCAATAAATTATTTATCGTGTTACAAGAACTTGAAATACGGTAGGCCTTATTTGTATCACTTACCTCACTACTGAAGTTATTGATTTCCGTAGGTTTTTGTATAGGTACTTACCTACTTATGTTTCATATATGTAATCACTTTTGGCCTTATTTTTATGTATATAGTTAAGTATCGTAATTCGTTAATAAATTAAGCTGTTGATTGCAATATATAAATAAACGATCAGTGCATTTAGCACAAGTAAAAATAGGTATAGATACTTATTTTTTCCAGTATGGATTGTATGCTTCAACTCAATTAGGGTCAAGATAAAAGTCAACCTATACATACAACTTGGACAATTAGACATCAATATCACAGAATAAATAAAGTAGATATTTAGTCGTACTAAGTATTATAGTCATAATATGTTGTACTTTATAAATAGGTCTCTAATGATTAACATAATCCAATCTCATATACCTACATAAGTACTTAAGGCGCTCTCAGCTCAGAGCTTGAATTCTTTCAATTTCTTTCACTTGAAATCAAGCAAGCACATCTCGTTAAAACGTGTAAAAATTAAAAAAAATATGTTAATTCAATAAAAATAGCATCCGTCAGTCTATGTGTATTAAAAATGCAATTTACTACCGACTTCCAAAAAAGGAGGAGGTACTCAATTTGACTGTTTTTTTTATGTTTGTTACCTCATAACTTTCGACTGGGTGAACCGATTCTCAAAATTATTTTTGTGTTTGAAAGCTGGTCGGTTTCCCGTGTGGTCCCATTGAAATGTCATCAATTTGGTTCAGTAGTTTTTGAGATACACTCCAATAACTGTATAGAATGGAAGTCGGAATTAAATTTTTCAAATTGTACTTCTTTGATATGTGTTTCATGACATTGTGAATATAGATCAAAACTGTTTTAAAGGTAAAATTAAGTGGTATGTTTGAATTTATTTTAATGTACTCTAGTATGTTAAAATATGTTTTTAAGTCCGTCAATGTGTACTTACAAGTCTTAGAAATGTATTTAGTTTTTGTAATTTTAAGTAAATAGCTGCTTAATAGATAAATTGCTTCAAAAACCCTCATTTTTATCGACTTCATGAATGGACAGCACCTTAAGTAGTTATAAGTAATCTAGTGTAACCTAATGTCTTAGTAAAGTCATAGCATAAATTACATAGACTGTGGTAAAGTGGTTAAGTATTCAATATAAAATAGCTCGGTTTATTTTTAAAGCTAAGATGTTCGATATACTTAGTTATAAATGCCTAAGTATACAGATTTTGTTTTGACTATTAAGTTTTTAGATTTTTTTCAAAATGAATTTAATTTCATAGGTTTTTTGTGGTTATATGGTCTGTGGTTTTTTTAGTACCCAAAAATGAAATTGAGTTTTAACGTGCGGTGAATATTTATTCAGTACCTATAAGCTATATAGAGACACTCGCGAGGTCTACAACTCACAGAGAGTTATTTACAGGTGATGTCAAAATCGATCTCGTTAGAAATACATGTGGGTAATAGTACTTTTATAGAAATCATACATTTGAGGCTGTTGGCCACCAGCGACAGAAAGAAAAAATAGGTAAAAAAAATTGGTGAGTATCTTCCCTTTTAGTGGGCACCCTAAATATTTACCTACACCCGGCTACAATAGGCAATCACTATTTAGGCACTCAGTGACAAATGTCTTCTAATCGAGTCGTTTCGTGTCGGCCGCAGCAAATATTAGTTTACCATAAATATTACCCGCGTGATAAGGCGCTACAAGAGCAAAGTTTTAGGTAAGTATTTGAGGGGGGTGAAGCACTGGAGGAACAAGCGTGCGTCTGTAATCACGATAACTTTTTTGCAGTTTTATTTTGTTTATATTATATTGTAAACAGTATGATGGTCAAAGTAACCCGATTACTACTACAACTTTGGCTCAACAGTAAAAATACTTTAAAAAAATTAGATGTATTTTTAGGTAAAATATTACTACTATTTATTCACAGCTTATATCTTTTTATATCAAATAAAACCATTAAGACAGTAAGAAATTCATCACCATCGTTAGTACTGACAAATCACTAAAATATATCAAAAAGTAGCTAAAGTAACCCGCATTTGCTGTATCTTATTTCTGATTCAGATATATGTACATATATAGTATTTGACGCTCAAAATATTGATAAATCCGATATGCAATATATTTTTGCTAGTGTTTATTTGCGATTTTTACCTTCAAGATGCCAGATTTATGTTATGCAATATTATTATAAAACCTAAGTCTTTGTTTGAACTCTTAACTAGGTATGCACTGTAATTTTTAAGTTTGTGTCAGTATGTCTAAACTGTGCGACGGAAAACATAACGTTTTACGGATCTTCGTCTTTAGGCAGCGCCTTAAGCATTTTATATGTTTAAATCAAAGTAAGATGCACTGAGATGCGGTATAGGCGCGAGGTACAGAATGGCAGTTATGCCCAGCACCTCGGTCGATAATGCACAATTATTATGCATTACTTATAAATAACTATTATATATAACATAGAATAAAATAAAACAAAATAACTACCGGTAATATATTACCACAGTCTGTTCTTATGCTCTGATATGATTATGGTATGTAATTTAAAATTAGTATTTACATTATAAGTAGGTAAATGTTTGCATTATATGTCGCGTGTATTTGGGAAGATTTGGATGTAAGTTTTGTAGATTTATTTCTCAACTAGCTGACCCGTCCGCGTTTTCACTCGCGGGGTAGGGCGGCGTCTCTATAATAAAGTCACAAGTTATTGCTTTCATTCAGCTATCATAGCATAGGAGTGCGATGTTTTCAGCAGAGGAAAAATGATGGAATTTTTTATTAGAATAAGTATAGCAATAAGAGTAAAGCTTTAAAATTCTTTCTGAATTAGGGAAGTAAAATTATTTCTGAGTGTTGTGTAGGTAAGTACCTACCTACTATTTTTTTATTACTCAATTATTGGATTACCATAGAGATCTAGAGTGATGCCAATCCGTGTGCTGAGCACAAAACCTGGTGTCGCAAGCAGCGGCCGTATTCCGCGATTCAACGTAGGTATTCTGTTAGCTTCAATAAGTTCATTATCCACTGCGGTATTACAACTTAACGTTTGACTATTATCAATTACCTACAGAGCCAGCATTTTATACTGTTTACATGCAATATCGCGACCGGCGTTCAGTCACATACACAAGTTGCGAACCGCCGCGCGCCGCGAGCAATGTATGCTGTGTTTGGGCATATTGCTGCAACATCAGCCCTGCCCTCTTTCCATATCTCTCTTGTTTCTGAGATCTGTGATGTTTACTCAATTAGTTTGTGTTAAAAGCAATAAAACTTTTTAACTGACATTGATGAATTACCTAAGTAAATGACCCCGCTCTCTTTTCATATCTCTCTTGTTTCTGTGATCTGTGATGTTTACTCAATTAGTTCGTGTTAAAACCAATAAAACTTTTTAACTGACATTGATAAATTACCTAAGTAGGTAAATGAGATTTGGTTCTGCAGATAAGTACGTATTATAGAACTTAGGGCTATTACGCACTGTCGACTAGTCGCCGGCGACTCAGTTGTCGACGACTGTAATATTGTATAGGTTAAATAGGTGTTTACGCACTAGTCACCGGTTGCCCGGGCGACTCGGCGACTCGCCGCGCAGTGGCGAGGCGACGCACAGGCAACTGCCGGTCGCCGGCGACCAATAGGAGCACGGTTTCAAATGAAAGCATTCACACTGCGAGCAACTGTCGTAACGACCGGACGGCCGCGCACAATGAGTTTTGACACGGATAAATTTATATCGGAAATACAATCCCGAAAAGCTATTTGGGATTTACAAAGTGAGGAATATGCTAATCGGGATTTGAAGAAAAAACAGTGGGAAGAAATAGTGGAGTTATTTGGAGGTGAAGAATTATCAGACGAAGAAAAAAAAAACTCAGGTAAGTAAGAAATGCCATTTATTTTTTATTAATTAATACTGCTCATCTGCCAAGATAATTGACCCTCAGTTGTAAAGTAATCAGCAAATACATCTCTGTATGATGCACCACGTCGCGTAGCTCTTTGGAAACCGTTTGGGACTTCTTCAAAGCCAGGAATGCTCAGGGTATCTTCAAATTTATATCCGTCTCTTTCTCGGACATAGTTGTGAAGAGCGCAACATGTTTTGATGATGCATGATACTAGATCTAAATTCACGTTGATAGGTCTGTGAAAAATCTGCCACTTGTTTGCTAATATGCCGAATGAACATTCAATATGGCGTCGTGCACGAGAAAGCCTATAATTAAATATTTTTTTCTTTGTTGTTAAATTTGATCCACCGAACGGTCGCATAATTTTGTCAGTTTGTCCAAATGCTTCGTCACCCACAATAACAAACGGTACTGGTATAGGGTTTGTCGATGAAATGGGCTTAGGTTCGGGTATTTGCAAATCATTGTTCATTAGCTTTTGATAAAACGTTGAATTTGTAAATATAGTTGAATCGCAATCCTTTCCATAGGAACCAACGTCTATGTATATGAACTTATAGTCAGAGTCACAAATGGCAAGCAAAATTACAGAAAAGAAGTGTTTGTAATTATAACACAATGATCCACTGTTGTATGGTTTTATAATTCTTACATGCTTACCATCTACGGCACCTATGCAATTGGCCCGTAAATGAAAATCTTTTGCGATTTTTAACCAATTTTCTTTTGTCGGTTGCGGTAAACACATGTCTTTTAGTACAACCCATATAAAATGACAAACTTCTCTTATTATTTCAGCTATAGTTGAAATCTCAAGTCTGTATGAGTAATGTAAATCTACAAATTTACAACCGCTTCCAAGATATCTGGAATTAAAAAATAATTTAAATATATACATTATTTACAGGTCATTCACTTCAAAAAATATGGAAAAATATAAGAAGCTGTTTTTCGCGAGAAGTACGAAGATTAAAAAATACTAAAAGCGGATCTGCTGCTTCCCATAAAACTCCCTATATTTATTATAATCAGCTGTTATTTTTGAAGAATACCTATATATAAATAATAATAATAATAAGTTGGTAATTTGAACACAGAGAGTAACATTGCTGAACAAGAACATTTGACAAATGATCAAGAACCTTTAGGACCTTACTCGAGAGAAAATATAGTCGGAAGAAAAAAGAAAAAAACGTCAGATGATGGCACAAGCGAACTGTTAACCACATTAAACAAGTGTATCTCGCAAAAATAAGGAGGATATTTTGGAACAAGATGAGGACAGAATGTTCCTGATGTCCCTATTATCATCATTTAGGACAATTCCGGAGCACAAAAAGTCAGCTGCGAAAATTCAATTAATCAGTGTAATCGAATCATTCCGATCCTCTACTCAAAATAATATATATCCAAACACAATGTGGCCAAATTTTAATGAGTACGAGTATGAGCGTGGTTACTTTACACCGGAGGCCGGGCGTTCAACAGCACCAAGTCAACAATCACGCCCTGAAGCACAACATTATTATACGCTACCAACTTCAACTCCTTCAGAACGTGAACGCCCAGAGTCGCGATTTTCTACTGTCACTTCAAATACCTCGCAAGGTTCTGACATTTTGGATCTATTTTGAATATTTCCTTTTGTTGTGCGTTCCTTTATAATATTGATTTCATTAAGTACTTTAAAAAAATACATGTTTTATAATTATTTACCGTATATTTTTAAATTATGTCATCGAAGAGTAGACTTACAGATAGTGCCATCCACGAAGACGCGCCCCACTCTTTGTTCAAATGCATGTGTGCTATCTTCCGCATGTGCTAAACATCTGTCGATACACGCTAATTATCGATGAATGCAAACGCACACTAATAGAAATTGACTAATCAGGAAAGAGTATTATGAACAGCACGAAAGATGCTCTATTTAAATTTAATCGCGCGTCTTCGTGGATGGCATTATCTGTAACTCTAAACACACTCCCGGACACATCTATCGGCCCACCTTGAGTTTTAAGTTTTGACTGGGGACCAGCTAAAAATAAATCTTAGGAGGAGCAATAAGTTTTTGCAGGTGTGAAGCTGATTTACTGGCCATCGTTTTCGTAAAAAACTGCATAAAAACTTATTGCACCACTTAACATTTATTTTTAGCTAGGGATTGTCAACACTTTAAACACTAGGTTTGGCCGATAGATGTGTCCGGGAATGTAATGTAAATTGTGTTAAAATCCCGTAAAAAATAAATGTTAGGAATGAATTTTATTTGAATTGTCACTTACCTTAGTGTTATAAAAAGTTTTTCTTCCGGAGAAATACATGGTCGCATATTTGTATCTATGCCAGTTATATGTGGTTTTAGAAGACACAATAAGTCATCAAACGAACTCACAGACATTCTTGCATAATTAAAAAAATTACGAGGATATTTTCTAACGTCTTCATAAAATATTTTAAACATTCCCTTTGACCTCCGTTCTTCTAACAAAGGATGCACCCAATACTCTTTTGATTTTTTTTTATTTTTCTTTCTTTTTATAATTAGTAGCGCCGCTACTATTGCAAGTTCTTCAACGTCCATTCTGCACAAATGTACTTGGAATACTGTCGCTCGGCTCGGTCTCCGGCCCTAGTTTCCCATGTTTCGGTCGCCGAGGGACTGAGTCGCCGGCGACTAGTCGACAGTGCGTAATAGCCCTACAGCTATCAGCCAGTAGAATTCTCGTCATAATCGTTCCAGCCGTTTTACATAATAAAATTAACCTTGGATATTAACCGGAACAAACAAGAAAACAGACGTATATAAAATTAACCTTAGATATTAACCGGAACAAACAAGAAAACAGATGTATATAAAATTATCGTTGGATATTAACCGGAACAAACAAGAAAATAGACGTATATAAAATTATCCTTGGATATTAACCGGAACAAGCAAGAAAACAGACATAGGTATATACAATTATTCTTGGATATTAACCGCAACAAACAAGAAAACAGACGTATATAATATTATTCTTGGATATTAACCGGAACAAACAAGAAAACAGACATATATAAAATTAACCTTGGATATTAACCGGAACAAACAAGAAAACAGACGTATATAAAATTATCGTTGGATATTAACCGGAACAAACAAGAAAATAGACTCCCTAGTATTGTCTAGATTGAATTACATGGACACAGTTTTTGGCCCCAGGCTACTAGCACGTACACAAACAATTATACAAAGAGTACAAAACGCCTGCGCTAGATTCTGCTTCGACATTCCGCCAAGAGCTCGTGTGAGCCCTTACCTCAACAAACATTCGATTTTAAAAATGAAGCATCGACGCAAGTTGCACTTGGCATGTTTACTTTTTGGTATAATAAAATATAAGCAGCCTTCATATCTATATGAAAAACTATCCTGGATGTCAACTCATAGACCCCAAGATCCCCGCCAGTGTGCGTCACGACTCTCCACGCAATGTCATAGGTCAGCCGCCTTCAGAGGTAGTTTCCGTTACGCAGCTACTAAATGCTGGAATAATATCCCACCTCCGGTGAGGAACCTGCAAACTGTACTTAGTTTTAGACTTCATTTAAAGAAGTATATTACTACACACCAGTGTAAAGAGGAAACACTCAAACACGATACGAGTGCAATTTGAGTTAAATCAACTTGAAATACTTAGTATTTAAAGTTGTGTATTGTATTAAATGTTATTGTAGTTGTATTGTTATATGTTATTGTATTAAAAAGCAAGAGACGATAAAGGGGAAGTACTGTATAGCTTAATTATTTATATTCATTTTGTTTTCTGTTTTATTTTAGGAGGTTATTATAGTTTCATTTTTTTCTTTTTTGGTTTTATAATTGATTTTTAAATAATATTATACTTATTCTGTTCTGTGTGCATGCCGGTCCGTGATTTCACCAAATGGCTCCAACGGAAGATCAGCGCTGGCGAACAGCTGGTATTATGCTGAGTTGGTGCCAATTTGTGACAATTGCATGTTTTGTGCTATTTCTATATTCTTATACATTTACATTGTAATGTCGCAAATAAAATATTTTCTATTCTATTCTATTCTATTCTATATAAAATTAACCTTGGATATTAACCGGAACTAACAAGAAAACATACGTATATAAAATTATTCTTGGATATTAACCGGAACAAAAAATAAAACAGACGTATATAAAATTATTCTTGGATATTAACCGGAACAAACAAGAAAACATACGTATATAAAATAATCCTTGGATATTAACCGGAACAAACAAGAAAACTGACGTATATAAAATAATCCTTGGATATTAACCGGAACAAACAAGAAAACAGACGTATATAAAATTAACCTTGGATATTAACCGGAACTAACAAGAAAACATACGTATATAAAATTATTCTTGGATATTAACCGGAACAAAAAAGAAAACAGACGTATATAAAATTATTCTTGGATATTAACCGGAACAAACAAGAAAACTGACGTATATAAAATAATCCTTGGATATTAACAGGAACAAACAAGAAAACAGACGTATATAAAATTAACCTTGGATATTAACCGGAACTAACAAGAAAACATACGTATATAAAATTATTCTTGGATATTAACCGGAACAAAAAAGAAAACAGACGTATATAAAATTATTCTTGGATATTAACCGGAACAAACAAGAAAACTGACGTATATAAAATAATCCTTGGATATTAACAGGAACAAACAAGAAAACAGACGTATATAAAATTATCCTTGGATATTAACTGGAACAAACAAGAAAACAGACGTATATAAAATTAACCTTGGATATTAACCGGAACTAACAAGAAAACATACGTATATAAAATTATTCTTGGATATTAACCGGAACAAAAAAGAAAACAGACGTATATAAAATTATTCTTGGATATTAACCGGAACAAACAAGAAAACAGACGTATATAAAATTATTCTTGGATATTAACCGGAACAAACAAGAAAACAGACGTATATAAAATTATTCTTGGATATTAACCGGACAAACAAGGAAACAGAAATATATAAAATTAACCTTGGATATTAACCGGAACAAACTGGAAAACAGACGTATATAAAATTAACCTTGGATATTAACCGGAACTAACAAGAAAACATACGTATATAAAATTATTCTTGGATATTAACCGGAACAAACTAGAAAACAGACTTATATACAATTATTCTTGGATATTAACCGGAACAAACAAGTAAACAGACGTATATAAAATTAACCTTGGATATTAACTGGAACAAACAAGAAAACAGACGTATATAAAATTATTCTTGGATATTAACCGGAACTAACTAGAAAACAGACTTATATAAAATTATTCTTGGATATTAACCGGAACAAACAAGAAAACAGACGTATATAAAATTAACCTTGGATATTAACTGGAACAAACAAGAAAACAGACGTATATAAAATTATTCCTGGATATTAACCGGAACAAACAAGAAAACAGACGTATATAAAATTATTCTTGGATATTAACCAGAACAAACTAGAAAACAGACTTATATAAAATTATCCTTGGATATTAACCGGAACAAACTAGAAAACAGACTTATATAAAATTATTCTTGGATATTAACCGGAACAAACAAGAAAACAGACGTATATAAAATTAACCTTGGATATTAACTGGAACAAACAAGAAAACAGACGTATATAAAATTATTCTTGGATATTAACCGGAACAAACAAGAAAACAGACGTATATAAAATTATTCTTGAATATTAACCGGGACAAACTAGAAAACAGACTTATATAAAATTATCCTTGGATATTAACCGGAACAAACTAGAAAACAGACTTATATAAAATTATTCTTGGATATTAACCGGAACAAACAAGAAAAGTGACGTATATAAAATTATTCTTGGATATTAACCGGAACAAACAAGAAAACAGACTTATATAAAATTATCCTTGGATATTAACCGGAACAAACTAGAAAACAGACTTATATAAAATTATCCTTGGATATTAACCGGAACAAACTAGAAAACAGACTTATATAAAATTATTCTTGGATATTAACCGGAACAAACAAGAAAACAGACGTATTAAAATTATTCTTGGATATTAACCGGAACAAACTAGAAAACAGACTTATATAAAATTATCCTTGGATATTAACCGGAACAAACTAGAAAACAGACTTATATAAAATTATCCTTGGATATTAACCGGAACAAACTAGAAAACAGACTTATATAAAATTATTCTTGGATATTAACCGGAACAAACAAGAAAACAGACGTATATAAAATTAACCTTGGATATTAACTGGAACAAACAAGAAAACAGACGTATATAAAATTATTCTTGGATATTATTCGGAACAAACAAGAAAACAGACGTATAGCTCTAATTTAATAACGTGTTTTTATTGAACCGTATCTGTCTACCAGTTTGTTCCGGTTAATATCCAAGGCTAAATACCCAAAACTGCTGAACCGATTTTGACGGGAGTTACTGGCTGATAGCTGTAGGTTCTATGTACCTGCATACCTTCAAGTCTTATTTAATTTATCAACGTCAGTCAAAATGTTTTCAGTGTTACTTTTTTTTTTCATTTATTTCAAGGGCTTTGTCGCTGAGCGACCACACCGCCCTGTAAAATCATACAAAGAAGGTTCTTAATATCTAGTAGGTAATGCTAGTTGTGCTAGTTTGTACAAAATCCTGGCTTGTTCAGACATTGGATACACTAAAATACTATTGCACAGGCCGATATCCATTTCTCTCGCTGGACCAAAATGTGTAAACCTATAAGCAGCGTTCCGCACACACTCCCATAGCACATGTTGCACATCCTCTATAATTCCACAGTCATCACAATTGGGAGATACAACTTTATTCATAAGTTGTATGTAACGCGAAGTAATTGAGTTAACATATAATAACAAAAAATTTGAAAAATTTAACACCGACTTCCATTCTATTCAGTTATTGGCGTGTAGCTCAAAAACTACTGAACCGAATTTGATGAAACTTAAATGTGACCACAAGGGAAGCACCAACTTTCAAGAAGAATTTTGAAAATTGGTTCACCCAGTCGAAAATTATGAGGTAACGAACATAAAAAAAAATACAGTCCAATTGAGTACCTCCTTCCTCTTTTTTGTGAAGTCGGTAGATAGTAGTAGAATAGTAAACGTCTAATCAATAATTGCTTTACATCTCAAATTCAGTACATATACTTGCTATCTCAGATTATAAAACAAAAGGTTTTATAATCTGAGCTTGCTATATTCTAATATAAAGTTCCCGTCATTTTTATTCTGCTCACAAACCTTGCACTCCTATAACATTAAAAGATAAAACATAGCTTACAATAAAATTGAAGTTTACTTTTCAGAAACCAAACAGAGAAGATTGCATAAAAGTTTCTCAAGTGCTTAGTTTACAATTTTTTTTTACTTTTACCTTTATTCCGGACGAACCCTTTCGTTTTATGCGAAAACAACTATTTTCTACCTCCTCCTTTTTAAAAAAGAAGTATTATACGGTACTCAATTCGACCGTATTTTTTATGTTTGTTACCTCATGACTTTCGACTGGGTGCACCGATTCCCAAAATTCTGAGAAAAAGAAAGCAGGTGCTTTCCGTGTGATCCCATGTACATTTTATCAAATTCGGTCCGGTAGTTTTTTAGTTGCACTCCAATAACTGATAAGTAATAGAATGTAAATCCATTTTATTTTCCAAATTGTACTTGTATGTTAAACAATTCACTTAATGTTACTAGTATACTAGCGCGAACGCAGCCGGGTGCGCAAGTACCTATACTCCATGAGGAAGTGGCCCGGACGGTCACGAAACCGGCCGAGATATTCGACTATACCTACCGCGTAAGCTAAACCGTCAAAATAACATTAAAATGTGTAATAGGTACTTACGAAAGTTTCAACCATAGTATTATTTATAACTAGGTATGTCAAGTTTCATCAAAATCTTTCTCTTAGTTTCAGAGTACTGCGCGTACAATAAACATACAGACAGACAAACAAACATTTAAAAAATAATTATATATTTTCTGATTATATATGTCTGACTAACGATTGTCGGCTTCCCTTTTGTATGTATGCGGGCATGCACATCAAAGACAAACCAGTCTATTGACGTACCCCCCTCTCTTTAAGTCCTGTCGGAGCGTTCAGAGACTCAGATTTTTTTTTCAGATTTCAGAGTTCAGATCAGAGACAGAACTCGTCGAAAAAATAATTGACGAGGTTGAAAAGATTCTGTACTTTTAATAAAATTGGGTAAGGAATATTCTGATGTCAGTTAAAAAAAAACAAATGGGATGAGGTTACAATACCTACAACTAGTCGTTATTGTGAGGAGGGGAGAAATGTCGGCTGAAGAATAGACAAATTCATGTAAGTTCTCGTAATTGCAAAACAACAGTACCGATGAAGTCCATTTTGATGCTGAAAAAGAATTAACGCAGACGCGACGGTGCGTGTCGTCGTAGTAGTCAAATCAGTTTCGTTTTAGATGTGCGACGTGTCATAGGCAAAACAATTTGGTTTTAGTTTTAAGACAGACTTGTCTATGTGAGGAAAGTCTGTCTTAAAACTGTCGTGTCTCCAATGTGCGCTCAGCCTTATAGTTTTAAAATAAGAATATGATTTAATTATTAGGTATATATCTATATAGATACTGTATAGATAAGCAGTGTTTATTTTCCCACATAAATATTCACCATGCACACTGGGTCCTTCGAACACTTCATTATTATCTAGCGTAGCGTTATATTATATTTGCATTATTCAGTAGGTAGATAATATTGTTTCTTATCGCCGACAATTATTTCAATAAAGACAACTGACACACTAACGAATTTTAATTGTGTCAATGTTTCGAAATCTATTTTGTGCGCCTTGTTATGCTACATTTAACTGATCTTTTTAATTTTATTGTGTTACTCACACCCGTATAGAAGGTGCGTATATTTTCTGAGTATCTACCTAGGTAGTAAGATTTGTGTGCAAAGAAATTGTAAGTAGTTTTAAAGTACAACTAATCAGCTACAGATTTTTGATTTCGCTTTGTAAAATGTAGTAGTAGGCATGTATCATTCTATTTCTTTATTTTTAAACTGAGGTATAATTTGCATATTCACACCATTTACAGCTCCCAGATTTTCCACCATCATAGTTCTCTACGATACTGGCCACCCCGAATAATCGGTTTAAAACGAAAGAAATATAATGATAGCTCAGATTATGAAACAAATGAAACAAAAGGCAGATGGAGCGTACCGAACACGCGAGCGTCACCACCAAAGCAAATACAAATTCAAAAGCAAATACAAACCCGCGCTAGTGCTATACGCGACTTGTCCGAAGCAACACGTAACGAATGGTTCGTAATTTTAAAGTAAAAAATACCGTCTTGTGTTGTAAACACTGTAAAAGTTGTTCCCAAAAAGAAAAAAGAAGAAGATGGAATATCCTTTCACAGATAACTATTAATTATTTGACTTATATAATTTTTAATCAACATAATAACTTTACATGTGACTCGGAACACAAAACTTCGACAGTCATTCGCTTGTGTTGCCAGTATTTATTTAAATTAGTTAGCCGTTTTATTGGTAAAACTACATTTAGAATGTCTAGGGGTTAGTGATGTAACGAAAGTTTGTTTTTTAATATCGCGAATGCGGATATTTTTTTATAAGTCTCGCTCGCACGGTTTTTATTCAAAAAAAAACCTCAAGACTTCTTAGAAAATACTTTTTATGTCAGGTTTTTAATTAAGTTAAAAATGCGAATACTTGTCTCGTTCGCACCATTTTTAGGGTTCAGCACCTCAAAAGGTAAAAAGGGAACCTTTAAAAAATCACTCTCTTGTCAGTCCGTCTGTCCGTATATCACCACCGATTTTCTCAGGAACGGGTGGACCTAGCAAGTTGAAATTTATACCAGATATTGAAGTCTATAGTCCCTATTAGGCGTATAAAAATCAAGGTCCGTCTTTTTCGCGAAATAGTGTAAGTACCAAACTTTACCTTAATTTTCATCTTTTTTTATTTTTCGGTATAAGTCTAGGTCAACCTATAACTAAAACCTATAGGAAGTACCCTATAGGTTTTGGGTCGAAAACCCATAATATGGTAGTTCCCGTTGACCTCGAATCACTAAATTTGGCAAAAAGCAAGGTCTTATAGAACAAATTAAGGAAAAATAATAATATGGGCCTCTTATCTCCAAAGTCTGTGAAGAGAAAAATCTGAAATAATTTGTTACCTACAAATTTGTACGGAACCCGAGATGGGCGAGTCCGATGGAATGTTCTATTAAAAACTACCTGTGCGCCAAATTTTATTAAAATCAGTATAGTCGTTTTTGCGTGAAATAAAAATAAACATCCATACATACCTACGTACTTCTACTCTCACAAACTGTCGGATATATGTGTAATAATTAGAAAAGTAGGATACCATTAAAATATTAAACAAAAACAAATAAACAATGAATTGTGATATATTTACCGAACTTTCTTTATTTATTGAAATTTATTTAGTTATTAATAACCATTATTTTATCCATAACCCCTCACCAGTCGATTGTCAATACAACAATGAAATTTCTATTGTGTCTGGGTCATTCGACTGATGAAGTAATATATTACTTTAGTACTGTATGTTACAAAAGAACGTTTAACTTTCCAATATTATAACAATTTGTTACAAAAATGAGGGAGTTAATTTTTCAATATCTGGTAACTCTACACCCACACAGATGCACGTGTACGTACAGTGCAGTGGCTCGTTGTCACGCACACATAACTATAGAGGTGGCGACACTCGCGAGTTCGGCGCGCTCCATCTCCCTTTTGTTTCATAATCTGAGAATGGGGCATAGATAATTAATTGACCAACTAGGCTTAGTTTCCATACTGTTGCATCTTTATACTGTGGTTATGTCAATAATGCAAGTCAACTACTCTCCTTACAACTCATCAAACAATACGATCGATAACTGTACGATCATTTCGATACGTATCTCGAGACGACTAGGGCAAAGTTACGGGCTCAGAATCTTTGTCCACGATAATAATTTGACCCTATAGATTCCCACCAAAACGTAAGCACTAAAAACAATGATACGAGTAGTTTGAATTGCAATACTGTTAGCCGTATTAGAGACGTCCGTTGTAGGTATTAAAATACCAAATTTAGTAAATTATTGCTATATCATAAAAAACAGTCAAATTTAAGGGTTATTACCATCTGCAAATAAGCTTTTTCCCTGACTGTATGGGTAGGTAGGAAGATGTGAAGCGAGCATTTGGTTATTAGTGACTAGGTATAACCAACAAGCAAGCTGAGCGAGCAAAGCCAAGATGCCGCAGGAAGCAAACAAAGCGTTAGGACTTAAACACACACAATTGAATATAAATTTGGTTTTCATTTGCTACGTTTAGGTACGTAGTTAGTACTAAATTATTTATTCCTTGTTTTGATTTAACATTGTCGTATCGTTAGGAAAAAAAACTTTTTAAGCTGTTCGATAGATGGCGCTCTGTCTGTCTCCTTACGGCATTATAACTACTAACAAATCTATATACATAAAAATGAATCTCTATTTTCTTTGGTCATCGCATCATGCGTAAAAGGATGGAACAATTTCGCAATTTTTTTTGTGTTAATTATTGTCAGAAGAAAGTTCTTATGTAAGAAAAATCAATAAAAGATGGGAGGTTATGGCGAGCCCGAAGGCCAACCCTAGTATGCGAACGAAGTTGTAGGCAGTTGCTAGTTGAAAATAATTTTGGTATTAATTTGCTATGTTTGGGTACGTATTACTATTCTTTATTCTGTGGTTTGGCTTAAACATTGTCGCTTCAATCGGAAACAAGCTTTTGAGCTGTTCGATAGATGGCGCTCCGTCCCCATACGACATAATAACCACTAATAAATAGTTATTCCTACTTAATACATAAAAACCTAATGAAAATAAAGGGATTTATCAAGCAACTTGTTCGTTTCAAATTTGTCTGTTTTGGGTATATCGTAGAAACAAATGCAAGTCAACCTTGGAGTTATATTATAAGGTCTAAAGTGAAACAAACAATAATTTGAAAACCGGTCAAATGCGAGCCAGAAAAGTACAATTTTTTGGTTGATACATTTTTTATATACTAAATGTTGTAATGTGTGCCAGTAACACATATCATAGAAGGAAAGGACGCAACTTATATAAACGCTTTTTTTTCAATCAATCAATCAATCAAAATATTTATTTGTTAAACATGTGTTTACATACTCTTAGCATGTAAGGTCTTATAAAAATAGGTAGCTCATACATGTTTTGCCTGGCAGGGCATACAAATATATATATTTCACAAAGTGGTACAAAAGAAAAAAACACACTGCATTTTTTCACAAAGAAAAAAAATTACTCGCAAAGCCCTTACTAAGAATAAATCTTGTGACCTCAGATTATGAAACAAAAGGCAGATGGAGCGTACTGAACACGCGAGCGTCACCACCAAAGCAAATACAAATTCAAAAGCAAATACAAACCCGCGCTAGTGCTGCGACTTGTCCGAAGTAACACGTAACGAATGGTTCGTAATTTTAAAGTCAAAAATACCGTCTTGTGTTGTTAAACACTGTAAAAGTTGTTCCCAAAAAGAAAAAAGAAGAAGATGGAATATCCTTTCACAGATAACTATTAATTATTTGACTTATATAATTTTTAATCAACATAATAACTTTACATGTGACTCGGAACACAATACTTCGACAGTCATTCGCTTGTGTTACCAGTATTTATTTTAATTAGTTAGCCGTTTTATTGGTAAAACTACATTTAGAAGGTCTAGGGGTTAGTGATGTAACGAAAGTTTGTTTTTTAATATCGCAAATGCGGATATTTTTTTATAAGTCTCGCTCGCACGGTTTTTATTCCAAAAAAACCCTCAAGACTTCTTAGAAAATACTTTTTATGTCAGGTTTTTAATTAAGTTAAAAATGCGAATACTTGTCTCGTTCGCACCACTCAAAAGGTAAAAAGGGAACTTTTAAAAAATCACTCTCTTGTCAGTCTGTCTGTCCGTATATCACCACCGATTTTCTCAGGAACGAGTGGACCTAGCAAGTTGAAATTTATACCAGATATTGAAGTCTATAGTCCCTATTAGGTGTATAAAAATCAAGGTCCGTCTTTTTCGCGAAATAGTGTAGGTACCAAACTTTACCTTAATTTTCAACTTTTTTTATTTTTCGGTATAAGTCTAGGTCAACCTATACCCAAAATCTATTGGAAGTACCCTATAGGTTTTGGGTCGAAAACCCATAATATGGTAGTTCCCGTTGACCTCGAATCATTAAATTTGGCAAAAGCAAGGTCTTATAGAACAAATTAAGGAAAAATAATAATATGGGCCTCTTATCTCCAAAGTCTGTGAAGAGAAAAATCTGAAATAATTTGTTACCTACAAATTTGTACGGAACCCGAGATGGGCGAGTCCGATGGAATGTTCTATTAAAAACTACCTGTGCGCCAAATTTTATTAAAATCAGTATAGTCGTTTTTGCGTGAAATAAAAATAAACATCCATACATACCTACGTACTTCTACTCTCACAAACTGTCGGATATATGTGTAATAATTAGAAAAGTAGGATACCATTAAAATATTAAACAAAAACAAATAAACAATGAATTGTGATATATTTACCGAACTTTCTTTATTTATTGAAATTTATTTAGTTATTAATAACCATTATTTTATCCATAACCTCTCACCAGTCGATTGTCAATATAACAATGAAATTTCTATTGTGTCTGGGTCATTCGACTGATGAAGTAATATATTACTTTAGTACTGTATGTTACAAAAGAACGTTTAACTTTCCAATATTATAACAATTTGTTACAAAAATGAGGGAGTTAATTTTTCAATATCTGGTAACTCTACACCCACACAGATGCACGTGTACGTACAGTGCAGTGGCTCGTTGTCACGCACACATAACTATAGAGGTGGCGACACTCGCGAGTTCGGCGCGCTCCATCTGCCTTTTGTTTCATAATCTGAGAATGATAGATAGAAATTTATAGAGAAAAAAATTCATCCTCGGACGGGATGGTACTGTCAAACTGTCCAATAGATGTCGCTCCGTCCACGCAAGATGGTTAGTCAAATAGAGAGTTAAAATTCGATGCTCGGACCAGAACCTCGGTGGCCTAGTTGGTCAATGGCGTCCGACATGGAGGGTCAGAAGACGCGGGTTCGAATCCCGTCCGAGGATGGAATTTTTCTCTCTATAAATTTCAATGTTTGAGATCGCTAAAGCAGGCGTTAGTGCTTTAAAAAGTAAAACTATAAAAAATAATGATAGATGCCTACAACTATATTTTCTATCGACTTTCAAAAAGGAGGAGTTACTCAATTTGTCTGTATGTGTTTTTTATATTGTTTTTTTATGGTTTTTACCTCATAACTCTCGACTGGGTAAACCGATTCACAAAACACTTTTTTTGTTTGAAAGCTGGTGCTTCCCGTGTGGTCCCATTTCATCAAATTCGGTCCAGTAGTTTTTGAGATACACTCCAATAACTGAATGGAATGGAAGTCGGTGTTAAATTTTTCAAATTGTACTTGTACACAGCGAACTCAAGAATCTGAAGCTGAATTTGTAGGTACCTATACCTACCTATATATGTTCAGTTCGCGGTTATTTTTCTACTTAGAATTATTATGTACTAGGCTACACTCGCTTGCTCTTGGTGTAGTGGTGGAAAAGCCGTTGTAAAATCTCGAGATCCTGGGTTCGACAGTTCTAGAACAGTAGGTCTACCATGAATTTACAACATTGACACCAATCGATGCACGATATCGACTGCCGCGAAAAAATGTATGAAAAAAAGAACAGTGCCACCTCGCGGTCAATTGTAGAACTAAAATTGACAGCGAGTACGCCAATCACAATCGTAATAGGTAGGCGAGATCGAGTATCGACTATAGATGACATTCATGTTGCCAACTCGTGGTAGAGATACAGTACCTGTAGATGGCAATAGGCTCGCCCCATATTACATGGGAGCAAAAATATATCCGTCAAAACGCGGGTGTTTATAACACCGCAGCTTAACCCTGGTGTAACAATTTGGTATCTTGTGTCTAAAAATAACATGTACCTATTGCAACATTTTGTTAAGTTTATTTTATCAAGTTTTTTCTATGTGCTAATTACACCAAAATACATTTTGCTTAGATAGCTATAATAGTTTCTGAACTTTACTGCACATTATGTGGGTATATATGCAAAAATAAAAAAAGACGTGTTATTTTCTTAATTATTAAGGTTTTTAGCCGTACCATAGAAGTTCATGCGCGCCGACCAGTCAATCGTGACCCCAGTTTTATATGAGACCGTGTAGCATAGAGAGGTCAAGCCGCCATCTTGGATTTGTGTGACGGATCAACGTAAATGTTTATATTCGGAAGCTCCAGACTCTATTCTATCTATATACCAATGACCAATTAATAAAAATACCAACCAATTTCATCGAAATATGTGCGGTAGTTTTGAAGTTATGCGTGAGCACCCAGACAGCACTTTTTGGTAGCCGTTACGAAGCAACTCGACACTATCGCGTCGACACTAGTAACATTTTTGGGTCGTTGTGTAGTCTTAGTTCGGTCGCTACGACCAAAAGTGGGGACGATCTAGACACAGTAACATTTGGTTTTTAATTTACGTCGCTGTGTGGTAACGTTGTTCTCAGTCTGCAACGACTATATCAGAAATATTTCGTTCTTTCATTCATTCGCTTATTATTTATCGCAACATACAGAAAAGACAAATGAAGTTTCTAAAAATAAGGAGTCCATCTTAGTTTTTAGCAATATAAGATCTTATTTTTACTTTAATTGGTTTTAATGGAATTTTAGTGCTATTACCAATGGGAAAAGAAATGTATAGTGTTATTTGATAAAATAATTTGAAATTTACCAATGCGCTACCCATAATATAAAGAATAAGTTATGCAGTCGAGCTGCATCGAGCTTCCTCGTACGAGCTTACTCGTACCTACCAAGGATGATAGTACTTATTCTGAAAGGTAAACCCCTAAAATGTATTATGTAACATGAATGAGACTAGACTACTGCTTTAGAATGCTAAATGTTAGGAACAATATATATTGTAATTTAACCTAATAGTTAAATATTTACTATTGTGTTTACTGCAAGGTTATTACATTTCCAGAACTAGAAAGTTTTTTTTCCATAGAATAATACTCTTTATATGCTTACAATGTGTTATTTATCTAAAATTAAACTAATAAAAATTATAAAACATAATAAAAATTTGTATTTATTTAATAAAAATATTCTAGTAACAAAGTTACTACACTGTGTCGACATTTAGTCCACTTGAAAATAGATGTAGTTATATAGTTAACGAATTTACAAAATGGCATCCCTTTTTTTTTGTTTCCAGCGATTATCAAACTTTCAGTGAACATGCTATTTCAATAGTACTAACTTAGAGGGTTCATCCCAATTAACATATATCTCTTGTACCCAGTACATGGGTAAACAAAGATTCTGCTATGTTTTGGCCAAGGATAAGAAAAACCTGTAGATAATGAAACAAGCATGTTAGTTTGAAACTTTTTAATAAACCTGAGTGGTTGTAAGAATCTTTCTATCAAAGGACAAAGAAGTAATATCTAATTTTAAAATGAACGATTTAGGCATATTTGTAAAATTTAAAGGTATCTACGGTATGTAGTGAGTCGCATTAAATCAGCAAGCCTCCGCTTTATTCATAAATCTTTTGTTATAGCGTTTTGACTCGGAGAAACGTATTCACGTACAACTCACGGCTACGAGTATGTCCATGACACAGCCACACACCATTTTTTGTTATTATAGTTTCCTTAAGATATTTTAATGCAAAACAACAATTTGAAATAGATATGCACACAGAGAAGGTAGAGTCCAACCTTGAAACATCATTTAAAATATTTCATAAATTATAAATTTTACTGGTCACAGAGTCACGACCCTAAATTTCTGCGAACTTTTCGAAGTCATCAACAAAAAGTTATTCAGCCAATAATTTGTTGACTTTCATGTAGAAAGTCGATGTGCAACGGAAAGAACGTTTCTTTGGCTCTTTATTAATTTTAAAAGAACTACAATCATTTGGGGACTTGTCAGCATAAGTTTTGGGAAACAGTGCGTCTATGATAGGACTTTTTGATTCTCATTTAGGAATAAATGTGTTTGAACAATGTTTATTATGTGTATATAACAACACCTTGTGTATTAAATTGATATATTTGTAACATGGTGACCACACCATCATCATCATCATCATCAGCCTGTAGCAGTCCACTGCTGGACATAGGCCTCTCCAATTGCACGCCACTTAGGTCTATCTTGGGCTTCTCGCATCCAGTTTTTGCCAGCCGTCTTGCGCAGATCGTCACTCCACCGTGCCTCAGGACGTCCTACACTACGTTTGCCGAGACGCGGTCTCCACTCTAGAACTCGTTTACCCCAACGGTTGTCGGTTCTACGGCTAATATGGCCAGCCCACTGCCACTTCAGCTTGCTGATCCGGTGGGCTATGTCGATGACCTTGGTTCTCTGACGGATCACTTCATTTCTGATGCGATCCCTCAGAGAAACACCGAGCATATCCCTTTCCATAGCCCGCTGAGCGACTTTGAGCTTGTGGACCATTCGAGCCGTCAGTGTCCACGTTTCGGCTCCGTATGTCATGACGGGTAGGACGCACTGATTGAAGACTTTCGTCTTCAGGCACTGTGGAATCGGCGAAGTAAGGACTCGACGTAGTTTCCCAAACGCTGCCCAGCCCAGCCGAATTCTTCTATTCACCTCGTTCTCAAAGTTGTTTTTTCCCACTGCAATGTCTGCCCGAGGTACACATATTTTTGAACAACTTCGAGAACGGCGCCGTGTATCGCAATCGGTTCCGGTAGAACATGACCTTGGTTTTGTCCAAGTTCATCCGTAGGCCGATGCGTATAGAAGAGTCAGCCAGGTCATTCAGCATCTGTTGCAGGTCCTGCAGCGTCTCTGCCACGATGACGATATCGTCAGCAAATCGCAAGTGAGAGATGTATTCGCCGTTGATATTAATGCCACGTCCTTTCCAGTTCAGCGTCTTGAACATATCCTCCATTGCATTTGAAAACAATTTCGGGGAGATAACGTCCCCTTGTCTCACTCCTCGATGCAACGGTATGGGACTTGTTTGCTGATTCTGTACTTGGACGGACATGGTGGCGGTTTCGTAAAGACATCTCATCACTTGGATGTATCGCCAATCTATCTGGCAACGCTGCAGGGACTCCAGAACAGACCAGATTTCAACCGAGTCAAAGGCCTTCTCATAGTCCACGAATGCTAGACACAGGGGCTGATTATACTCTTCGGTCTTCTGTATAATCTGCCGCACTGTGTGAATGTGGTCTATGGTGCCGTATCCGCTCCGAAACCCAGCCTGTTCCGGTGGTTGGAATTCGTCGAGTCTACGCGCAAGACGGTTCGTGATCACTCTTGAAAACAGCTTATAGACGTGGCTTAGAAGGGATATGGGTCGATAGTTCTTCAGCAGGGTCTTATCTCCTTTTTTGAAGAACAGGACGACCACACTCCTACTCCACGCCTCTGGAGTTCTCCCTTCGAACAGGACAGCGTTAAAAAGCTTCTGGAGCTCCCTCAGTACGGGTTTACCTCCTGCTTTTAGTAGCTCTGTTGTAACGCCATCCTCTCCAGGGGCTTTTCCATTTTTAAGCTGTCTAAGAGCGATCTCGATTTCGCCAATACTGACTTCTGGCAAGTCTTCGGTGAAATGGCGTGTTAACGTGGCTCTAGGATCATTTTCGGGATCAGGTCGAGATGCATGCGATGCGTATAATCGGCCATAGAAGTCCTCCACTTCCGAAAGGACTGCCGGCTTCGAAGCAACGACTTCTCCACTAGCTGTGGTCAACTTCGTCAGGTGGCTTCTTCCAAGAGATTGTACGAACACCTTTGACCCTCGATTCTGCTCGATCGCTCTTTCGATCGAAAGAGTATTGAAGCACCGGAGGTCGTGTCGTACGTTCTTGTTGATCTCTCGGTTTAGAGTCCGCTTTTCTGACGAAGTGATGGGTGGGTTTTCACGTCGTTCCTTCATTAGCCCCAAAGTCTCTTCTGAAAGCTTGGACTTCTTGCCCTTACGCTGCATGTAACAAAATCTCGTACCTTCTTCCCTGAGGACCCGAGTCACATTTTCGAGGTTCTGGTTTACGTCTGTGGTGGTTTCCACGGCAGCGAATTGGTTCTCCAGGTTTAACTGGAATGTTTCAGATCCTGCAATGGTTTGGAGCAGTGTTGGTCGGAGCCTGGACTTCATCAGACGGACACGTTGCGCCTTGAAGTTGATATTCAGAGAGCCTCGGACAAGTCGGTGATCGCTACCGGTATTGAACCTGTTGATCACGGAGACATCTCTAAATATGTGCCTTTTATTCGTCATGATGAAGTCAATCTCATTTTTAGTCCTAGTGTCGGGGCTTAGCCACGTCCACTTCCTTTGGGGCTGTTTCTTAAAGAAGGAGTTCATCAAGAAGAGCCCCTCCCGTTCGAGGAAGTTGACGAGCATTTGCCCCCTATGGTTTCTGCTTCCAAAGCCATGGCATCCTACTACCGATTCGCTGAAATTCTGTACTCCCACTTTAGCGTTAAAGTCCCCCATGACAACGGTGTACTGGGTCTTTGTAGTGAAGTGGAGGGCCCTCGATATGTCATCGAACATATCCTCCACTTCATCGTCCGAGTGTGTTGAGGTCGGTGCGTACACTTGCACCACCTTAAGGCTATACCTCTCGGTGAGCTTCACAATAAGGTACGCTACCCTGTTCGATACACTGGACACTTCCACAACGTTGTCAGAAAGGGACTTGTTTACCAGAAACCCAACGCCACCTTGGGATTGTTGGTCTCCCTCTCGGAAGTACATAAGGTGGCCCGATTCTAGGGTTAAGGTGTCCTCCCCCTCTCTTCGGACTTCACTCAACCCCAGTATGTGCCACCTAATTTTCCCAAGTTCCACCTCGAGTTGCGCCAGATGCGAGTCAAGCCTTAGCGTGCGTCCGTTATACGTCGCCAGGGTCAGTTGTTTGTGGTGGCCTTCCGTAGCCCGGAGATTCTTAGCACCCCTCGCCCCGTCGTTACCATGGTCGCCACCATGACCAGGAATAGCGGGGCCGCCGGGAACTAGGGGCCGTGGCTTTTTGTTGTCCTGCATTGGAGGATATTGCCCGTAATCGCCACGCTGGGCAGGCGGGTTTGCGATCGCAGGGCGTAGCTTCTCGCACCGGTGACGCTGCTGCCCGTCACCGGCCTGTTGCATTTAGCGACGCCTGTTGGGATGGGTATACCGCCATCGGTCGGTTGTCAGAGCCTCGTTCGTCGATCAGCAGGATGTACCGCGTGCAGGTGAGGTTGACTTGGGTCAAAAGATGTTGGCTCGCCCCTTACATCCCACACCGTTACTACACATTTACTTCTTGATTGTACGCTTGTCATAAACTGTACACAATGTGTATAGAAATGAGTCTACACAAATGGTTACGTAACGTGTGAATACAACGACTACACATAGTTACTGAAACACATTCCGGTAAAAATGTGTGTGAACTGTTACCACACATACAGACCAAACCCCACACAGTCACTATGTTTCTAAACAGTTACGTAACTGTGACAACTTGTTACTGGATTGACGATTTTGTTACCAAAAAGTGCTGTATGGGCATACAGTTAGATAGACAGACAGACATATTTTTTTTCTAAAACGTCAAATTACATTTGTTCAGTAGGTGATTTTACGTCTTACCCACATTTTTTTCGTTCCAAGTACTTAGGTAGTAGACTTTCTGGCCTCTACTCCTTTCTTATAAGTAGGTAGATACCTATAGATTTTGTTGTGTTACCATATCACAATTCTGTCACTGCTACGTTATGATGAATGTATCATAGGGCTTGAGCGACGTCATGCGTCAAGCTATAGGTATCAGGGGTCTTACTATCAGCTTCATAAAAACCATGCAAGTTCCGTGCAGTTCTTAAACAGTTTTGAATCAAATCATACCATGACGCTCATTTAGGTGAACTGTTTGAACATTATTTTCTCAAAGGTGAACGGATATTATTGTCTCTGACATTCTAACAATTTACTATAACCAACATAGCAGACGTCTAGACCTTTGTAAGCTGATAAACTGAGTGGATTTAAAGCGACATGTTAACGATAGTCTATACAAGGATTTAGAGCGTCAGTCCATACAAAAAAACCAGGTAAACGGGTTTTACTGCGGTTCTTGAATAGTAGGCCTGTGCAGGCCTGCTTTAGCGTTGTCATGTTACGAATAAGCCGGGCAGTTTTCTAGAAGTCCTGCTTTAAGAGCTCATGGTAAGGCCCCTGTATCTACTCTTCATTTACAATAGATAATCAAGAAGTATTACATTTTATACCCATCAACTATTGTAATAATCTGTACACAGAAGACAAATAAAGCATAGCCGTTTAAAATGGTACAATTTGGTTTATCTTGGAAATATCGGAGTTTTTTTTATTCTGTGACACTGCTCAACTTTAATTTTGTGCATGCTTGACAACAATGCAAAACGAATATTTTACAGTGGTTGTTCCGTGTGGAACACTTTACAACCAATTGTTATTATAATTATTGAAGTTTGCATATCCTTATGGTTCCGCACTGCAAAGCTAACCTTAGGCCGTCGTACTGTCAGTCGTCTAAAAAAAACTCGTCGTTTTGCAAAAAGTATTTTCATCACACATGCTCGTGAAGTGGCTCTTATTACATCGTTTTTAGGCTCGGAATCCAATTTTAAACACAGGTGCATTTAAAGTCAAAGTCATAGTCAAAGTCAAAGTCAAAATCATTTATTCAATTTAGGTTATGAACGTCAACTTTTCATTATAATGTACTTTAAAGACTCTACCGCCGCGTTCCAAAATATATAGAACCCACCGAGAACAAGCGGCAAGAAACTCGGGGTTCGGATTTAATTTTACCATTACCTACCGCATGTTATAGAATTATCCCGAATGAATTAAATTTGTATCTCGTTGCAAGTTGTTTTGTGTAAGTTTATTATTAGACTAGCTGCGCTCCGCGGTTTCACCCGCGTGGTGATGGATGATGATGACGATGAATTAGATATAGCGTATGTTGCTCCGGCATAATGTAGCCTTCTACCGCGGAAAGATTTTTTTAATAATTTTAGTAGTTTTTGTGTTTCCATTTCAAACAAACAAACAACGAAATCTTTATTTTTTTTATTATTAGAATTAAATACTAAGGTACAAATAATGTGGCTTAGTTTGTACTAGAGAAACACTAGAAGTGTAAAAAAAAAGCATAGCATGATAGCGGTACCTACAGAACCCTCGATGCGAGAGTAGGACTCGCACACGGCCTATTCTGCATACGACAGAAAATTTCGTGTGGTGCAGCTCTCCACAGGTTTCCATAACTTTCATTGCATATTCTTACCGTTAATATAAAACAAATACGCGCCAAAAGTTAAAACTTCATTGTTCATATTTTTTTAATAGTTAGGTATTGTTATTATCTGTCTACCTACTTATGAATGAGAATTAATTTTGGCGTTAGCTTGTGATGTGATGTGTTGTACTGTACCTAAAGTTAATGTTCGCTCTCCAGTTTCACACAAAGCGTAGGTAAGTAACCGAGCGTAAGCGTAGGTGAGTTGCACCATCTAAAGCGTTTAAGTTACCGTCAAATCGCCGAAACTAAGGCGTGAGTTACTTATTAAGTTAAAGTTTTAGTTTAAGCACAGGTTTAAGTTACATCACTGACCATACATTTTATTCTTTGAAACAAGGAATAAATTTTATTTGCTACAGTGTTACAGCACATAATATATTTCCAACAAATGTCTACCTAAACGGCGTGCAAATATTTTATACAAGAATAATACTTGTGATTTTTAGAATCTACGCAAAAAGAATGAAACAGGCAGTAATAAAAAAAATCTTCTTCTCTTCTTAGTCGCTATTTTCATGAGAGAGTGCTCGTGGTCGTCATATGTATATATACGTGTGCCTCACAATCCGTCGCCATTCCTTCCGCCTGCCTTCCTGGTGCACTCGTGGAGTGGACCATCCAGAGCAGCTCCTAGCTCTTGGTCCATCCAGCACATGGGTGATCTGCCGCGAGCTTATGTGCCATCCACGTTTCCTTTTACTACAAAAGCGTTCCACAGACTCATCTTCTTGTCGCGAAACATGTCCGAAGAAACTGAGAATGCATCCTTGTACGATGGATGTTAGGCGTTGTTTGATGTTGAGTTAATTTAGTATTGAAATGTTGGGTCGAAATTAAGTCCATGATATGCCACGCATTTTCCTCTTGCTCTACATTTCCAGAGCATCTACTTTCTTTTTCTCAGTCTCTCTTAGAGTCCACGTCTCAGCACCGTTGAGAAATATGGGAAAAACGAATGCCGTAACAAGTCGCATTGTTGTGGCTTTTGTGATGTTCCTCTTTCGCCATATTTTCTACCGACTTCCAAAAAAAGGAGGAGGTACTCAATTCGACTGTATTTTTTTGTTTGTTACCTTATAACTTTCGACTGGGTGAATCGATTCTCAAAATTATTTTTTGTTTGAAAGATGCGGCAAACACCATGGTATTTGCCGTGTGGTCCCATTTAAATTTGAGAAGTAATTAAATGATACGCAATTATAAAATTTGGTGAGCCCACCCAAACCAGCATTGAAATGATTTAGTCAGCATACAAAGATTTTGTCTGCAATAATAAAAATCAGGCAGCAATCTTTGTTCCGCAGATAATTTTGATAATGGTCAAAAATTTAATCATTAATAGGCAGCATAACAATACCATGAGTTTGCATAATAAACATTCGGTCCGCAAAATAACTAGGTACTTGGTCAGCAAGATTTTATGATTGATCAGCAGAGAAAACATGTCTATATGTTCCATATGTAATTATACTAGTCTAGGGCAAAGTCATATATAGGTACGACGACGAGCGTAGCGAGGAGGAGTGTTAGGTTACTTGTGACTACAACGCGCGAGCCGAGCGAGCGAAGCGAGCGTGCAGCGGCAGCGGCCGGCGACTGAGTGCTTACCCAAATATTATAAAACAGGAACAGGTTATGGTTGCTTATATAATTAATATGCAGTACAAAAATAATTACAGCCATCCAGAATGACATAAATTGCTGATTGATTTTGAAATGTTTGCTAGCCATGAGTTGCTGACCAATTAGCTATTTCTGCTGACAGATAATATTTTTCTTCTTTCAAAAATACTAATACTATGCTAACCATTTAAATAACATCCTTTAAATTTCTTCAAATTCGCTCACTCCAATAACTGAATAGAATGGAAGTCGGTATTAAGTTTTTCAAATTGTAGGTAGGTAATAGTCTTAAGCCTAACTATAATAGTCTATAGCCTAGAATTTATTTCTAACCAAGCATTATGTCTGATCAATTGTGAATACCTAACTCAAACTTAGTTTCACGACTATGTAGGTAGGTACTCAGATCACAAAATATAATCAAAATTTGCACAGTATTATTTCATTTATGTACTACCACACAATTTTATGCCTGACGTTCAAAAAGGTTTTACTTTGCAAGTGTGCACTGCAAGTTAACTCCGCCATTTATTGTATTGCCCAATGACAGGCATAAAAAGCAGTTCCGTTGTAAAAATCTTTTGAAAATTTTATGTTTTTGTCATGAATATGATTATTGTATTTTATTACAATAAAAGTTGCAGTCCTTTTAAACGTGTTGATCAAGGAATATTTTGGTGTTGATAGTCGTCAGATTTTTTCGTGTTTATCTTATAGGTTAACCTCCTTAGTTTTTATTGTATTTGATTAAACTATCAATACCTCTTAGTTTTTTTCAATACAACGTTAAACCTGCTTATTGTATTTTATTATACTAAAATAAAAAGCAGCACCTAGTCCTTTTAAGCATGTTGGTTACTTGTGTTTCAAAGATTACCACGTAAAACTATGTTAAAAGAACTTGTACTTACAATAAGGTTTTATTACACACCAATAAGCACAGAATAGGCGGGGGTAGCGAATGGACATTTCACGCAAAATTCACCCTTAAGATATAGGCAAAAACTTGACTAACGGTACCTACTACTGATTAGTAACTAAACTGCGTTATGCGCACTTACAACAACCGACGTCGGTGTACATTTTGACACTTTATGCTTAGGCATAACATCAATCACAACTTTTAAAACTATAATAACTAACATTAACATCGAACACGGTACTAGGACGCTACAGTTTCTTCCTTCCTTCCATTGCCACTGCGTTGAATGATTCTTAATTATTATTTAACTAGCTGACCCGCCAGCGGCGTCGCTCGCGTGGTCTCGAGGGATACGGTAATTACAGATTTCAATGGGTCAGATTTCAATTAGGGGTTGAATTTCACAAAATCCCGTCTTAGTGAGCACCTACGTCCTAAAAATAACCCTCATGATTTTTTTTTAACTTTTAGTAATCGCAGTAACGAAGTTTCATACAAACTATCCCACCCCAAAAAAAAAACCCTTAGGGGTTGAATTTCATAAAATCCCGTCTTAGTGAGCACCTACGTCCTAAAAAGAACCCGCATGCAAAATTTGAAACTCCTAGCACTTATAGTTTGTGAGATTCTAGTAGGCAGAGTTGTGTGCGTGCAGCTTGTCAGTGTGCGAAGACAATTAGGGTTGTTGACCTTTTTTTTATTTGTACTATAAATTAATCAGGACACCGAAATACACACCTAGCATATTTTCAACCGACTTCCAAAAAAGGAGGAGGTACACAATTCGACTGTATTTTCTACCGACTTCCAAAAAGGAGAAGGTATTCAATTCGACTGTTTTTTTATGTTTGTTACCTTATTCCTATTTAACCGAATCTCAAAATTTTTGTTTGAAAGCTTATGCTTCCCGTGTGGTCTCATTTAAATTTCATCAAATTAAGCTGAATAGAATGGAAATCGGTCTTAAATTTTTCAAATTGTACATGGTTTTTTTAAAGAACTTAAACATAAAAGTCTATGTTTTTATTTCAACTTTAATTGGCGCTAAAATATTATTCAATGGCGGCATAAACGTCGTATGACGTCACTAATGCAAAACAAACAGTGTTGTGATTGTAATTCGTTTTGCTTGTTTGGAGGTTACTTGCTTGAACATGCAGATGGCGGGAAAAAACCAACAATGTCTATTATAATTTATTTTCTTTTGTGTTAATTCTCAAGTTTCGACGTGTAATAGTGGTCGATTATTAACCGTTGATGTTCACAATGGTACACGAGTGTCAGTTAAGCGTATAAAAACATAAAACATTATTTTTGTTTTTCTTTTCGTCAATCGTGTTGGCAAGTTTTATTAATGCATCCACGTGACTTATAGGAAACAGAAGTTAAATAACTGACATATTTCTTAGAGCAGACTAACTACCTACTTACTTGAAAAATGTTTATAACTCTGCAGTTACAAAAATAAACCTACATTTTAGCCGCATAATTTTTTCTATGTTTGGTTGTCCACCTCAAAAGGACATCATCATCATCATCTCAGCCGTAGGACGTTTACTTCTGAACATATGCCTCCCCCACCAAAAGAACAAATGAACCCATATCGAATCACTTTGTTGTCTGTCTGTCTGTCAAGATCCTTTTTCATTCTTAAAAAGATAAAATCTGTAATTCATAAATGCGTAACAACAGCGATAACAAGAAAAACAAATTTTCTATTGAATATTATTATAAACCGACTAGATCGTCTTAGGGCCGCTGTGGCTCCCTAGCTATTGTTACGACCTGCGCCCGCGTCATATGCTTGCGAATAGTTGGGAAAAAACGGTTCTTGTGCCATACCTATAGCGAGTTAAGAGGATTGCATAGCTAGTACTTTCCATGCTAAAAGAGAAAACTCTTTTCTACCTGTTAACATTGTCCGATTTCAGTGATTTTTTTATTCATGGAACTTGACATTGTTTACTATGCCCGTACGTTTAGATTTTTTCAGTTTTTCGAAGTTTTAAAAAAGGAAATTTATAGTACATTGAAATACTGAAAAAATCAAAATGTATGGGCATAGTTAACAATGTCATGACTCCATGAAAAAAAAATCACTGAAATGGAACAATGTTAAGAGATAGAAAAGAGTCTTCTCTTTTAGCATGGAAAGTACTAGCTATGCAATCCTCTTATGAGACGAAATTTTTGTCAGAGATTATTGAATAACATGAATGATTATGAAATAAAGGAATCTGATACATAAACATTTATGTTAAATGTATTAGTAAAATATTATGTTACACGAGGGCAAACTTGACGTAGCCGAAAAAATCAGAGTTGATGTGGAAAAAAAATGTAATTTAAAACTTTTACACCAATACCTATAGGTTTTTTTGCTGTAATTAAATAGCAAAAACACATATCTAACTAATTACATTCATATATTTGAATTCGTTGAACAAATATTACTATAAAAAAATTTGCCTTCTGATCACAAAAATTAAGTTTTAAAATAAATAATGCTTACCAAGACAGGATTTTGAATTGATATTTATAAATATTTTGAATTTCTAGAACAAAAATATGATTTTTACCTAGTAACATAAGCTTTGATTATTAATAATTACATAAAAAATAAAGGTTAATTTAAACTTTCGGGCAGTAATAATTTTTTATTCAACTTGGATTGAACCATTACCTTGAATGGTGATTTTGAAAAAAAATGTTTTACATATAACATAAATTTCCTTATTGGATTTTTTTAGTTGAAACTCTGCAAACCAAACTAAGTTTCAAAGAATAATTATAAATCAGATTATATAAATATATAAATGATAATAATTTAAAAAAATACATAATTTTGAATTTTTAATACTAGCTAATTTAACTGTCACGTGACTTCGATTTTTATCGATCCTGACATGATATGGCGTATTTATCATATTCTGAGTGGGTATAATTACTTGACGACATTATTTCTTTGATATTTTACAATGTAAAAGTGTAATCTATTCAAAATAAAGCAAATTATAACCAACAATGAGAATAGCTTACCAGGAATTGCTGGATCGTGACATTTTTTTTTCAATTAACATTAAAAATGTATAACAAACTTATTATTTGCGGTTGCGGTTATAACCGTGTTTATGAATCGACAGTTTGTCTTTTGACCTAGTATGTGTTTAGTTTTAAAGCAATAATTCTTCGATTCTCAATCTGTGGGCCGAGCACGAAAATCGGTTTAAATTTAACGTAATCGCATTGTATCTATTATACAAACTGTCATTTATCTAGTACAATAGTGGCACAGATAACTCATAGTTTGTACTGAATACGTAAACGTTACGGTAACGTTACACTTAAGCAGATTTTCGTGCTCGGCCCACTGTGGATAAGGTACGACCTCAGAATTTGCCCATGTTTACATAGGGGCACGACAATATCCTGTATTTGCCATTATGACATCATTTCTGCAGCTACTTCCGTTTTTGGTCACGTGACTTTTAGAAACTTTTGTACACATTTTGTTTATCCTACTACCGACTTGTTAATTCTTCTTAGACTACTAATAATATAAACGCGAAAGTTTGTGAGTATGGATACTAGGTATGGATGTGTGGATGTGTGGATCTTTTTGTGTATTGTGTATTAATGCACAAACGGCGGGGGCAATTTTGATGAAATTTCATATGGAGGTAGATGAGGCACTGGTTTAACACATAGGATACTTTTCATCATCATCATCATCATCCATCACCAACCGGGTGAAAAAGCGTAATATGCTTGGGCACAGCAAAATAATAAGATCTCCACCTACGTCAAGATCGTAATGGTGACAGTTCTGTCAAAGTTTGTGTCAGTTTCTGATGGCTTAGGCAAAAACCCAAGTCAAATTGACAGCTCGATACACTAGACATGTTCGGCGACCGTCAAGGGTGATGATATGTAACACAAATGACGCCAAGGGTGATGAAATGTAATGACAGTTTTTTTCCATTTTGATTAAATTTTATTTTATTATTATTGTTTAGGTACTGATTGATATTTAAATGTACTGAAATAATACTATTATAGCAATTGCGTTTGACCATGAACCTACATATTTTTTGACATTTTGGTATAAAGATACGAGTAGATATGCCCTTTGAGAAATAATAAGCTACTCGAAGTACTAATCCTGCGCAGACGTAGTCGCGGGCACCAGTTAGTTCTAAATAAAGTTAATCAAATCCATATTAAATATTTGTTTAATTCATTGAGTAATTTGCTCCAACTAGTATTAAGTTAACATTACATTGTAATTAATTTTTGACTGTGTCAACTACCCTGTTTGACATAAATGAGTAAAAACTAATGGAAGTAGAAAAGTTATGAGAAGGTCAGCTAGTATATATATATATATATACTAGCTGACCTGCTCGCGGCTTCGCTCGCTTGGTCTTGGTCAAGTATTGGAAGAGCCGTTTGGGAATCTCGGCGTCCTGGGTTCGATCCCCGGGTTGAACAGATATTGGGATTTTCTGTCAAAGAAATTCTCAATAGAAGTCCGGAGTGAGGCACAGTGCCCCATAGATGACAATAGGCTCGTTCCCCTATTACATGGGACCAAATTATATCCGGCGAAACGCAGGTATTTCACATCGCTGCTTGCCCCTTAGAAGATATATAGGTGCGACGATTGAGCTGACCCGCCAGCGGCTTCACTCGCATGGTCTTGGCGCCGCTTTGGGATTTCGAGGTCCTGGGTTCAATACCTGGGTCGGACCGTTATTGCTTGTTTTCTGACATAGAAATTCTCAATACCAGTCTGGAGTCTGGAACAGTGCTCCGTAAATGGCAATACGATCGCCTTATTATAAAGTACTCTAAAGTATTCTACTTACATTCTTAAGTTTAGTAGATTATGCACCGAGGGAGTAAAGCAGTGTTTTACGAAACGGGCGGTATATTGAAACCTGAGTGTAACGGGGACTCTTTAGTTAATCCCTGAGCGCAGCGAGGGCATTAAAATTGTATTCCCGAGCGAAGCGAGGGAGTTATCTAGAGTTCTGAGTGAAGCGAGGGGTTAAAGCCGCCCAAGACGAATATAGGCTTATCCTCGAGGTGCACACTCTACTTTTCATACCTAGTGCGTGACAATCAAAACTCAGAGTTAGAAAAAAGTTATTAGAAAAAAGCAGTTATTCAGTTAAAAGTAAAATTAATTAATTTTTAATATTCAAATTGGACATATTTGTCCCGTTATAGAAAGACAGAGTAATATTTTTGGAAGGAACATTTTATGGAAAACAATGTTTAAGACTTTTGCGGTTGTTAACTAAATTATAATTAGTATCTACTCACGACATGTAGACCTTGATTTAGCTACCTTTGGAGCTCCCGATATTTCGGTACGGTTAATACATGCACCACGTTCAAAATTATAACATTTATGGATGTTGGTTCTGCTAGCATGCATACCCATGCAGAGAATTCCACAACCGTAATGCAGTGACTGTAAAAGATTAAGTGTAAAAAGTGGAATAATGTTGTGGAAACCCAAGTAGAAGGTGATTTGAAGAGCGCATAGAGCGTCCATGGGAGGAGAGCAGAGAGAAATATTCTCTTAGTTAACTTGCGGAAAAGGGATTGTGAAGAATGTTATAAAGACAAAGTGTATAGGTATTCCGTACGTATGTATATCACATACAAAGTTTACCTCTTTAAAATATGTATGTTACTCTTTAAAATATTAATCTTGTAATGCACCATTTGTTCTGTTATATCCATATTACACAAACAATATGTTTCTGTTATTTAATTATGCATACTTTACACATAATTAATTATGTGTATTGTTTATCTGTTAAGGCGTTTGGGTTCGCCAAACTGAGCAGATAAGTGCCAGCCGATTGATAAATATCGAAAAAAAGATTCACAGGAAAAGGTTGAGCGCGCGCGAGCCCAAGAGCAAGGAGCTACCAAGTTTTACGAAAGTACCTATCTATTTATAGACTGTAGAAGCTGAGACGTCATAAAATGGCGGAATTTGACGATTGAGTAAAATAAAGAAAACGGATGTGATTTTAGGATTTGAAATTGTTACGCGCTTATCTTGTTGTGAGAAATAAATAAAATGCCGTATTATTTGCACTCGTGTACAACCATGCCTTAAGAAGAAAACATGTAGGTATAGGTTTCAAAAGAAAAAAAAAGACCCACTGGTTTCTCTTCTCCTTTCATTTTTTCACTTTTCTAAAACAGAAATATCCTCTTTAAATTGCTCTACAACTGTGCTCAAGCTTATAATTGCAGAAATTTTAGAAACGTGCAATCAAAAAAACAAAAAAAAACACTTGTCACAGAATTTGTTTTTACCCAAGTGTCAAATACCGCCATTTTGTGACATCATACTGTTTACAGCTGTTTATAACAGATGCGGTAGCACAAACAATTTGCGTACATGTATTCATAGATGAATATAATATCTAGCGGACCTACCTGCATATATTCGATCGTAGGCATTTCGGCGTGCACAGACACAAATTGTAATTTATCTAGAGCGTTTCACGTTAACGACACGTTACCTTACACTTACTTAGTTATTCGTGCTATGCACACAGGAGCGTTTTCACAGATAAATAAATACTATAATACGGGAAAGCGTTTTGTAATAAGCTTAGAATAAACTAACAATCATACTCCCACCGACACGCAATAGAGACAAACATTATTATTTTAATACTATTTAACATTGACACAAAGTATAACTGTTCCAATGTATTATTAAAATAATATTGTTCGTCTCTAATGCGTGTCGGTGGGAGTAGGTACGTGACTTATCACGTCGCGGCAGGTACTTGAATTGAGTGAACTACTTGTTGTGACGTCATCAAAACGTCTAGCGTAAGCATTACTGTTTTAACGTGGATGTACCGAATGTAGTGGTAAGATTAAAATATGAATATTTTCTACCGACTTCCAAAAAGGAGGAGGTACTTCAATTCAACTTTTTATGGTTGTTACCTCATAACTTTCGATAGAGTAAACCGATTCTCAAAATTCTTTTTTTTTTTTAAAGCTGGTGCTTTCATTGTGATTTTTTCCCAAATATCATCAAATTCGGATCAGTAGTTTTTGAGTTACACTCCAATAACTGAATATAATGGAAGTCGGTATTAAAATTTTCAAATTGTACTTGTAAGAAGTGTTAGTTTTTTGTATGGGACTTGAAGAAATCGTATTTGAATTTATCTATATTATATTGCAAAAATTACATAGTAAAATACACAGTACCTAGGTTATAAAATAAAATAAGTATAATTTTGTATTATGTCGACCCAAAGGCCTTAATCACAGAATAAGTAACAGTAGACTTGTGCGCTTTTGTTACATCGCTTTTTTGTATGCTTAATGCAAGGCATTATTTCTTTTCTCGCAGTAAGAGTAAGGTGATATACACGTGTTGGTTTTATTCATTTACGGCTTCTGCATATTTCTGCAAGTAGGCGTCCTACCTACTGCACGACATAAAAAATGTAATCAGAATTATTAGCAGCGAAAAATGTCGTAATACGCGTCCATGTAAAGATTTAAGGCAAGTACTTGGTTGACCGGAACCTGGCTGTTTTTTTTGTAAATCGTGTTTTGGTAATTATATTTACTTTAATTGTACAACAGCGCCATCTATTGTCAAGTAGCGGTTGCTGTGTCGGTAAAACAGTTTATTTGTTGTTTCTCGTTGCGTACCAGAGACAAATTTACGTGAGTTTCATTCATAAATCTTTTGTTTTAATTGTCATGGTATAGTACCTAGGGGCTAAGCTGATGGCCCTAGTTGTGTAATTAATATTGTAGCAGTTTTTCATGACCTGAAAACACGGATAAAACGACGTTTTCTATAATGAAACCTAGCTACATCTATTTATCGCCCCCGAAACCACCTGCATACTAAATTTCATGAAAATCGTTGTAGCCGCTTCCGAGATTCAAATTAAATCACACAATTTATTTGCTAGAACACATGTACAAAGTCGAGACCATATAAATAATAATAATAATAATTTAGTGGGTGGCAAGTCACCACCTGCGCAAAAATTTTAAAATGAGACTGAAATTGGCAGGTGCCGTAGTCTCTTCCATATCCTACTATCTTCCTTATCACTAATAAGTTCATATCAATAGCCTGGCCATTTTACCCATTGTTGTAATAGTTATAAGTACCATGTTACCCTTCATCCAACATTCTTTCTGTTTTTGATACTCTGCATTTTTATACCAAACAGGCATCTATGTGTTGACTACAGCCCCACTTATGCCTTTGTAAAGGACCGGATGAAATCCGTGAAATTTTTTGAATAAAAGGAATAATAATCTTATGCCTTTGTAAAGGGCCGGATGAAATCCGTGAATTTTTTTGAATTAAAGGATTAATAATAATAATTCTTTATTTCAGACTCATAGATCCATAGATTCCAAAAAATACAATTATAAAATTAAGACATTTACAAGTCAGAAGACATAAAATATAAAAAAACGACACAAAAAAAAATTAAATACAAGTATTTGACTTAACTTTTTTGATTTTTGACATTTTGATTTAACTTGTTGATCGGTTAAGATCGCCAAGTCAAGCTCCGCTACAAGCGCTAATTCACAGCGCGTAGTCATAATTAAAATCCCTATTATAATAATGGGTACCTATTTAGTGTTAGAAATATAGTGCCATAAGTCATAAGTACACGTAAAACAAGTCTAAATAAAACTTTTAATAAAATTTAATTTTGAATTAAATTATTAATTTAATAAATAAAAATTAATTCGAATTTTGAGAATCGGTTCATCCTATTGAAAGTTATGAGGTAACAAACAAAAAAAAACAGTCGAATTGAGTACCTACCTTCTCCTTTTTGGAAGTCGGTGGTAAATTAGCTATTAAACATTGCATATTACATGTGGCTTGACGCACGATGTCAATGAACCATCATGTAATATTACCCCAGAATCAACAATTTAAAACGCAATGTCAGCCTTAGTATCGAATTAATCACAGCATATTTTGGTCATACTTATTATAGCGACAGGAAACGTAAACAGAGACATAATATAACTGAGAGTTAATGGCAACAAAACCGAACCGAAAGAACTAGAAGATATTTAATTCTGGATATATTTAAAGTGACAAGATGAAGCCGACGGAGATGAGTGCATATCAGTACGACCGAGTGAGCACAACCGCAGAGCTGATAGAAGAAAGATCATGGAAACCGTTTTTGAGACAAGTAAGAATTCATTTTATTAAATTAATAGCTGCTCTCCGCGGTTTCATCCGCGCGGTAATGGATGATGATGATGAATCTTATATAGCCTATGTTTCTCAGGGTGAATGTAGCTTTCCAAAGGTGAAAGAATTTTTGAAATCGGTCCAGTACTTTTTGAGCCAATTCGTTACAGACATACATACAAATCTTTCCTCTTTATAATGTTAGTATAGTATAGACTATCTGCGCTCCGCTGTTTCACACGTGTGGTGAAAAATAATGTATTGTAAAATAATGGTGGTGATAGATGATGATGATAGGTTTTTTTTTGTATAGAAAACATCCACACAAAGGTCTTCAGGTACCAAACTAGACAGAGCCTGTACTGTGGTAACCTGATGTCTGATCTGTGTCTGATGTCTGTCTCCCCTATTCTCTAAGCTATTGAACTGCGTTATGGCCACTGGATTGCACGAACATTGTCGTTTTTGACAGTTTTGCGTAGTCTGCTCGCTATTTAGATTCGAACGCGATCGAAATCGACGCAATTGAGTTGCGATAACGCAGTTCAATAGCTAAGAGAATAGAGGCCCTGGTCCCAAACTAGACAGAACCTGTACTATGGTAACCTGATGTCTGATATACATACTTATATACATATACACACCCAGACACAGCTCAAACAGACATGTTCATGCACACGCGGTGTTCAGGTCCCAAACTAGACAGAGCCTGTACTATGGTAACCTGATGTCTGATATACATATACACACCCAGACACAGCTCAAACAGACATGTTCATGCACACGCGGTGTTCAGGTCCCAAACTAGACAGAGCCTGTACTATGGTAACCTGATGTCTGATATACATACTTATATACATATACACACCCAGACACAGATCATACAGACATGTTCATGCACACGCGGTGTTCAGGTCCCAAACTAGACAGAGCCTGTACTATGGTAACCTGATGTCTGATATACATACTTATATACATATACACACCCGACACAGCTCAAACAGACATTTTCGTGCAAACGCGGTGTTCAGGTCCCAAACTAGACAGAGCCTGTACTATGGTAACCTGATGCCTGATATACATACTTATATACCTACATATACACACCCAGACACAGCTCAAACAGACATGTTCATGCACAAAAATGTTTGATCTTTCCGGGAATCGAACCCGGAACCAGCGGCACAGAAGGAAAGGGTGCTACCAACTGCGCCAACCGGCCAGTCAATAGCCTATGTTCATCAGGGATAATGTAGGATTATAATTCTGAAAGAATTTTTCAAATCGGTCCAGCAGTTTCGGAGCCTATTCAAACAAATAATCTTTCAAAAAAAAGTCGCTCATTGTCGCATTCCGCCTGAGCCGAGCGTGCAAGCGAGAACGCGGAACAAGCGATAGAGATCAGCGGAAGCGTTCGGCTTGTCTTAGAAAGTTATCACGTAAAATTATCGTTTAATTATTTTTATTTATTTAAATATCATAGTTTATATATTGAATTATTGTATTCCGTAAATAGACTTTACAAACAACCATTTTTTTACCCGGTTGCGGTGAAACCCAAAAGGAGGACTGTGTTGACCAGCCGTGCGATTATCTAATGATTCGTCGATGCGCTCGTCGACGAGCTCACCGATGTCAAATACTTTATGAGATATCGCCCTTGTACACAAGGTTGTTTTTCCAACGTTTCTTGTCATCTCGTCATTTGTTTCACGGATGTTGTCAAAATGCAACGATGTTTGCTCTTAGAGAACCGCACGGCTGCGTATGTATGTATGTCTGTCCCTGTGTCCTCTCGTAACTACTCAACGCCTGAACCGACTTTGATAAATTATACGTCATTCGATTCGTCTTGATCACGCGTTTGTCACTGGGTAGGTACATAATCACACGACTGCGAAACTCAAAAATCTCTTTATTAAACTTTTAATTTCTTTTCTTGTTTTTAGTTGGTCGTGTGCAGCGGAGCCCTAACTATCTACTTCTCGGTGGGCATATGTTTCGGAGCACCGACGATCTTCATCCAGCAGTTGAGGCGTGAAGCAAACTCCACAGATGCCGTCAGTGTGAACATGGCGTCGTGGTTGTGTAAGTACACTACAGTTCAGTGTTATCATTAAACAGGAGCGATTTGTAATAAGCTTAAAATAATCATACTAAAGCGCCATTTAGATGGAGATAGTTTCTCGCCTCGAAGACACGATTATCGAATTGAAAATAAAAAGTTGCTTCGTGTAAACATTCACGATTATCGCCCTTCCTCTTGGGCGATAATTGCCTCGCAATAAAATATATCTGTCTTCGTGTAAACAGAACTACAAAGCGAGAATTGCCTTGCGAGAATTTGTGCCAGTCGCTACCATGTGTGCAGTGCGCGTGGTTTAATCATATCTGCTCTTCTAGGATAAGAGTTAATAAGAATAACACTAGTAGTTCAGCGAACAGTAGACCTCGCGAGCACACAGTCTTATCAGCGGCAATCTGTCGCAGTACTTCACAACCTAATTATCTCGGAAACTACTTCACCAATTAGGTGTGCTTATACTCTTTAAACTAAGGTCCGTAAATGGCGCTACAGCAAACTTCTCCCCTTTTCGGGAAAAGTGCCCCCTCCGCTCAAAATCGCTGACGACAAAAAAATTATATAGTAGGTAATAGTAGAACATCTCTGCAATATGCTTACACCGAGTATTACAGTTCTTCGGTCATATTGCGCGTAGAAGCTCTGACAACCTTGAACGTCTAATAGTAACTGGCAAGGTACGGGTGACAGGTGACGGGTAAAAGACCAAGAAGACGAAGCCCTAAGCGATGGACGGATCAGGTATCGGAACAGCTGGAGATATCTTTCAGCACAGCTCTACATCAGGCCAGCAACAGAACTCGGTGGAGAGAAACAGTAAAGAAACTGCAACAGAGGGGTCACGATCCTCAGTAATGAGGGAACGATTAAAGAGGAGAAGAACATACACAAGTTCCGTGAAAATTGTTTGAAAACTGTGACCTGTAGGTACAGAAAGTCAAACAAACAATACATGATATGATGCTGTTTGATCGTTTTATCAATGAGATGTCACTCAGAGTGTCAAACGCTTTACTGTAAGCAATAAAAAAAGAAGTAGGTTGATGGTTTTGTCGTATATGTAGGTTGATGGTTTTGTCGTATATGTAGCTGTTAATATCATCCATAAATCAGGACAACATTAGTGAGGAAGTACTTGTAGCAAGCTAATGCAATTCTTGTATTTATATGGGTTCATAATAATAAAAAAACATGTATTTTATTCTTTCCCTTTAATGACCAGTTATCGATTCCAAACCACCCCATTCAAAGTTATGCACTAATTATCAAATACCTTATATATATATATTTAAATAATCTGAATCTCGGAAACGCATCTAACGATTTTACGATTTTCATGAAATTTAGCATAAAGAGGTTTCGGGGGCGGTAAATCGATCAAGCTATGTTTCATTTTTAGAAAACTTCATTTTATCCGTGTTTTCAAGCAATGAAAAACAGCTAAGTCAGGGGCTAAAGCTATTTGACAACAGATGGCTTTGTTAAGCAACACTTACGGCCGTTTTCAATAACCTATCTATCGGTTTACCTTACTAGAGATAGATATTTGACACTATTTGTAAGGACGTTATGTCAAATTGCTATCGGTAGTAAAGAAAACAGTGGACAGATAGAATATTGAAAACGGCCGTAAGCCAATGAGTGTTAGGTTTGAGGTTAGACCGAGACAATCAATTGTTTACTTACGGGCTAAGCTCGCTCATCCAGTACCTCTACCATGAGTTGGCAACATAATAATGTCATCTATAGTCGATACTTGATCTCGCCTACCTAAAAGCCAATCCAAGCCAATCAAACCAATCTAAGATTGTGATTGGCGTACTCGCTGTCAGTTTTAGTTCTACAATTGACCGCGAGGTGGCACTGGGGCATTACTATAAGCAGGACTTCTACACTGCGGTCCTAATTGGCTATAATCGATATTAGCGCGATAAAAGTCGGTCCCTTTCACCGTGAGCGTGATTACGATGGCCCACGCTACGTCATCGATGACGTCTTAACTGCCGCCATATTGAGGATTACATGAACCATGCTCTACACCATAATCGTCGTGAGCGTTCTGTCAAAAGTGACAGGTGTTTGTTTATTTCTACAATGTATTTACTGGTGTCCCTTCTTTTTGATGTAAAAGTTATAAAGTCGGTCCATCCATTCCATTATTTCTTTTTAATCCACACACCACATAGTTAACCTTCACACTATGCACGATATTTTTATGATTTTTGTTTTTCGCGCGCAAATGGTTCGTTATTGCTTCAACTTTGGTCCGAATTAACAACACGCTTACAGTGCCACGAGCTGTCAAAATCGCGATATTTATCTCGGACCAGCTTTGGTAGACGATAGCACTGTGAGCAAAATTATCGCAAAACGGACCACGGCACTAGAAAGCTGCCCGGCTGAGTGCCATCTGCGCTCGCCAACCGTCCGGTGACGCTGTAAATGCCGGTAGAGGCAAACAGCATTATTCCGTACTAAAAAAAAAAAAATAGCTGCCCGGCTTATTCGTACCATGACAACGTTATAGCAGGCCTGCCCAGGGGCCTTACTATGACCTCTTAAAGCAGGGCTTCTCGACAACTGTCCGGTTTATTCGTACCATGACAACTTTAAAGCAGGCCGGCCTGCCCGGGCCTACTATTCAAGAACCGCAGAAAAACCGTTCACCTGTTTTTTTTTGTATGGACTCGTTAACATGTCGCTCTAAATCCACTCAGTTTATTAGCTTACAAACGTCTAGGTGTCTGCAATGTTGTTTATAGTAAATTGTTACCAGAGACAATATTATCTATTCACCTTTGAGAAACAATATTCAAATAGTTCACCTAAATAAGCGACATGGTATGATTTCATTCAAAACTGTTTATGTCAGGTTTAAGAACCGCACGGAACTTGCATGGTTTTTAAAAAGCTGATAGTAAAGCCCCTGTTCCTTTTTTCATATTTTTTTTTAGCGGCAGTCGATTTCGAGCATCGATTAGTTTCAATGTTGTAAACTCATGGTATACCTACTCTTACTAATAGATACTTTTGTGTTACGATACGTGATGTCACCGGGCGGCTTCTACGGAAGATCAGCGCTGGTTGCTTCAGCCGGCATTATGCTGAGTAGAGGCCGTTTTGTGGCAATGACTATTTAGTTATTAATGTTTAGTTAAGTATTTGTTCATGTTTTTTTGCCACAATAAACTTATATCAAACTTATTTCAAACTTATTAACTCCATGCTCGGACATAACTTTTTCGATAAAATATAATGTTATGCTCGTCCTGAAAACAAATGCGCATCCATAAAAGCAATGTTCATTGACATATGAGTATACCTAATTACCGTGCTACTACCATAAAAATTATCAAATCGAGTTTTAATTTGCAACACATTTTTGTGTAGTTAATTTACATGACATGACAAAGATTTTGTATGTCTTTCATGAATGTCTTTTATTTAAGGAAAAATATCTTACGACAAGCAAATAAGCATAATCAAGGCATCGATTTCCGTACAATAGGTACTTATGTCCTACGTTTTAAATAATAAGTCTTTTATAAGAGTCTTGTTTTACTTAATATGTTTTTTAAATCGTGCCGTATGTTTTATTGTGCATTCAATTCATCAAATTGTTCAAAATTTGTTTTTTTTTGTACAATCAATAATAATACATGGATATTATTGTGATAAAATTTAGCTTGCCTACGTCGTAAATATTAAGGCCGCGCTTCGCGTGTAAGCAGAGGCCGTAGCACAAACATTTTGTGAAAAACTATTCGTACCATAAACGTCAACGCGTCACGCTTCAACTTACAAACTATGAGTTATTTGTGTCACTTTTGTCCTAGATACATGACAGTTTGTACAGTTTCACGTGAACGACACGTTACGTTACACTTACGTAGTTATTCGTGGTAGGACCACTGCTGGTCTTGTTTGGTACACTTCCGCCAGTTTTTTTTTTTTTTTAACATCCACACAAAGATCTTCAGGTCCCAAACTAGGCAGAGCCTGTACTATGGTAACCTGATGACTGATATACATACTTATATACATATACACACCCAGACACAGATCAAACAGACATGTTCATGCACACAAATGTTTGACCTGTCCGGGGATCGAACCCGGGACCAGCGGCTCAGAAGGCAGGGATGCTACCAACTGCGCCAACAGGCCTGTCGACTAGACTAGACTACAGTTTCCTCGCAACATCACCGCATAGTACCAGGCTACCATAACCGCATAGCAGATCTCAGAAGCCTTGCTATCGCTCGGCATGCTGATATCCATACATAATATCACCTACCTACTATATGGCTCGTCCTGACTATGTGTTATCTATGCCCTAGATGTATGACAGTTTGTAGGTACAGTTTCACGTGAACGACACATTACGTTACACTTGCGCAGTAATTCGTGTTAGGGCCACAGATGAAGTTTCGGCTTACGGCTAGGTATATCGTTGCCTGTGACGTCACCTTTACAGAATAATAACTAAAGTCTCTCCATATTCATAAAAAATAAAAAAACATTTATTCTTCCCTAATATTATATTCTCTTTTGTGTTTATTTAATGTTCTTTGGAAACAAAGCGATGATAATTAAAATTAACCCTTTATGCTTAACGTTCATTTGCTAATTTGCGGCTCAACGCAGTTTCATAAGCGCGCGAAAAAATTATAAAAATCTTCGCGCGCGCGTCCAAAAATTAATTCGTTAAAAAAAGTACTGAATTGATTTTTAATCTGTAAAAAGTACATGAATAGCCTTATCTAGTTTCAGAATTGTCTATTACTTTTATATGGTACTTATTTGTTTCTTAAAAAGATAAACATTCAGGGAAAGTTAACCAACCATTTCATATACACAAAATGCTAAAGCAACTATGATGATGTCAGTCATTGTTCAATACCGACTCACTCTCAGATACAAACACATTGATTTATTTGACGCTACATGTGTGACAACGTGTTATCTTAAGTTATTCAAGCTATATACGAAATGGAAATCCGTGAATCTTTGAGAGATTTATTTACATGATGATTACGTGATAGCTGATGATGATGATTATGATGAAAAGTAGCATATGTGCTACTCCAGACTATAACCTATATCTGTGCCAAATTTCAACCAGATCCGTTAAGCCGTTCTGCCGTGATTGAGTAACAAATATTCATGCATGCATCCATCCATCCATCCATCCAAACTTTCACATATACTATTAGTGAGATTAGTGAGATGTCTATTGTTTACCGAATTATTCGTTTTATTTCAGCCTCTGCATTCGGGTACGCAAGTTTACCATGGGTCTTCATTTTGACTGCAATCAGCCATGTTTATGGGAGAAGAAAAGCCTTCCTCCTTGTCAGTTGCAGCACCATCTTCATGTTTATCTGTTTTTACTTGAGCGAAACCACCACACACTTACTGATAACCTCTGTATTGCAAGGAATAACTCATGCGAACAGCTTAACCATTTCTATTCTAATACTAGCAGAGTTCTCGTCAGCTAAATACAGGGGGGTCTTCTTAACAATGAAGTCAGCTTCGGTCTTCTGGGGTATATGGTTCAGTAACGCGATAGGAACTTTCTTTCATTGGAAGTATATACCACTTTTTGGATTGGTATGCTCTACTTTTTCCTTGTCAGCCTTCATATGGCCAGAGTCTCCACATTGGCTTGCTAGTAAAGGGAAATTTGAAGAGTGTAAGAAATCTCACCGATGGTTGAAAGGTAGAGGACTCCAAGCGGAACTAGAGTTGGAGAAGCTCTGTAAAGGCCAAACAGAAATGTTAAAGTTTGGAACTCTGAAACAAATTAAAACGAAACAATTTTACAAACCGACTTTAATAGCTTGTTTGATGACAATGCAGTTTTATGCATCGGGTAAATTCGTTTACAGTGTTTATTCAATAGATATACTGAAGAAAATGACATCTAGTGACACAGCTGCGTATACGGGCATGCTTATTTTAGACGGTGCGACGGTATTTAGTATGTATGTTGGCTGTTTTCTCAATAGGGTATTAAAAAGAAGAGTTCAACTGTTTTCTACCTCTACCGTTGGTCTTGTTTTTCTTTTTACATTATCACTTTATTTGTATCTGATCAAATTAGATATTTTAATAGAAAACTACGTCATAACTCTTTTGCTTTTAATAGTATTTTCGATCGCCATGAGCTGTGGTCCAGCTATAATGGCTCCATCTACTTTTGCCGAAATAATACCACAAAGATATAAGAATATTTGCACTATTCTAGTGTCGGTGTGGTTTCAAGGTCTGAATTCGACGCTTTTGAAGTTATTTCCGTATGTTTATATGGCGTTTGGTTTGCATGGGACCTTTTTCTGTTACGGTATTAGTATGTTGATTTTGACAATTGCATTGTATAAACTGTTACCAGAGACGAAAGACAAGACTTTGCAGGAAATAGAAGAGTATTTTAATTAATAATGATTTTTAATAATGTATTATGTAAGATTATGAAAATATTAATTATTTTATACTAACTTAAGCGTTGTAAGATGTAAACTAGTATTGATTATGTTAAGCCGTATAAAATAAAATAAATGTGGGTGGCAATTAAAGATTTTGTGATACTAAGGTTATAAAAGTTTTATTTTTCATTCTGTACGTCAAAAAGTAAATTAAAAGCTAATCTCAGCAACTTCGTAGGTGCGTAGTAATTAGTATAGATATCTAATTCTAGATAAAGAGTAGCAAGTGTATGTATTATTTGACTGGCCGGTTGAAGCAGTTCGTTGATCCCTGTGATCCAAACCGCTGCTCCCGATTTCAATCCTCGAACACGGCATCAGTTGTTTTTTCAGCAGTATTTGATATGGTTGTCTCTGCAATAGCTTGTACTTTAACTTCTCTTTCCAACGTAGTAACTCCTGACCTTTCACTCTTTGTCTTTCGTCAACTTACTGATTGTGATGTTAAGAAAAGCTTGCTCTCTATTAACTCTAACGCTGTTGGAGTCGATGGTATCAGTAGAAACATGATTATTCCTATCCTTGATTATATTCTCCCTGTTTTGTGTCATATCCTTAACAATTCCATAACCCATGGTGTGTTTCCGTCCTTGTGGAAGGACGCACATATCATTCCATTGCCTCAAAATCAAGTCCCAAGTCCTTTTCTGAGTACCGACCCATTTATATTCTTCCTTTTCTCTCCAAAGTTCTTGAGCCGCTTGTCCAAAACCAGCTTAACTCTTTTCTCACCAGACACGACCTCATGAATCCCTTTCAATCCGGTTTTCGCCCTGGGCACAACACAGTTACTGCACTTGTGAAAATCACTGATGATATACGCCTAGGCATGGAAAATGGCCAGTTAACTGTGTTGACGCTTTTGGATTTCAGTAATGCTTTTAATATTGTAGATATTCTCATTTCCATATTACGACGCACTCTGAAAATATCTCCAACAGTGGTTGATTTTATTCATAATTACCTGTTTGGTCGCCGACAACGGGTTCGCCTTGGAGAGTCCTTCTCTACTTGGTGCAACACAACAGTTGGTGTTCCTCAGGGTAGCGTCTTATCTCCTCTTATATTTGCTATCTTTATAAATTCTATCTTATAATCTGACATCTTCCTACCACCTATATGCAGATGAGCTTCAATTATACACACAAGCTCCTCTCAGCCTATTAGCTGAAACAATTGAAGCTAGGAATAGAGATTTATCTCGTATATCTGAATGGAGCAAATCTCACGCACTCAAAGTAAATCCTAGTAAAACGCAGGTTATTATTACAAAAAATCTTTAACTTCTAGTAAAGATTTTCATGATTACGTAAGAAATTACTCAAAAGATTTTAAGTCAGTATGCAAACGCGCAAAAGCTTTGTTTATAAGGGATAAAATTCGAAAATCTAATGACAAAATTAAAACAGTTTGGAAAACTATTAATACAGAGACCGGCAAAAGTAAATCTTTTAATTCAGAATATGTGCTAGAAATAGATAACCAAAAAGTTTCAGACCCAAGTCATGTTGCGAATTCATTTGAAAATTTCTTTTCTAACATACCACTAGAAGTCACCAAATCTCTTGATTCTTGCCCTTGTGTTGCAGTGGGCTTTCTGAAAGACAACTTCCCGCTCCAAATTCCTGAGTTTAGGTTCCGACATATATCTACTTTTGAAATAATAAAAACATTTAAAATTTTAAACGTTAAAGCAACAGAGGATTTATGGGGATTATCCGTAAAAATGCTAGAGTCAATAATAGAAGTTATAGCGCCACATTTGATGATCATATTTAATTTATGTATTGATAGAGGTACATTTCCTGACCTAATGAAAATGAGTAAAATCACCCCTATTTTTAAATCAGGTAGTAAGGCCGACCCCTCAAATTATAGACCGGTCTCTGTGCTTCCGGCTTTGAGCAAAATATTCGAAAAGATAATGCTTCAACAACTCTTGTCTCATTTTAATGAACATAGGATTTTACACGAAAATCAGTTCGGTTTCACGAAAAGCAGATCAACAACAGATGCAGGAGTCCAGTTAGTCAAGCATGTGCTGGAGGCTTGGGAGAGCTCACAGGATGCCATTGGCGTATTTTGTGATCTCTCCAAAGCTTTCGACTGTGTAGAGCACCGCACTCTAATTTATAAGCTAAACCACTAAGGAATTCGTGGAGCTGCTCTGAATCTTGTAGAATCATACTTATCTGATAGGCAGCAAAAAGTTGGCATTAATGGCGTGACATCTTCTGGATCTTTGGTCAGAATGGGGGTTCCACAGGGGTCGATCTTGGGTCCGTTCTTATTCTTAGCATATATCAATGACTTACCACATATGGTTGAGGGCCTTGCTGACATAGTTCTCTTTGCGGATGATACTTCTCTGATTTTTAAAGTAGATAGGAAAGATAGAGAACTAGTTCAAGTCAACAACGCGTTAACTATTGTTTCAAATTGGTTCGCCGCAAACAACCTGCTTTTCAACGCAAAGAAAACGAAATGTTTAAAATTTTCCATGCCTAATGTAAGACATATAGAGCCAAACGTATTACTCGACGGAAATAAATTGAAAATTGACAAGGCAATAGTCTTTCTAGGTATTAGCATAGACTCTAAATTACAATGGGGTCCTCATATTGATGCAATATCTGGAAGACTGAGCTCAGCTGCATATGCGGTTCATAAAATTAGGCAATTGACAGATATAGCTACTGCTCGACTGGTCTACTATATGCAGATGAGCTTCAATTATACAGACAAGCTCCTCTCAGCCTATTAGCTGAAACAATTGAAGCTAGGAATAGAGATTTATCTCGTATATCTGAATGGAGCAAATCTCACGCACTCAAAGTGAATCCTAGTAAAACGCAGGTTATTATTACAAAAAATCTTTAACTTCTAGTAAAGATTTTCATGATTACGTAAGAAATTACTCAAAAGTTTTTAAATCAGTATGCAAACGCGCAAAAGCTTTGTTTATAAGGGATAAAACTCGAAAATCTAATGACAAAATTAAAACAGTTTGGAAAACTATTAATACAGAGACCGGCAAAAGTAAATCTTTTAATTCAGAATATGTGCTAGAAATAGATAACCAAAAAGTTTCAGACCCAAGTCATGTTGCGAATTCATTTGAAAATTTCTTTTCTAACATACCACTAGAAGTCACCAAATCTCTTGATTCTTGCCCTTGTGTTGCAGTGGGCTTTCTGAAAGACAACTTCCCGCTCCAAATTCCTGAGTTTAGGTTCCGACATATATCTACTTTTGAAATAATAAAAACATTTAAAAGTTTAAACGTTAAAGCAACAGAGGATTTATGGGGATTATCCGTAAAAATGCTAGAGTCAATAATAGAAGTTATAGCGCCACATTTGATGATCATATTTAATTTATGTATAGATAGAGGTACATTTCCTGACCTAATGAAAATGAGTAAAATCACCCCTATTTTTCAATCAGGTAGTAAGGCCGACCCCTCAAATTATAGACCGGTCTCTGTGCTTCCGGCTTTGAGCAAAATATTCGAAAAGATAATGCTTCAACAACTCTTGTCTCATTTTAATGAACATAGGATTTTACACGAAAATCAGTTCGGTTTCACGAAAAGCAGATCAACAACAGATGCAGGAGTCCAGTTAGTCAAGCATGTGCTGGAGGCTTGGGAGAGCTCACAGGATGCCATTGGCGTATTTTGTGATCTCTCCAAAGCTTTCGACTGTGTAGAGCACCGCACTCTAATTTATAAGCTAAACCACTATGGAATTCGTGGAGCTGCTCTGAATCTTGTAGAATCATACTTATCTGATAGGCAGCAAAAAGTTGGCATTAATGGCGTGACATCTTCTGGATCTTTGGTCAGAATGGGGGTTCCACAGGGGTCGATCTTGGGTCCGTTCTTATTCTTAGCATATATCAATGACTTACCACATATGGTTGAGGGCCTTGCTGACATAGTTCTCTTTGCGGATGATACTTCTCTGATTTTTAAAGTAGATAGGAAAGATAGAGAACTAGTTCAAGTCAACAACGCGTTAACTATTGTTTCAAATTGGTTCGCCGCAAACAACCTGCTTTTCAACGCAAAGAAAACGAAATGTTTAAAATTTTCCATGCCTAATGTAAGACATATAGAGCCAAACGTATTACTCGACGGAAATAAATTGAAAATTGACAAGGCAATAGTCTTTCTAGGTATTAGCATAGACTCTAAATTACAATGGGGTCCTCATATTGATGCACTATCTGGAAGACTGAGCTCAGCTGCATATGCGGTTCATAAAATTAGGCAATTGACAGATATAGCTACTGCTCGACTGGTCTACTTTGCTTACTTCCACAGCATAATGTCATATGGTATCCTGCTGTGGGGGTCAGCGGCGGACATAGAGACAGTTTTTATATTGCAAAAGCGGGCAGTTCGAGCCATCTACGAAATGGGTCCCCGCGAATACTTAAGACAAATGTTCAAAGAAATTAACATATTAACTCTTCCATCTTTGTATATCCTAGAAAATATAATGTACGTTCGTAAAAATATAAAGAAGTTTAGAATAAATAGTGATATGCATAATATTAATACTAGAAATAAGGATAGGATAGCTGTATCTAAATTTAGACTCACGAAAACTAAAAATAAGTCCTTCTTAGGCAATTGTGTACGTTTCTATAATAAAATCCCGAAAGACATTACTGAGCTCACTGAAGGGAAATTCAAGTTACGTGTCAAAAATATACTAATGAAAAAAGCCTATTATAAATTGAGTCACTACTTAGAAGACAAAGATGCCTGGAAGCTTTCCACTTCTGCCTAGTAGCCAACTATTGAATAAATTTGTTATTTTAATACTACTCATATGTAACCTCAATGTACAAAGACTTGAAAAAATAATGGCCCACGAGTTTCTTGCTGCTTCTTCTCGGCGGTGGTTCTTTTCCGAAGACAGCGGTAGAATCATCTAAAAATTTTGACGTTCATAAGAGTGTCTATGATGCATAAACTGAATAAATAATTTTTGAATTTTGAATTGGTTTAAATTCAGAAGGAAAGCAGTGATTGGCTCACGCGCGTGCGGCAACGTCTACTATGACAACTGAGTCATAGCGGCGTGGACGATGTAATGCAACAAGTGGATTGGACCAAGTCAATAATATACACAATGTTTTTTATTTGTTTTTTTAAATCGGTTACTTTTTAAAATTCAGTGAACTTTATGTCCCGCCAAATATTAAGTTTTCGTCTAGAAGTAATTAGAAGAGACTCTTTTTCCGCTTTTTTTTTTGTAGTAAAGTGAGATTAAATAACCAAAAAATATATTTAACTAGCTGGTGCCCGCGACTACGTCTGCGCAGGGTTAGTACTTCGAGTAGCTTATTATCTTCTCCAAGGCCTCACCTTGACCAGACATCCATCTAAAAATACCAAAATATCATAAAATATGTACATGGTCAAACGCCATTGTTATAATAGAAATCCAAGAGAAAAAATAAATACTAAGTGTATCAATCAGTTAACACTAATAATAAAAGACAGGAATTACGAGTACATACAAATATAAAATTAATCACCATTAAAAAAACTGTCATTACATTTCATCACCCTTGATGGTATTTGTGTTACATTTCATCCCCCTTGAGTCTAGTGTATCGAGCTGTCAAAATACGAGCGACACAAACTTAAGGCACAAACAAAAAAACAAACTTAACTTAAATGTAGGCGTTGGAACACCGCTGCTTACCCCTTCGAGGATATATAGGCGAAACCATTTGTTATGTTGTGTTTAAAAATAACATGTAAGTATTGCGGGCGATTCACTCAAGACCGCTAGATTGATGTTTCACCTAATCGTGAATCGCCGGAATCGCTCGACTACAGTCGGCTGAACAACAAAGACGGATGACATGCCAACTCTATCGCCAAGCACGTCTAGTGTATCGAGCTAGCAAAAACATAGCGTGCTTTTGACTCGAGGTGCGTTCGTTTAGCAATGAGGGCATTAGTGACGTTGCAATTGTTGGCTTTTTTGTTAAAGCGTTCGTAAAGCTCAACATCGTTATTATTGCCGCTATTCCCACACTCTACTCGAACACTAAGCCGTGCATAAGACTTAAAATCGCACGATTTTGCTGTCAAATAGATAGTTGTGTCAAAAATGATCAAAAACAACCGCAGCTCCGGACGTGGGTTAATAATTGTACTTTTCCCTAATAATCCCTAATAAATAACCCTGTTTAGCTTTGCGGACGGTGGACAAAAAGAGCCCTGAACGACATTTTCATCCACAAATTTCCAATTCGAACGCCATTGTGAGCGTTTTAGCGTTATTTTCGTAAACTTGGGGCTATTCGAACGCACTATATAATCTATCAGAAACTGTCACAACTTTGACAGAACTCTATTGACAGAAAGTAAGTCATCATTACGATCTTGGCGTCGGTGGAGATCTTGTTATTTTGTCTATGCTGTACCCAAGAATATTAGGCCGTTTCACCCGCGTGGGTGATGATAATGATGATGAAAATTGGCCTATGTGCTATTCCAGACTAATCTATCTCTGTGACAAATTTCAATCAGATCCGTTTAGCCGTTCTGCTGTGATTGAGTAACAAACATTCATTAAAATCATCCATCCATCCACACTTTCACATTTATGATATTAGTGGGATATAAGTAGGAAGTAGGATAGGATATTCGTTATTTGCCTGGTGGACGTTTTTCAGTGGTCGCAGAATACCTTCATTATCAATTATTTTAGAAAAGCATTGTGTTGATATTACTGACAGATTTATGAGCAACTCAAGTAAACCACTACAAAATTTGCAGAGGGTGAATTTTCATTAGCTTGAAAAATTAAACGTACTTACGTAATTCAACCAAACACTGAACTATTTTTTAATGCTATATTATGCAACTGTAGGTAATCGGTTATTACTGTTAATTGTTCATTTTCTGTAGTATTTTTTAGAGATGTTGATTTTTTTCGGGACTAATCATCAGCGTTAAAATGCTTAATATAAGATTTGATATACATAATAATATAACTAAAAAAACAGTAGTGCTTCCTGTACAAACTGGGAGGATCTGCAGTTTTGTGTAACATGGTACATATACAATATCTTTCAATTTACTTTTATATTTTTTTTCTTCATAGTGAACGGAGTAAGTATATAATGCTGGTTTTCGCAGGCATCTATTCATACTTTTGTCTTTCTAGCTTAATCTGTCCGAATCAGCAAGACTCATTCGAGTTAAGTTTCATTCATAAATCTATTGTTATTTTTTGCGCTGATGCGGACGGGTTAAGTGCAGAGAGGCATTTATTTTACTGCATTGGATCGGCAAGGAAATGAAAATAAAACAAAATAAGCAAAATACATTGCTGATACATTTCAATATTCAGTTCTATAAAAAAATATACATTAAACAAAAATAGACTGACTTTATTTTGCATAGTATTGACCATCTCGGTTTGTATACGTATTTGAACATCTTTTAATATAAATATAATTTTGCTACTACGTACTAATAAAAGTTATTCCTGGACATTTTAATCTTGTATGGATCCTGCACCACTTCACAACACATGCTGGCATGATGATTCACAGCTGTAGTTCACAATGATAAAAATTAAAATGTATGCGAAGATTTCACGTGTGCTCGCTTGCAAGAAAAATGTCCGACTGATGACGTACTGAACACGACTTTTAAGCCCCGCCTACTTGAACACGACTTTTGTTGGGCCATTTTTTTAACGCAGTTACTGTTCCTGACTTATTATTATTCGTAGTCTAGTACTCAAATAGTAGTAGCCAAATTGTTGCCAGCTATGGTGAACCATGACAATATTCACAAACCATTTGGCTTACATTTTTAAATTATTACTATCCAATGAAACAAATAAACATTGATTCTAAACAAACTCTTCACTATTACATAAATATAGCAATAAAATACGCAAATAATGTATGTCGGTTTTACTATTTCGTTCATTCATTCATTGTTTTTTTGCGTGTAGCAATAATATCGTCAAATATGAATCTACTGAGGAATTTAATTGCGTATGATTCACTTGAAACTTTGGCCATTTTACGAAAAATAGAGGAATTGGTAAGGAATTGCCGGGAGTTCAGGGAATTAATTTCTTAGAGAAGAATTGCTCAATGTGGCCTTTTCAGGCCTGCTGCTGTTCATCTTAAGAAATTGAGAATTAAAGATTCGTCAATTTGTGAGTATGGTATGGATGAAGTTGATATAAATCATTTTTTTTTCCTGTCCGTTATTTGATCATAACTCCTAATTCAGTTCATTGCTTCATTTTAAATTTCCACTTCCTATACATATAGATAACATTTTGTGTAATATTAACATTAATTCAATTTATATAATATTATGTTCTTTCATAACTAAAAATAACATTAAGCTGTAGTTGAGTGTAAATTAAATTAAACGGTTGTTTATCTTAAACCATGTGTATATTATGTAATTATTTTGTTTTTTAATAAATAGTCATTTGATAATTTTTTAGATAGTATGTAGTATCAGATATTTTTTTCTTTGTTTCAGATACGTACAAAATTCTAAATTATCCGATTTTATTAATTATCTTTCTCTTTTGACATGATGCGGGCATACATTTTCTAAACAATTGTCATAATAAAAAAGAAAGATTCGATAAGTACCCTTGTTATCCGAGTGGCACCAAAATCACTTTTAATGATATTATCACTATTTCCGATTCCAATTCAATATCGCGCTTTGTACAGGTGAGATCTGTCAGCCATTCGGAATGATTCGGACTGGGTTGAAATCACGCTCACGTTGCTTACGGCATGAAATACACACACACAGATGCTAGCTATCGCAACAAACTGTCATTTTTGACGGACTGCTCACGGGGATTTTAGTTTGTAGCATGGGCGTATATAAGTCCTAGTAAGCTAGCTAGCTTACGACATCATTAAAATCGCGGAATATTGATGACGGTAATATAATATAAGTTCGCGCCGCGACATTTCAGTATCAATATATCATAGCTTTGGCTATGTACTTATACGAGCAATAAACCTCATAATTTAGCTAGGTACCTATGTAATATCCGTAAAGCATTTATACACCATTTTAGGATTTTTGCCACGGATTCCAAAACTTAGAAACAAGTCTTCTGATAAGCACTCGATCAAATGCTTTTTCATAACCTAGGCAGATAACATCGTTTGTCCCATTTTTGTCCACATATCACATGAAAGTAAATTGGCCTCTTATGATCGCCCTGAATTGAAGCCATGTTGTTCATAAATTATTAGGTACTCTCCTTGGTCGGACAAGAGCGATCTTAGTTTGTCGGTAATATTTTGCTTGCATTGCTTATGCTTTGCATGGCTTATGGGGCGGGAGTTTAGACAAGAGATATATTGATTTATATAATATTTACGTGCAATGATAACTTCATAAGACAAGCCGAATGCTTAGGCCGATCGTGCCTCTCTATCACTAGTCCGCGCTATCGCTTACACGCTCGGCTTAGGCGGAACGTGATAATGAGTCATACTTTTTCGTGCGAGCAGCCGGCGTTCGTCATTCGGAATTTCTTAGACGTTATCATGTTAAAAAAGCTTATTGCTCAAATGCACTACATCTCTGTAATATCTATTACAGAGAGCAGCTATTGTATCTATGGCAGAGTTATCTTTAAAACTTTTGGTGAGGGCTACTACGCGAACGAAGTCGCGGGCATTTGCTAGTATAACTATAAAATGATTTATGCCCGCTACATATATTAAGATTTTTTTAAATTGTATTTTAATGTACTTATAGGTAAGTACCCTAACTATTGTTTGTATGCAGTTGAACTAGCATGTAGCCATTTAATGTAATGAGTATGATTTGAGAATTTAGATTTTTAGTTTTTAGCTGTGGATATATTTTTATTTTATTTTTTTGATAAGGCATAAAGAGAGACCAAAAACCAAGAGCGAGGATATGTTTGATGATATAATCACATTGCCTGGTTCATCTGAGATAAGCAAAAATGGCAAATTAGTCATGGTCAATTTTAAGGTCAGCTTTTGAAGAAAATGGTCTAAACAACCGGTGCAGACTTTTGTGAAAGCTACAAGGCCTAAAGAAATATGTTCAACCAATGAGACTTGCAATGGAACACTCAAATATGGACTATAGACTATGTGAAGTCCAAACTGTTACAAACTCAGGATTTATACAGTACACAGCAGAATCAAGTACAAACACCAAAGATACTGCACTATCAACGGATAAGCAATAAATCTTTACAAAAAAGAAAGAAGAACAGAAAAGAAGGCCATCTTTATTGAATATATTAATTTAATATAGTTATGATATGCTAAAATTAAAGTTAAGAAATTATAATTTATTGTAACATTTACGTGAATAAACCTTCTATTAAAACCCTTGTATAAAGGTATTACTTGATACCTATCGGCCCAGATTTTCTTCAAAAATCTTCTATTATCAATGTAAACACTTGTTGTATGCGTTAAAACATGACTGGTATTTGTTTTACATAATTATTACTAAAATGTACGTATTTACAGGTATATAATGCATATTAATTTATAGTTAGGTATTTACCTAAATAACAAAACAAAAATATTTAATTACAAATTGTAATCATACATGTTTTGAATCGTTATCTCACAAAACATAAGTGCTTTAATACGTATGGTAAACAATTTGTATTACTCTTAATAAATTATAATCTTTGTAATTTTAAAATGTGTTCTTCAATAAATGGATTAAATTATCTTAAACCTGATTTTTGATTCCATAAAACTCTGGTTTACATAACAATATTTTAATAGCTTAGATAGGAACACTTCTTGTTACCTCGATATCAAACAGCAAATCCCTATTTATCGATATCTATACCCGCGTGCTCGTTTTCCACGTCACTATTGTGTATATTACCATGGAAGACGAGCGTGCGAGGCCGCGTTCAGAACCTCTGCGAGAGCGCACTCGGAGTGCAACTTTTCGCACTAACGCCGTTCCGAACCTCGGGGTAAAGCACTCGGTTGTTCTAACTCGAGCGTTCCGAACCTCGGAGCGTCGCAACTTTTAAACCATCAAAACTCGAATCGGTAGCAACCCGCATCTGACATAACTTTGACCAATCAGACTACAACAAACTTCTTCTTCTTCTCGCTTCTCAAAGAAAATTAGGTAAGGATCAAGTGATCTGTCAATGTCGAATTTGTCAGTCTGTTTGAGATTAGAAATTAACCGTGCCGTTCCGTACCTCAGAGCGAGTTAGAAAACAACTAAACAACCGCGCTCTGAGGTACGGAACGCCCCCCGACTATTACCCGTCAAAGTGGATGGCACTTAAAAAATTAAACTTCCCGCTCCGTTCTTTGTTTTAGTGATTTCCATCCCTCTATCTTTAGATATAGTCTGATTAGTTTATGGTAGATATTGCATCTTTATACCATAGAGAAAATTGTTCTTAGTATATATTTTAGTCTAAGGAAAATTGTATTACGGAAATTATACTGTGGTTTTGGTTTGGTTTTTTTTCCAAATATCTAGAAATTATCGTAGTTTACTTTTGAGTGTACTAGTAATTTTATTTTAATTTTCATTTAGTCTCTTAACTCTTTTTAGTGTAGTGTATGTTAATTGTAAAGTTCCTGGTAAGTATTTTTTATTCATAGTAGATTTCATTTGTTTTCGAGGTAGGTAGGTTAGGCTTTTGGTTTTTATGGACGAGGCCCAGGAGTCTTACTATTAGCTTCTTATAAACATGCATCTTCAGTGCAGTTTTTAAACCTGGCATAAACAGTTTTGAATGAAATCATACCATGACGCTCATTTAGTTGAACTGTTTGAATATTGTTTTCGCAAAAGCGAACGGATAATATGGTCTCTGGTGCTCTAACAATTTACTGTAACCAATACTGCAGACACCTAGACGTTGGTAAGCTGTTAAACTGAGTGGATTTAGAGCGTCATATTAACGAGAGTCCATACAAAAAATCAGCCTGGGCAGGCCTGTTTCAACATTGTCATGGTATGGATAAGCCGGGTAGTTTTCTAGAAGTCCTGCTTTAAGAGCTCATAAAATAGCCCCAGGGGGCTTGTTGGTTAACAGCCAAATAACTTCACACCTAGATCCAGATATCTCATACTCAATTCCATCCCTGGTGGAATTTGTGTCTGTTTCATCAGACTTTTTTTTGATGGTGTAGTTGAACAAATGCAAAGCGAAGCTCAGACCTTAAAGTGGAAAAAGACCTCAAAAAAACATTTAATACAGTCTAATGAAGCATCTCAGGATTCAGTCAATGGACAAACACAGAAATCTTCAGTTAAAGAAGATAGTGAGATTACTCAGAGTACTGATTCTTTTGTGTCACCTTCAGTGATAACATTACAAATGCCAAATACTTCGCTATTATATAACCTGTCAGATAAGGCTCCATTTGGTGTGCATGTGCAGAATACTGATTCATTGTCCACTTCAGTGAATACATATTTACATCTATAGTATGTTTCAAACCTCCAGCGAAATTCATACATTGATGCCTAAGTACTATGTTAGCAAAAAACAAAACGATAGAAGTTTCTAGTGTTGCTGCCCAATCATTGCCATTCATAAATTATCGTATTCCCTGTCGTTAACATTTTGTGGTATGGGTATGTGCACGACCTGCTGCCAGCCAGGGGCTGCAAACTTGTTTCAACAAGTTCCGCTGCTGGCTTCATTCTGCTGTAGAATGTGAATATGAATTTATGCAGTAAAAATGTTTGATTTAATTTGTTATCGAGTTGTTTTGTAGTTACGTTTCTCTATATATATCGACAAAACTTTTGACAGTTTTATTGTCTCTGTGGCAGAATCAACTGCATCATCAGATGATGATGAAATGGACATAGAAGAAGAATCATAGTGTGGTGAACAACACAAATATAAATAATGTAGTACTTATGCATTACATAGAATTGGTCATATTCCTAAAGTAACATACTTACCATGACCATTATAATAGGTAAACAATATTATAGGATACAAGAAATTTGTAAGTTTATTAGTACTCCATAATATTGAAATTATAATAGCAATTATTTTATTGAATAATAACAAATATTATAAAGGGTTTAGATTAAAATATATTATTATTATTATAGCAATTATTATATTTTCAATTTTATTATCATATTTGTATATAAAATTTCGATTACAATTTAGGTACTTAACATTTTTCAAACCTTTCTAAAAATGTTGGTTATACCTACAACATGCTCTAAGGTCAATGTCCGAATTTCGCCGGAGGTTTGGAACGTACTATAGTTAATTTTGGACAGTTTTTAAGGCAAAACAGTTCTAATATTAATTATAAATATTGTAGACAGATTGTAGTCTGCAGAGGATTGAGAGAAACAGGGTTTCTTTATCTTTTAATGATGCGCATTCAGCCAATTACTATTGCCAGTGAATTTGTTAAGAGCAAGGACTCCAAAACATGTGTTCCTACTGAATGGACTGAACAGGAAGTGTTAGAAAATATTAGCCTTCCTTTACATTCATGTCCCATAGGTACGATGGTTAAATTATAAACTTGTTGTTGATGGTACACCAGTGTATAAACCGAGCCAGTCATCTGTTTTATCTTTTGATGGTCAGGTCTTTCCACCCCGTGTGTTTATATGCTACAATTCCCTTTCTGTTGAGAAATATTATTACCCCACAATTCAATGTTTTCAGTGTTGCCGCTTTGTACATACTAAAAACAACTATCGGTCTAAGCCTCATTGCTTCAGATGTGGTGATGCTCACACAGGTAACTCGTGTGATGCTGAAGAAGGCACATTCTCATGTCTGTTCTGCTCAGGTTTTCACTTTTCAACTAATAGTGTTGTCCTGAGTATAACATGCAAAAAAAGATTAAAATTACAATGATTGAAAAAACATTTCATATGCAGAGGCTTCTAAGTTACACTCTCCCATGAGAGGCAAAAGCTACAGTGATGTGACTTAAACCTCTTATGCAAACATAACATCTGGCCCTTTATCATCTCACAATAAATCACCTAGTCAATCATCCTCCTATAAAAAACGGTTTTCCTCAAACCTAAACCCCCTCCAGTTCAAAGACACGGTTCAGCAACCCATCTATTGCTAATACCATTGGGGTTGCTTATCCTGTTGGTACCTCCTTACCCACGAATTGTATTTTAGAGCTCATACAGGCTCCTACCAGGTGTCGCGGAGGGTAAAACAATCCGTGAAAACCTGTTTTTGAACATAACTTCCGACTAGTATACAGCATGGTAAACACACACAATAATTGCATAGTAAACACACAATGAATAGATAAATGTCGATGGTAACTGCAAATAAAAGGAAGGTGACGATTTAAAGTTGGAATAGACATGGCGTCATTAACGCCAGGTCGAACACATTAGGAACACACACAGCCACGAGTGTCTTGATACACCCGGCTTTCCATTACTGCTGAGTTTAAGGCATTGTGCCTATCTGATATACATAAACCACAGGTGTTTGCACCCAGCTGTCCGTATTGAGGGCTGTTCCCTCGGACCTGAACCCAGCTGTATGTGTTGAGGGCTGTTCCCTCGGATCTGAACTCAGCTGTGTGTATTGAGGGCTGTTCCCTCGGATCTGAACCCAGCTGTATGTGTTGAGGGCTGTTCCCTCGGACTTACACGCAGCTGCATGTGTTGAGGGTTGTTCCCTCGGATCTATACCCAGCTGTCTGTAATTGAGGGCTGTTCTCTCGGAATGAGATGTCGGGGGATTCCCCCGCGTGGCCTCCAACCTCCCCTACAGCCACCCCATGCCTCGCACTGATCTGATACTGAACTGATACATAATGTAGCCCACAAATGTAATAGCACTGGATTTAGGTAGAATGTAAATTCACTGATTTATTCTGAGCCACATGCAACTGTAATAATGCAATTACTCACTCTAAATACCGCCGGTATGATTTGCGTACCCACTGCACTGAAGTCACAACGTAAAGTCTGTCGCCTCCAGCGCTCAGTCACGAATTCACTTAGCACAAATTCTCTCTCCCGCTCGTTTATCCCACCTGGCTTGTTAGGAAATATACAAGTGGGTGGAGCCGACCAATCGGAGCTTAGCATAGTATTTCATCAATAGACTTACTCATAATACCGGATACATTTATAGATATAAGCTAAACCAGGATGATAATATCTGATAAATTAATTTTAATTAAATATGTGAATTTATACATACTTAACAATATATTAAACTATTAAATATCTGACAGTAAGTATTTTCTATCTAAACATTCGCGACACCAGGCTCCTTAACAATTCTGTACTGTCCAACTCTGCCCAAGTTTCTCCTACTACTCTATTACAATCTTTCCATGATGGTTCGTTCTCTAGAACTGCAATGGAACTGACAAAGCATATTAACCCGTCCGCATCAGCGCAAAAAATAACAATAGATTTATGAATGAAACTTAACTCAAATGAGTCTTGCTGATTCGGACAGATTAAGCAAAAAAACTGATCTGATGTACCTACATCATTAACAAATTTGGCCCAATTATAATGTCATTTCTGAAACATGGCTTAAGCCTGGTTTTTTTTTAAGCTTCCACGCTATCCATGTTTCAGAGATGACAATTCTGATGGGTATGGTGGTACTGCCATACTTGTCAGAAATTCTGTAAATACTTATCTTGTACATTTACCATTTTCTACTGAATCTGACAACTTTTCAATAGTTGCTGTCAGTTTTAAAAATATTACATTCATCTCATCATTATATATGTAATACCTCGGCCATTATACAATATTCTAAACAAAATTTACAATGGCTTGTCCCAGATCAATGGTTGCTTAATTATAATGGGTGCTTTCAATATACATCACCCAGTCTGGGGTTGCCAGGCTGCGTATGGTCTGGCTAGTTGTATATTTAATATAATGGACAATAAAGGTCTGTGTTTTTTAAATACTGGATCTCAAACATGTCACACAAAACCAACTAAACATATTAGTGCTGTTGACCTGACTTTGGTGTCGGCTAGCCTAGCTCCTTCTATGTCATGGAAAACTCTATCCTCTTGCTTTGGTAGTGATCATTTCCCTACTATATTTGATCTACCTTTTTCTAAAATAGAGCCAATACCATATAAACCCTTAATGCAATATAAGATAAGCAACGACACTCAGTCTGATCAATGGTCTCAGTTTTCATCTTTTTTAGAAGGAGTAGCATCTGAACTACCCACATTTTTTAAATGATTGTCTGATGTCATTAATAAAATTGTATTCACTCTGCTGCAAAACATTCATTTCCTCTCAAGCAACAAAACATGAAACATATCTCCTCCATGGTGGGAGCAAGAGTGTATCTCTGCTGTTAAGGATAGAAAGAATGCTGAGCAGTATTGTATGAGAATCATAAATGACAATTATGATAATTTAATTAAGGTTATGTCTGACACTAAATATTATATTCTTCACTCTAAAGTCAGCAAGATTGAAAAATTTCTGGTCTTTGATTTCTCCTAATATCCATTCTTCATTATGTATTTGTTTGTTCATACAGGGAACCTTCTCTACCTTATCCAAGAAGTTTAAATTAGGTCAATCAGTTTATGGAAAAATTGGCTCCTCCACTTGTCCCTAATTTTATTGATACTTTATCCACTAGTCCTGTTGTTGAACATTTTGCATCATTTATAGTGCATTCGAATAGATCACTTCTGATCGTTTTTGCTTCTAAAAACGCTCACAAGGGGCGTTCGAATTGGGAATCTGTGGGAGAAAATGTCGTACATGCCTCTTTTTGTTCACCGTTTGGAAAGCTAAAAAAGAGGAATTTTTGTGTGTGGCGAAAATAGAGTTTTTGAGCTTTACAAACGCTTTAACAAAAGAGCCATCAATGACAACGCCACCAATGCCCTCATAAGCTAAACGAACGCACCTTTAATATGCAGTAATTATATATTGTACTATCCTCACTTAAATACTCCCCTGGTCCAGATGGGATCCCATATTCACTTTTGGTTAATGCTGGCATATATCCGAAACTCTTCACTAACCCATTGAAGGATGTTTTCAAACTCTTGGAGTTCTTGGACCTTGGACTGGAAAGGATCTGGCATCAACATTAATGGCGAATACATCACTAACCTTCGTTTTACTGATGATATAGTCATAATGGCGGAGTCGCCCGAGGATATCGGCGCCATGCTCAACAACCTCAGTAGAGTTTCCCAACAGGTTGGTCTTAAGATGGTCATAGATAAGACGAAAATAATGTCCATTTTCCACCTATACCTACTGGTAATTGTTAGAAACGATACACTCGAAGTTGTAGACGAGTACGTCTACCTGGGACTGAATGTCCAATTTGGTAGGTCCAACTTCAACAAGGAGGTCGCACGAAAAATTCAGCTCGGATGGATAGCGTTCGGGAAGCTTCGATCCATCTTTTCGACCCCAATACCTCAGAGCCTGAAAATCAAGGTTTTCAACGAATGTGTGTAGCAAGTGATGACTTATGCACTGAGACGTGGTGCCTCACTGTGGGCCTTATTAACAAGCTTAAAGTCGCTCAACGAGCAATGGAGAGGGCTATGCTTGGGGTTTCCCTGCCTGATAAGATCCAAAATGAGGAGATCCGTAGGAGAACTAAGCTCACCGACATAGCTCTCAAAATTAGCAAGTGAAGTGGCAATAGGCAGGCCACATCGCTCGCAGAACTGATAACCGATGGGGAAGAAAGGTTCTCGAGTGGCGACCACGCACCAGAAGACGTAGTGTAGGCCGGCCCCCTGCTAGGCTCGCGCGGGGAATCGCTGGATGCAGGAACCGACTTGCCGGTCCAAGTGGCGTTCTATGGGGGAGGCATATGTTCAGCAGTGGACGTCTTCGGGCTGATAATGATGAATGCTACTTTTCTGGATATATGCTCAGCCTATGATAATGTTAACCTCTGTATTCTTAAAAATAAGATGGTTAGTCTGTCCATTCCAACGAAGATTATTCATTTTATTATTAATTTCTTTGTAGATCGTTCAGCTCTATTAAGAGTTGATGGTGAAATAAAAGCAATAAGAACTTTGAATAAGGGTTTACCTATTAGTCGTATAATAAAACTCCTTGCTTAACTGTGAGTAATGCTACAATTAAGAACCTTAAATTCTCAATAAATATTAAAAATTCCCTTTATTTGAATTTTATTATCAATCTATTCTTTTGAACCCACTTTGCATCTTAATTTAGACATAGTGAAAGGGGATTTTGCTAATAAAAACTTTCTTAGGACTGAGGATAACCTGTGTCGTGACTGGCATTGCATATTCACTGATGCTTCTAAGCTAGACCAGAATGGTTGTGTTGGTGTTGGGTTATATCAATAAAACTATGATATTGTTCAAAAGATAAAGTGTCTACCTGAAACTTCAGTCTTTGTGGGTGAATGCGGGGGAATTATGGAAGCTATTTATTTAACTTAAACAAAATATATATACATAGTTAATATTATTTTGTTTAAATTAAATAAAACTTGTTTTTACAGATTCTCTAAGTGCTCTTCAAGCATTCCAGAGTAATCCCTTCAAAATTCGTCCCCGGAACTGGGTTGTATTCCAAAGTAAAATGCTATTATTAAAATGTACTATATTAGGTTATATTATCCATTTTGCTTGGATACCTAGTCGTAGTAATATCACTGGTAATGATAAGGCTAATAGGGTTGCAAAAGAATCAGTAATTTGTGGTGATAAGGTTCCTCATAAAAAATATCCGCAGGATCTTTTACGTTTACCTGCTCGCGACTTGAAACGTAGTTGGCTGAAGGATATGATGATATGAATCAGTAGTAAACATAAAGGCTCTAATTTTTCAAAATACCAACCTGATATTGAAACTAAACCCTGGTGTTCTAAATTTAAGTGTAATAGGAAAATTTGTTCTATTATAATATCTAGATTGAGATTTGGTCATTGTTGTTCTGCTGTTCATCTTAAGATGCTTAGAATTAAGAATTCATCCATCCGTGAGTGTAGTTTAGATGATGAAGACCTTAACCATATTTTCTTTTCCTGTCCTCGATTTAATCAGAATGTTATAATATATACTACACTATTCATTATAAATTTCCATTGCCTGTTCGTATAGACAATATCCTGTGTAATTCTGTCACTATCAATGTATTATCATCCTTCATCTCTCAAAATTATATTAAACTTTAGTGGTTATTTTCTGTTGTCGCTAAGATTTTTTTTACTAGTTTCATTCATTTTTGTTATTATTCAATTATATTAAATATGATATGTAGTTAATATAAGATACTTTTTTGTTCCAGATTATTCAATTCTAAATTATCCCATTTATTTTTATTCTTATATCTCATCTGATGTGTTGTTGGCAAAAGAGATCTCAAACAGTTTCCCATAAAATAAATAAATACAATAGATTCAATATCTATAACTATAATACGTTTGTATCAGTCGTACATATCACCCACTTCTATGTATATGTTAAACACAGGTCTTTCTCATTACAGGTCACAGAGCTATGCGTTAGCATCTGTTGGTCTGTGCATTCATTTGTTGCTGCAAACATCACTGCAGATACACGTAACCTGAGGTGGAGTGAACCCATACTTTCCACCTTAGTTTTCATAGTACGTATTTATGTAGCTGCTACAGTCGGAACCCAATGTTCACAACTTGAAACTACATGAAAGAGCTCAATGCTGGTGAAAAATCGTATGTATAATGTGTCGTAAATTTTAGTATATCAGGGATTTAAAAAGCCACATAATGACTACATTCACTAGAGGAAAAAGATATTTTTGTGATATGTGTGAATATGGGTCTACAAAGAAGAGACTTTTAATAGAACATATTCTATCCCACACTGAAGTACTATATATATGCAAAATGTGTGAACACAAATGTAATAATATGGCCATGTTGAAGGAACATATGAAAATGCATGATCAAGTAAAACCGTTTGAATGTGATATCTGTTACGCACAATTTGTGCGTAGCGAAGATTTTAATACTCATATAAGAAAACACACAGGAGAGAAACCATATTCTTGCAGTGAGTGTGATTATAAATGCAGAGATCGCAAATATTTAACGCAGCATTTGAAAAGACACACAGGAGAGAAACCATATTCTTGCAGCGAGTGTGATTATAAATTCATCACTAAAAGTCAGCTAAGGCAGCATATAAAAATACACACAGGAGAGAAACCATATTCTTGCAGTGAGTGTGATTATAAATCTATCTCTAACAGTCAGCTAAGGCAGCATATAAAAATACACACAGGAGAGAAACCATATTCTTGCAATGAATGTGATTATAGATGCATTAATAACAGTCAGTTAAGGCGACATATAAAAATACACACAACAGAGAAACCATATTCTTGCAGTGAGTGTGAATATAGATGCAAATTTATTAGTCATTTAAGGCTCCATATAAGAAGACACACTGGAGAGAAACCATTTTCTTGTAGTGTGTGTAATTATAAATTTAGCGATAGAAGTGATTTAAACAAGCATATAAAAAGACACAAAGGAGAGAAACTATATTCTTGCAGTGTGTGTGATTATAAATTTTGCATTATAAGTGATTTAAACAAGCATATAAAAATACACCAAGGAGATAAACCATACCTATTCTTGCAGTGAGTGTGATTACAAATTCAACAAATGATGAGACAAACAATATGTATGTTAAATGTGTAATTATTCTAAGTGTATACAAAGCGGCCAATTGAAGCAACATATGGAATCACATAATTTAGGTTTAAAGATATTTATCCTCAAAATAGACCATGCTCACTTACATGAGAACACTAATTAATAGTTAAAAATTTACAAAATATGTCTAATCCAATGTTATAAAAAATAAATAATTTAGGTGATCACTAACACAATACAAATTTAATGGTTTCTTAAAAGATATGTTCATATAACTCAGTTTTGAATATATTAAAAGAGGGTATATTTTTTTTATATTTGAAGGTATTTGTTTAGGTTTTAAAGTTTTGCTCCTTCATACGTGATAGTTGTTTTACCATAATTTGTACGAGTTCTAGGCACAACTAGGAAACTAGCTCGCCGGGTGCTACGTTTGCTAATATTCTTTACTTTGGTAAATGTTAAATGGTAAATGTATGTTTTTGTCAAGAGTTTTACGAATAAAAGTAATATTTGAATATTTGCAAGTTTTGTTTTAGCGGCACTACCCTAGATCTCAATCAAATGTTGCAAATGCGGTTTGACTAAGCCGTTTTAAATGAAGTATCGTAGATTACGCGGAACTGAATAAATCGATTTATGTGACGACATGATCCAATAAGTGATGAAATCTTACTTTTTATGTGTTCTAAGTGAATATTCCACGTTAAGTTACTGTCCATTCGTAAACCTAGATATTTTGCACTGTATTTTTGTTCTAATTGTACCTTGTTTATCGTTAATGATGTGTGCGCCGGGATAACTTTGTTTTTGTTTTTGAATATAACATAGCATGTTTTAAAAATGTTAATTGTTAATAAATTAGACTGAAACCATGATAATAATTTATTTAAATCAGTTTATGCTTGTGATGTTATGTCGTATACTGAAGACCCAAAATAGAATAAACAATTATCATCCGCATACAGAGTAAATGACCATGCAACTCATCTGCAACATTTCTGCGATATGATTTATATACATTAAAAATAGCATAGGTCCTAATATAGATCCTTGCGGAACTCCACACGTTACGGTTAAGGCATTACTTTGATTATTGTCATCTAGTTCGACTACTTGAGATCTGTTTTTAAAATAAGATAACATTTTTAAGGCTTTGCCAGTATTTAGAGATTCTGGCCTTTTCAATAGTAGGTTATGTATCGAATGCCTTTTTTTAAGTCAATAAAGACACCTAGTACTATATTTTTACGGTTTATATTCTGTTTTATTTTAGTAATTAAATCTACAGTTTCTGTTAAGGTATTGATTTTTGGTGTAAATACGTATTGTCGGCTGATAAGGAAGTTAGTGGAGTTCAAATACATTTCTAATCTGCAATAAAGATTTTTTTCAAGTATTTTCGATAATACTGGCAACAGTGAGATAGGTATATAGTTGCCTGGATCCAATGTTGACCCTGACTTATAAATTGGGGTAACCTTTAAATTTCAAGGAGTCAGGAAATGTTCTTTCAAGTAGAATTCTATTAAAACACTTACCTAACTCGTTGGCAATTAAATTTCGCACACATTTAATAGCTTTAGTGCTAATTCCATCTTACCCTGTGCTGCAATTACAATCAAGATTATTGATTGATTTTAATATTTCGCTGGGAGTACATGGGTTAAAAGTATTTAGCTCCGAAGTCCCCAATGGAACCTTTTTTGGTAACGTAGGGTTAAAGTCATGCTGTATAGGTATATTTTACGCTAAACAAGAGCCTATGGTAGCAAAATATTTATTGAATGATAACAGATATCTCTTGGATTATCAATAAAATTTGAGTCCACTAAGAGTTTTGAAGGAGTAGAACTTTGTTTAGTTTTATTTCTTGCTAATGTATTTACTTACTGATTTCCACATTTTTTTCGGCTTATTAATACAATAATTGGTAAATTCTTTATAGTAATAAGATTCTTTTGTGCCTTGAATTAATTTAGTTACATAGTTGCTTTTTGCTATAAATTTGTCTTCCACAGCGTCGTTATGTGTCTATAAAGCGTTCCTTTCGTTAATTTCATTCATAATATCTTTGTTTATCTATTCTTTTTGGGGCAGGTTTAGGATTTTAGTTTTCATTACTTTGTTTTCTTCTATCGAAGTCTTTATTATAACTTAAAAATAAATGTACTTGTCACAGCCAAATGTAAATGTTATCTTCGAGTTGGAAACACATTATGTAGATCACACCCCAATTTGAGATTTACAGATGACATAATACTTATAACAGCTAACCCGGAAAGCCTTAAAAAAATGCTCCATGATTGTCACGTCATGTGAAAGCAAAAAGGTGGGACTAACAATAAACAAAACAAAGACCAAGATCACATTATTATAAACACATAATACATTATAATCACACATAAATCGCTTGATCTCTCTATGCTACACGGTCTCATAATACTGGGGTCTCAATTGACTGGTTGGAGCGTGTGAAGTGTGCGTTCTATCGTACGGCTAATGGTTAAGGTTTAAAGACTTTTATTCTCAAAAAAGACATTACATATCACTTACTTGAGAACAATTTGAAACATATACATAATTATAATATCGTCATGTCGTATCTTACTAGAGATAGCTACCTACCCATCCAACGTATTCATATGCTTAAGAGGCTGTAATCTGCGATTAAATATTGAGCGAGTTGTTTTTTGAATACGATGAATGAGTTTACATACCGTAGTTTGTTCTAGCTTTTGGTAGGACCAAAAAACTAGCTCGCCGTGTACTTTGTTTTGTGATTTCTTTTATTTTTGTGAACGACGTAATATTACTGTGTATGCTTTTGTTTAGAGCTTTACGGATAAAAATACATTGGTTATAAATATATAATTACTTGACATTCATTATTTTGGTCTCTTTGTAAATCTTTGTAGTGGATGTTAAAAAGGGATAATTAAATAAAAATTTTATTATTTAATTTCGGTCATATGATTATTAACGGGATATTTACCGTGGTAAGGTACCACGTGGTACCACGGTAAATATCCCGTTAATAATCATATAACTTTAGAGAACAACCGTGATAGTTTAAAACAGTGTTTTAATTTCGGTCTACTTGTAGTTTAGCTAATTTTATTTTTGATACGCTACCCTAAATTTGAATTAAGTATAGTAGGTGCGGTTTAACTAATGCGTTGTAGATAGTGTATCGAAGTCTGTGTGGGATACATCGAACTATGTTACGGAGAGAACCGAGGAGGGACGAAAGTTTGCTTTTAATATGTTCGATGTGAGAGTTCCAAGTCAGGGAGCAGTCCAATTCTTAACCCTAAATATTTCTCATTGTGTTTTTTTTTGTTGTAAAGATATATCATTAAGTGGTTCATGCGTTGTAATAATTTTATTTTTAGCTCTGAACAGGATGTAGCAAGTTTTTGAAGTATTTATTGTTAAAGCTTGCGTTGAAGCCAAGAATAGTATTTAAGTCATTTTGAGCCACTTGTATTATGTTAGTTATGATGTTAGTTTGAGGTTAGTTAGTTAAGATGAGCCAAAGTAGAATAAACATGTGTCGTCTGCGTAAAGAGTCAGGTGACCATGCAGTCCAATCAATCCTATGAATGTTATTGATATACACTAAGAAAAGCAGAGGACCTAATATAGATCCCTGTGCAATTCCACATGTTATACCTAAAGCTTCACTTTTGGAGTTGTTGTCTAGCGTGATTACTTGAGATGTAACTAGTAGAACATGATCCGAGTCTACACGGATCGGACGCCATTGTCCGAGTGCGATCGGATTATGGGTTGCCGCAAAAAGTCCATAAATTATTCTGAGGAATGAATATTTCTGATGTAATTTACTCATATGTAAAAATAAACTTTAACGGAAATAATGCACTACATGTTATTTTTAAACACAACATAACAAAATAGTCTCACCTGTACACCCTTAGGGGTAAGCAGCAGTGTTTTGAACACCTGCGGTTTGCTGGATATTTTTTTAGTTCTATGTTATAGGGCTGAACCTATTGCCATCCACGGGACACTGTTCCGGGCTCCGGATTGAGAATTTTTTTGTCAGAAAATCCCAATAACTGTCACCCTGGAGATAGAGACCTGGACCCCAGATTTCAAAACAGTGCTTCCACCACTACACGAAGACTAAGCGAGCGAAGCCGCTTTCGGGTCAGCTGGTCTAGTAATATAATGTAAACTAAAATTAATGATAATAATAATTAATTTAATGTTAATGTCAATTTAATATTCAATTAATAAATAAATTTAATTGCATGGTATTTATTGAAATATGATATGTTAAATTATGTATATTATGTTATAATAATAATAAAACCGCAGGGGCGGCTTTGTGGCGAGCCGTCGCGTCGTTTAGTGGCGACACCGTGGACCCTGATTCTCCCTAAGGCTAAATGAGACCCCTGATCCCCAGTCCTTAATTGGCCGTCTGGGGGTGGAGACGCAAGAGCAAGTAACAAAGGCTCCTCAGGTTCACGCCTTTGCCCCGTTCTTTTACAACATAGTCTTCATGATCATATTTCGGTCGTTCATCGATATTTAAAACATGTTTAAGAATGTTGGTGCAAGTAACCCTAAGAGTATACTTTGTATGATTTTTAACATATTGTTATAAGATCATCTACAATTAGGTATTAGTTGTATTAAACTAGCTAATTTGTACAATCCTAAGTTTTTTGTATATGATTATTTGTATGGTGTAGACTTCTCACCAATAAAACTCCACTTGGGTTTACATACACCATATTCACTGGCATTTCTTACAATTACAATTGTTTTGGTACATTTTGCTTGCTGGATTCATGAACCGTTTGTGTAAATTTAACTCATTAAATCTAACAGAATTCCCTTAAAATAAACAAAATAGAAAAAACTAGGACTTAAAATGTTAGTACTACTAACTAAAGTGATAATAATATAATAAAATATTTTCCATATCTTTAGTACTTTTATATCTATACGTATCTATATTTATTGTTTAACTAAACCAACATAGCTCTTAGGTATCTATGCCTTTATGTACCCATAACTCATATACTTAACTTTATATAAAACTAATCTTATTCAAAATTACATATTAAATAGAAGAGCGAGTACATGCAAACCAGCTTTCTATCTCCAATGAATTCATCCATAATTATATGGAATAGCGACTCCATCCAATTTCGCTTTCTATCTCCAATTAGTCCATCCAACATTATATAGAATAGCGAATCGTCCCAGTTCACTTTCTATCTCCAATTAATACATCCCAAAACTATATAGAAAAGCGAATCATCCCAGTTCACTTTCTATCTCCAATTAATCCATCCCAAAATTACATACTCGTAGAATAGCGAATCATCCCAGTTCACTTTCTATCTCCAATTAGTCCATCCTAAAATTATATAGAATAGCGAAACATCCCAGTTCACTTTCTATCTCCAATTAATCAACAAGTTGCGAAACCATTCATTCTTGCCCTTGACCTGTAACTATTCATAAACTATTATGCAAAAATCTCATTTATACGAGGGCGGGTCAATAAGTCCGTGACTTTTTGAATTTCTGACCTCTTTACTGAGAAAGCAACACTACTCCTGTCAACAGGCATCAGTCAGTTGACTCCTGTCAAAATTTGACCTTGATACGTCAGTTAGTTTGTGTTTGACAGCTATCTTTATCAGACTACCCAGTAATTTGAGGAAGAAATGGAAAAAAGTGAATTTCGTGTGCTTATTAAGCATTCTTTTTTGCGAAAAAAGAACCATTACCGAGAACAAAGCTAAGCTTGATAAATACTATGGGGACTCTGCACCATCGATTTCAATGGTAAAAAAGTGGTTTACTGAATATCGTTGTGGCCGTACAAGCACTGAAGATGCCGAACGTCCTGGACGCCCAGTTGAGGTCTCTTCACCCGAAACAATCGAAAAAATCACGATATGGTGTTGGCCGACCGAAGATTGAAAGTGCAAGAGATTGTGGAAGCCGTAGGGATCTCGCATGGCTCAGTGGTTTCAATTTTGAGTGATCACTTGGGCATGAGAAAGCTTTCCGCAAGATGGGCTTTCCGCGTTTGCTCACAGTCGACCACAAACGCAATCGTGTAACAACTTCACAGGAAGGTTTGGCGTTGTTTAATCGCAATATGGAGGAGTTTTTGCGCCGTATTGTAACCGTGGACGAAACATGGATCCATCACAACACACCAGAGACCAAACAACAGTCAAAACAGTGGGTTTCTAAGGGTGATTCGGCGCCAAAGAAGGCCAAGGTGGGTTTGTCAGCCAAAAAAGTTATGGCGACTGTTTTTTGGGATGCACGCGGGATAATCCACATTGACTACCTTCAAAAGGGAAGAACAATCAATGGGGAATATTATGCCAACTTATTGGACCGATTCAATGACGATTTGAAGTGATGACAAGAAAAAAGTTCTTTTCCACCAAGACAATGCAAGGGTGCACACATGTGCAGTTGCCATGGCAAAAATCCATGAATTGGGCTATGAATTGCTCCCTCATCCGCCCTATTCTCCAGATTTGGCTCCGAGTGACTACTTCTTGTTCCCAAACCTGAAGAAATGGCTTGGTGGAAAAAGACTTGACTCCAATGATGAAGTCATCTCGCAAACAAAGGCCTATTTTGAGGACCTCGACAAATCATATTTTTTTGGAAGGGATAAAAAAATTGGAGAAGCGTTGGACAAAGTGTATAGAGCTCAAGGGAGACTACGTTGTAAAATAAAATGATTTATTTATCAAAAAATCTGTGTTTTATTCCAAAAGTCACGGACTTATTGACCCGCCCTCGTTCAAACACATAAAATAACTTATTTAAGGGATAATTCAAACAAAACACTTAATTAATTATCACTGTTATCTTCCCAAGTTTCTAAATCAATATACAGAAAACTTGTTTATACAAACTCATCAAAGAACGTATTCATCGTAAGGGTTCATTCAAATTAAACATCTTAATTAATCACTGTTATCCTCCTCCATATCGTCAACTGTACCTAATTCTAAGGATGGTATGTGTATCTATGGTTGCATCGGATCCGATGCTACTGTAGTGCGCTTGCTTTTCAACCCCTCGAACCCCGGGATAGGAGCTGCTTTATAACGATCGTTTCCTAATACCTTTATAACTCGAAATGGCCTCTCATATGTAGGTATAAGCTTGGTACTTTTACCATCATTTTGAAAGCACCTTTTTACTATTTTAATCAAAACTCCTTTACCGTAAACTCGTGATGGTCTACGCCCTTTGTCATAGTACTGTAGGTCTACCATGAGTTTACAACATTGACACCTTACTTGGTACTTGGTGGGCTGGCTCTTTTCCGCAACCAGGCCGCTGTGGCGCGGCCCATTTTGCGTGATAGCCGGGTGAAGCTGATCAGTCCAGCCACCCGGTGTCGCCCAGGAAAGCCAGCAGCTCCTTCAGCTTGGCGCAGGCTTCCCACACAGTCCTCGGCGAGCCGAGGTTTGCTGCCCTTTGTGCCGCCACGCCCTGCATTCAATGAGCAGATGCGCAGCTGTTTCTTCCGCCTCCATGCAGCCTCTGCATAGGGGGCTGTCTGTAACACCTAGATTAAACAGGTGTTTGTTTAAGGAGCAATGACCGGTCATAATTCCGACGATATGTCGTACATTATTTCTTTTAAGATTGAGGAGTTTTCTGGAGAATTTCAGATTTAGAATCGGAAAAGCCTCCTTCGACTGCCTACAACCCTCGATACTTGCCCAGTAGTCCTGATGCTGGTCCTTAGTTTTTTTGCGAATCCATGCACGAATTTGACTGAAAGGTAGGGGGATCATTGGTTCTGGTCCTGCACACGTCATTCCGGAACCTCTCCTAGCTAGCTCATCAGCCGCATCGTTACCTCTGGAATCGCTATGCCCCTTTATCCATTGGAGTGTGACATTATTGTTATGGTTACTTACTTCCTCCAATAGTCGGTGACATTGTATGATCAGCCCCGAAGAGTGGTCGTATCTATTTAGGGCTTGTAGTACCGCAGTGCTGTCGCAGAGTATCCTAATATTACTATTGGTTACCTTTCTGCGAAGTACTGCTGCTGTGGCTTGGATGACACCCACACATTCTGCTTGGAATATAGAGTTGTGTTTACCTAGCCCTGTTGCTATGTGTATGTTTAGTTCCTCCGAGAACGCTCCCGCTCCGGTGCCTGTTGCCATCTTAGAGCCATCTGTGTAAATTCTGACTTCATGAATACCTGAGCAGTCGCTTGGCTCTTCGTTTAGTTGTACGCGGTAGCTCTTTGTAAAGAAGTGTTGCTTTTGTACTCTATCATAGATATCATAGATAGACGTTATTAGAGGGTTTCCAACTGCAAAGTCTTCTATGATTGTTGTATGGGGTGCTAATTGGTCCTGATACCAGAGGTTTAGTGCCTTTAGCCTGTACGCAGCCGCCGCGGTCTCTTGTTGTATGTATAGGTGTAGAGGGGTTAGGCCTATCAGGGCCTCAATCGCGGCGGTTGGTGCAGTGCGCATGCAGCCTGTTACGGCTACACAGGCAAGTCTCTGAAAGGTTTGTAGCTTGGTTTTGGTGGTGCTCAGGGTGGTTCTGGGCCACCACACAATTGCACCATATGTTAGTGAAGGTCTGATTACATAACATATTGATGAAACATATTCCTATAAAAGTAATTAAATCATCACAATTTCCTGCATGGTTCTCGCCTGCACTAACACATATTTATAAAAACAAGAACAAATCTTGGATTAAGTGGAAAATATACAAAAATAAATCTGATTATGCCGTTTTCTCCATGTACAGGGAAAGGTTTAAAACAGAATCACGTATCTGCTATAATAAGTATATGTCTTCAGTCGAGGATAGTATTCGCAAAAATGTTAAGTACTTTTGGAAACACATAAATAATATGAGAAAAAGGTCTGATATCCCGGATAGTGTAGTATTTAAAGATCAAACTGCAAACAGTCCAGCTGATATATGTAATTTGTTTTCAATTTTCTTTAATTCAGTATTTGAGCCATCATCTGTCATCAAGGACTACGATGTTGAAACTATACCGGATAGTAACAATACATCTGACCTCATTCTCAGTAACATAAAAATACCTGAAGATGCAGTTTTAAAGGAGCTGCGCACACTTGACGCAACTAAGGGTTCTGGAGTAGATAATATCCCGCCAGCCTTCTTAAAGTCAACTGCTCTTACCATATTTAAGCCATTACACCATATATTTAACTTGTGTTTACAGCAAGGGGTATTCCCCTCTGTTTGGAAATCTGCGCGAATCGTGCCAGTTTTTAAAGGTGGTGATAAATCAAACGTAGAAAACTATCGCCCTATATCCATTCTACCCACTCTGTCAAAGATTTTCGAAAGGGTAGTGCACAATGACATATATCCATCATTACATAATTATATTATACCACAACAACATGGTTTTGTTAAAAGACGGTCTACAGTTACCAACCTTTTGTCTTATGCATCTTATTTGTTTGAGGGACTTGATATGAATAAGCAGATAGACAGCGTATACACTGACTTTCAGAAGGCATTTGATAGAGTGGATCATAAGATACTTCTGGAGAAACTAGCTTATAATGGAATTCGAGGCAACTTATTGCGATGGTTCAAATCCTATGTAACTAATCGCAATCAAAAGGTGGTTCTCAATGGGCATGAGTCAGAGATTGTATCTATTAGTTCTGGTGTACCACAAGGGTCAATATTGGGACCACTGCTTTTCGTACTGTTCATCAATGACGTACATGACTGTTTTAAATTCTGTCACTTCCTGCTATACGCAGACGACTTAAAAATGTACCATACTATAGACAACGCTGCTGATCATGAGCGTTTCCAACAGGATCTTGACCGTCTGTCCACTTATTGTATTAATAATAAGCTAAATTTTAGCATTAGAAAGTGCAAAGCTATTACTTTTACAAAAAAAAAGTATGTAAGTAATTTCTCGTACAGGTTATGTGGTGAACAACTGAGGACTGTTGAAGCGATCAGAGATCTTGGAGTCGTATTAGATAACAAATTACATCTTGACGTACATATTGATAACATCATCAATAAAGCTTTTAAACTGTATGGTTTGGTAATACGATTTGCTACTAAGTTCAGACGGCCCTCTACTTACCTGCATCTTTATAAGTCCTTAATTCGCTCTCAACTTGAATATGCTGTGTCCATTTGGGATCCTTATTATAGTAAATATGTTGTAGCTCTCGAACGTGTACAGAAAAAATTCTTGCGCTGTATGCATTATAAATGTTTCCGTAGCAGTTTATCATATGAACAGCTCTTACATAAATATAAACTATTGAAACTCCAGGCTAGACGTAAACAACTGGAAGCAATGTTGCTTTATGACCTATGTCACAATAGATATGATTGTATACCTATCATTAGTAAGATATGTTATAAAATACCTACTAGAACGCACTGCCGTAAACCTTCACAATTGTTTGCAACCTTCCGTTGCCGCACTAACGCTGGTAAGCGTTCTCCGCTATATCGGCTGGTACAACTGTATAACACAAATTTCAATAATATTGATATTGCGGCAACGCGACCTAGTATGTTTAAGAATAAAATTATACAACTTCTAGAATAGATAGTACTACCACCTATCGCATTATGTACCTAAAGTTAATACTTTTTAAATAATCCGTGGTAAACGGTGCTGATACCATAGTTAGTACTATGTTAAATATAAGTTTTATTAGGCTTAAGCTTTTACTGTGGTATTGTTTGTTTACCCAAATAAATTAAAAAAAAAAAATATTACAGTTTTATATAACCACAGGGTGATCTTAGGGCTTAGTCCCCATGTTTTACCTATCATCCTTCTGCATTGCCAGAACGAAATACTGGCCTTGATTAACTTGTTCTCTAAGTGCTTGGCCCAATTCAACTTGCTGTCTAGTGTGACTCCCAGATATTTCACTTCTTCTGACAGTTTCAGTTGCTTGTTAAATAGGCTAGGTAGTGTAAACCTGCCTAGGGTTCGTTTGTTAGTGAACATCACTAGTTCGGTTTAAGCTGGGTTTACGGAGAGTTCGTATTCTATGCACCATTTTTCGACAACCTTTAACGCATTTCTCATCAGGTCACATGCCACACTGGCAAAATGGCCTGATATTAGTATTGCGAGGTCGTCTGCATACCCTACCGTGAAGAAGCGACTTGTATTCAGCCTGGTGATTAGATCATTGACTACTAGATTCCATAGGAGCGGGGACAGGACACCTCCTTGGGGGCACCCCTTGGCCACCACTCCCCTGGTTGTGCCGTTTAAATCAATGCGTATCGCCCTTAATTCTAGCATGTTAATGATCCAATCGATCAGGGTCAGGTCTACTTTATGTTTAAGCAATGCTGCTCTGATGCTGCTAAAGTTAGTTTTGTCAAAGGCTCCTTCTATATCGATGAAAGCTCTTAGACATAGATTTTTACTTTTAATATCCCCCTCTACTTTGTGTATAACATTGTGTAGGGCGGATTCGGTAGACTTACCTGAGCTGTAAGCGTGCTGTTTTGGGTGAAGTGGCGCGGTAATGAGAACTGTGTCTCTGATGTACCTATCACAGAGCCTCTCCAGGGTTTTCAGGAGAAAAGACGTAAGACTTATCGGTCTATAAGCCTTAGCTTCTGTGTAGTCACTCTTACCCGGCTTTGGTACAAACAAGACCTTGACCTCTCTCCACCCTTTGGGCATGTATCTGTGCGCCAGACATGCCTTGAAGATAGCGCTCAATGTCTCGTTTATATGATGTTCACTCCATTGTAGGAGTCCTGGGAATATCCCGGCCAAACCTGGCGTTTTGTACGGTGTGAATGTGTTGATTGCCCAGTTTAGTCTCTCTCCTGTAACAACAGTCTGTGCAACAGCCCAGTCTGTCGCTGTAGGTGGTGCCATGAGGTGTTCTGTCCAAACATTCGAGTCTGATATTAGGCACCCAGGAAAGTGTGTTTCCAGGAGTATTGTGTGGGTTTCTGTTATAGTTCTTGTAAACGTATCGTCGCTTTTCTTTATGGAGCCGATGTCGCGGTTCGGGTTACTAGCTAGTATTTTCCTAACCCTATTCGCTTGTCCATTCGACTTGATGCTGGTGTTGTAGTTTTTCCATGATCTGCGTGACCTGGACCGTATATTTTTCTTATATTTAGCCTTGGATATTCTATAGTTATCCCAGTCCTCGTCCATGCAGGTATTCATGGCTCTATTGAACAGCTTGCGTACCTTCCGCCTCTGTCGTTCCAGCGCTTTGGTCCACCCTTGATTGCCTCCCCTGGCATTTGGCAAAGATAGGGGGCATGCGCTCTCAAAACTCATAGTGAGACTATACGTGAGTTGTTCAACAGTTTGCTCTATTTCTTCTATGTTTACCAGTTGCGTGTTCGCACTTACTTTGTTCATGTTTTGTTCAAGGGACCTTGTAAAGATCGTCTTGTCAGTCCTGCGAGGGTTGCGGATTGGTGTTAGTATCTGTTTGCTTATTTTTAGTTCATACCTGATCCACCTGTGGTCGGAGCCGGAGTATTCGCCTGATACTTCCCAGTTCTCTATGAGGTTTGTATTACCTGAGACCAAGGTGAGGTCGATGATAGTACGGCTGCGTTGTCTAACAAAAGTTGGCTCCGCGCCTGTATTTGCTACAAGGAGATTTGTAGTAAATAAAAAGTTTACCAGGTCCTCCCCTCTGCTGTTTGACGTGGGCATACCCCATATAGGGTGATGGGCGTTTGTGTCTGCTGATATTACTAGTTTGAAGTCATTGAGTTCGCAGTATCTTACCAGGTCCGCAACGTCTTTCGATGGGATCTCCTCGTCGCCAGGCATGTAGGCTGACGCGACGATCACGTCCCCAGCTTCCCGAGAATACCCCGGAGCCTGGCAGTAGCCAAGTCTCTGGAACGAACTCGGTTAGAGGCATTGATGCAATGTTGCTTGGTACATATATACATGCTCGAATGTTTTTGGAGGTGTTGTCATATATTAACTTACCCCTTAGATTATTGAGACCACACACACGCCCCGCCCTGATCCACGGCTCCTGGACCAAGGCCATGGTCTCCTCGCTGTCATCCCCCAGCACTCTGCGCAGGTTAGCCGTTGCAGTGAGGCTGTGCTGGAGGTTGGTCTGTATGACCTTACACGTCATGGAGGATTGGGTCGCCATCATCCAGGCTTCCCTCCTCCTCTGACTCTGCCTTGTTGGCCCCGTTGGGATCCCTCCACTCTCCTCTAGTAGGGGGGTCAGGATCCACACTCATATCCTCCGTCGCCTTTGAGGTCGATGGTTTGGGCGATGAGTGTGACGGCTCGTCCGGAGTTTCCCTCGTCTTGCCGTCTGGAGCCCGCATGGTATCCGGCTTGTCTGCCGGTGTGGACTTGCTTGCTGGTGCAGGTGGTTCGTCCTGAAGAGACCCGTTCGCTGCATAGAATCGAACGTAGACATTCCCCAGGTTGAAGGCTAGCCTCCGCCCTTTCTCTACGAGTGTAGGTATAAGGGGTTCGGGAATCCCCAACGTGAGGAACATCGTGTCGTCTCCGTGCATGCTATGCGCGAACAGTCTCCAGGTGTTCACCTGGGCCCACTTGTTCTGATCCGCCAGAATCAAGCTCGTGTCTTCGACTGAGCTGTCACATTCCGGGATGAACAGTGCTGCTCTAACTACTCGGGTTAAATCTCCCTGTCGTTTGACAGTGAGTTTTACCCCTGAGTCAGCTGACAGACTGCTAACTGCCTTGTTGAGCCACCTTAGTGAAGCATCATCCTCACACCACAGCTTCAGGGCTCCATCTGCAACATTGACACCAATCGATGCTCGATATCGACTGCCACCAAAAATGTATTAAAAAAGAACAGTGCCATCTCGCGATCAATTGTAGAACTAAAATTGACAGCGAGTACGCCAATCACACGCGAGGTAGGCGAGATCGAGTATCGACTATAGATAACATTTATGATGCCAACTCATGGTAGAGGTACTGTTTTTGTTTTTGTTTCTTTCAATTCTATTTTTCACTTCCTTCCGTAGTGATGACAGATCACATGGCTTACGGATTAAATCTGATATTTCATTCAGTGATGGATTATGCTCGCTATTCATCATAGTGCCAAACATCACCTCTGCCGGTGCCCTACCGATTGTCTTCTGCACAGTATTATTGAGTCCCTATTGTATCTTTCCTAGTTTATTGTCCCAGTCCTTTTCATCATCCTTCAAATTCTGCGCAGTCAGAAAATCCAAAATAGTCCTATTGTATCTTTCCACCTGTCCGTTGAATCTTGGGCTCGACACAGCGTTTAAAATATGCTTGATTCCTTTATCTAAACAGAACCTTTTGAAAGCATGTGAGGTGAAACAAGTTCCACGTTCACTTACTAATCGCTCAGGAGTTCTAAAAGTATCGAAAACCTCTTCCAATACCCTAATCACATTAACAGTCTTTGTATTCCTCACTGGCTTTATAAAAACAAATTTGGTGAAAGAATCAACTGTGACAAAATACTCTTCTGGATTTTACAAACGGTCGGACCGTTGGTCGGTGTGCACGGTGTGAAATGGCGCCTCGACTTTGGGAATCGGATGAAGCAACCCTTCACGTGCAGTCGATGACCCTTTTGCATAAGCACACTCAATACATGATCCTACATATTATTTACGAATCGAGACATTTTCGAAAACTAGTAGAAAAAAAAACTAACATAAAAAGTAGTTCTTTTTATGCGCTCTAGCGTTTTCTCGTAACCAAAATTACCTATATCGTCATGGTTCATTTTGCATACCTGCCACCTCGCTCCTTTAGGTACCACCCATCTAACTTTAGTCTTGCCTCCGTCAAGATATATAGTCCGAATGTATAGTTTATTATCGCTTACTACATAATTTTCTCGAAATAACGGGCCTTGAATACAGGCCCTTAGAATTTAGATCACTTTTAACTATCTCACGAATTCTGCCCAGTTCTGTATCACCTAACTGAAGGGTAAGGAGCCAATCCTCATCACTGAGAGCCAAAATGGCTGGAACATAGACAGTATCTATCGTGGACATCTCAACCACTGGATTCCTCGTCAACGCTCATTTCTTTGCCTATAAAATTGGCGATAATGTCACAGAATAAATAACAGTAATTTGTTACCATATTATAACTAATGTTAATTTGTATTATATGAATGTACTAGTTCCGCCCCTCAGTTTCACCCGCGAGGTGATGGATGATGATAATGAAAAGTATTCTTTGCGTAAACCAGTGCCTCATCTATCTACCTAACAAATTTAATCCAAACCTGTTTAGCCGTTTCGCGTAATTTAGTAACTGACAATAAAATGCATGTCTCTGTCTACAAGATTTCCTGAAATTAAATGACTTTTTCGTTCATCCATTCCATAATTGTTTTTTACAAACACATGCGATCACATCGCACAATGACAAACGTTGGTGTGGCCGCTTCTACGCAATAATTCTCGCGTAAACCTCTGATGTGCCTAAAAATACCGCCAGCTGATTTATCGCCCAACGTGAACGGCAATGTTAATGCCGTTGTTGAAATTATCGCGATAAGGGGTGGCTACATCTACGTTCAATATCGCGATAATCAACGGCGTTTCTCCTCGATGTGGCCAAGGCATCAGACTATGATATGATCACAGACAATAAAGTTATTATATGTAGGTACTACGTAGATATGATAATATTAGGTATATACAGTGCGGTCCCAATCAGCCATAACCGATTTAAGTGCGATAACAGTCGGTCCCTTTCACTATGAGCGTGATTACGATGGCCCACGCTACGTCATCGATGACGTCTTAACTGCCGCCATATTGACGATTACATGAACCATGCTCTAGAGTCCGCGCCACCACTGAAGTCTTACGGAAAAAAAACAGGAACTAAGTTTGACAGCTACCGTAGCTGTCAAACTACTCAGCTGTAGCTCAGCTACGCCATATTGCCGTTTGTTAAGAGTGCTTGTAAAGATTAGAGGTTGTGGATTTTTTATTGTTTTTTGTTGAAATATCCGTGCAAATGCAGCGAAAAGTAGTGAAAAGTGCAGCTCGTGAACTAATTCTTAAAGTGAAAGAATTTTGTGAATTAGAAAAGAAGAAAAAAGACATTTTAATCCCGCTAAATAATGTGCAGATGAGAGTCGCCGCCATGGCAGGTAAATATTAGGGATGCCATATTTGCTTGTTTTTGCCTAATTGATGAAAACGATATAATTTAATGTAACCTTGTCTGATTGACGATATCTTCAGTGTTTTTTTCTTATTCTTAATTGTGATTGAAAATATACCAAAACTTACCTTGATGTTTTATTTATTTCAGGCGTTTCCGTAAAGACAGTGTCTCGAATAACTAAAGAAGGACAAGTAGCGGCAAGCACATCGAAGAAAATAGTTACCCCCGGGAAAAGCCGACCGCAACCGAAAAAGATTAATTTGGACGATTTCGACCTACGAATACGCCAAAATATCCATGCATTCTATGTGGTTAAAAAATAATTGCCAACGGTAAACAAGCTAGTTATGGAACTTAAAGAAGATATAAACTTTCAAGGAAGCAATACAACAATGCGAAGAATATTAAAACGGTTAGGATTTCGCTTCAAATGCTGTCAGTCAAAACGCAAAGTGTTGATGGAACGTTATGATATTACAGCATGGCGGGCCAGATATATTGAAAGATTGAGAAAAAATAGATTGGTAGACAAGAGACCTGTAGTATATTTAGATGAAACATATATTCACCCTACCTATCATGCCAAGAGTTGTTGGCAAAGCGCAGATGAAGATGGTTTGCTGATATCAGATTCACCGGGGAAACGCTTCATTATAAAGAAGCGTTTTCTGATCTATAGCTATAGCTCATGCTGGATCAGAAAATGGATTCGTGCCAAATGCTTTGTTGATTTTTAGGTCACAATCGCAATCTGCTGACTATCACGATGACATGAATGCCTCAAATTTTTTAAAGTGGATGAATGAAAAGGTAGTACCTAATTTACCTGATAATTCTTTGGTAGTTATGGACAACGCACCCTACCACTGCACGCAGATCAACAAAGCTCCAACCATGTCAAACCTTAAATCAGAGATGCAAATATGGCTACGAGAAAAAAATATTTTCTTTGAAGACAGCTGGACCAAAGCAGTGTTATATGACACTATAAAAAAAACAAGGAGCCACCAGTTTACGCAGTTGATGAGTTGCTGAGGCAACACAACCATGAAGTTGTAAAGTTACCTCCGTATCATTGTGACTTAAATCCAATAGAAAAAATTTGGAGTCTTGTCAAAAGACGCGTTGCCGAGAAAAATGTTGCTCAAGATCCCAAACAAATAGTTGAACTGACTGAAGCTGCTTTTGCAAGCATCACAGAAGACGACTGGCACATTCAGTGCAATCATGTCAAGAATGTTGAAGATGAGTACTTCAAAAATGACGGACTCATCGATGTGGAAATGGAAAGGTTTATAATTTGTACAGAAAATGATAGCGACCCTGAATCGGATCATGATAGTGACTTAATTGATACGAGTGACAGCGATTGCGATATGACTGGTTTAAAACCATTATGTGAAGTAGATCACAATTATTGTAAAAATATATAATAAATGAAAAATAAATAGATACAGAACATTTGTTTTATTTTATCGTTTAAATAGTTCGTTAGGCTATTGTCTGATATAACTTCATGAGTAGAACTAATATTTTACTATCATTTTACAATTTCTAACTTTAGTTTTGGAGCATAAGTAGAAAATGAGTAATTTTATCATAAGTTACTGGCAACATTTAGTTACGCGCTAACAGCGCCGCGTCTATCGGACTTGAATGGTAGCGCTGACTCTACACTATAATCGTCGTGAGCGTTCTGTCAAAAGTGACAGGTGTTTGTTTATTTCTACAATGTCTTTACTGGTGTCCCTTGTTTTTGATGTAAAAGTCGGTCCGGATTCTAGGTCTTATGCTCAGTTGAGCGTTCGAATAGGGTGTGAGCAAAAGTGGCAAAAATAACGTTTTTGAGCTTTACGAACGCTTTAACAAAAGAGCCATTGAGCCGTCAATGATAACGCCACCAATGCCCTCATAAGCGAAACAAACGCACCTATGGTAATGTGTGTACATGTCAGGTAAATTGGATATAAATAGGGTGCAGTGTCTCCAACTGCACCGTAATTACGGTAGATCTGCCGTATTTTTTCTTAATATACCACCTACCGTAGACGTCATTACGGTACCAAAATCTACCGTAATTTCATAATTATCGGATAATATAATAACTGCATGACGTTTCAGCCTTACCAAGTTGATGTACCTGCTCTATGATATTATCTCATGTAATCAAAACTTTGATTGGTGTGTTGAAATAACCTTTTGTTTGTAATTTAATTAATTTGTTCCTGTTTCTATAAAAAATTATAACATATATTGATTTTTTTATTACGCTCGCGATTCATTGCGATCAATCGCGAGCGTTCTGCACTCTCCTTGAAAAAGACCACCGGATGTGGTTGAAACTATAGTCGGAAAGATCTGACTTTTTGTACGTGAGTAAATCCCGTTTTTTCATATTAAAAATGTGTACAAACCACGTTAGTTTTCATAATAAAATATATATTGAAATAACTGAATCTAGTTGTTCAAGTGACGGGAGTGGTAGAAGTCCTTCGAAATAAAGTAAAACCAATAAAATAAAGTTAAGTATGTAGGTAAAAAAAATATAGACGTGTGGCACTCGGAGACTGCCATGGTAAAGCTATTATAGCATAGCTGTTTTTATCAACTTATGCTATTATAGTTATTTAACCAATGCCATCTAGAGGCGAGTTGCTGAACTAAAGAGACAAGCGTGATATTTCAAAAAGTCATTAAAAGTTCTGCTATTCATCGATAGATGCCGAATCAACTTATGCAATTATAATTATTCAACCAATGCCATCTAGAGGCGAGTTGCTGAACTAAAGAGACTAGCGTTATATTTCAAAAAGTCATTTAAAGTTCTGCTTTTCATCGATAGATGGAGTGGGGGGTGATAGGTTATTTTCGTTACGGAATTTCTGGATTCGGTCTCCACGCTCAAGGCCCGCGATAGAAGCTGATCGCGCTGATTCGCCGCGAGTGACCGCTAATCAGCCCTTGTTTACGCGTAAACCAGTGCGCAAACAATAAACATTATACCTACAAGTGAACAGTTCTTCAGCACGACGTCCACAGCAGGACGCCTAACCCGTGGACTCAGGTCATCAGCACAAATCAGATCCAGAGTCACCCCGACCTACGTAAGTACCTACTCGACACCCATAATTATTCCCTAACTATCGTATGGTTGCAGAGAATCTGCTTAACCATATTTTCCTTCGAGCGCGGATATCCGGCAACATATTTTCTTTCGCTGCCGGATAAAAGAACCAGTGCTATCCCCCCCTTGTTAAAAAATTCCCTAAATACAGTCCACATCAGCCCGAAGATCAGCACTATTTAATTTCCAAATAGCAAATATTACCCCAAACTCCTTAGGGATTTAATTTAAATCCCTTTCGTCATACAAATCACCTACTTAACTCAGGTATTTGCGTATCAAGCCAAAGAACGCCGAGTTATTAGAAGCTTCTAGAAAAGTGAACCGGCCGGGCGATTTGCTAGACGAAATTGACCCGTCCAGGCACCTTTTACAAATGACTTGACAACTACGCTATAGGTAACTATATATGTACCTATTCACTTACTTATACTGCAGAGTTGTTTGTTTTGACATTCCTAACTCATTAAAGTTATAAGCGTTTATTCATTTACGATTGTTCACTATTGTTTGCAAGAAAGTCGGTAATTAAGAAGATTCTTAGGCTAGGTACTAGTAACTACCTACGCCAGGTACTTTGTTGATTTTAATTATAAAATTATACTAAGTACTGTTAAAAGATTTACTTGTGTTCGTGATTAACATGAACTAATTAATGTAAATAGATTGTTTACAGTCAATTAGGGTACTGCACGAGAGTTAAAGGTTCTGTACCTAACGAATTAACAGATTATAATTAATTAATTAAGTAATTAAGCCCTCAGCTCACATAAGGTTTGGTACACGCGTTATTAATTTAGGCGTTATTTTAACTGACTTCCGAAAAAGGAGGTGCGGAATTTCACCTACGATTAAATATTTTAATAATTTTTTTTCCTTGTGGCTGACTTCGCCTTCGACGTTAACGATGCCTTCAAAATCACAGGTAGCCAGATTTAGGGAGGAACAGATCGCTATTGTTAAGCTTAATTTGGAAGCGTTATCATTGAAGTCTAGCAAACCAAGGCGCTATAGCCCAGAATTCGATGCCAGAGCATCTGGCGTAAGAGTGACTCGTGATAAATTCGACGCGGCGTATTACATAATATTAGACACCGACGATTTATCAGACGCTCAGGAAAAATTCTACATCGAGCAGTATGAAAGGACAAAAGACGCCTATTACGAGATTCTCGTTGTAGAATTCGAACAAAAAACATGGTCATCAGCTCCCAAAGACGATGTAAAAACAGCGCAAAATAAGGCGAACGTCATAGCGCCACATACGGTAAACTCGGTCATCCCCCCACTGAGTTACCAAGGTTTACCTCACAACCCGCGCGCCCTTCGCCGTCAGCTCAGCAGGTGTCGAACCCGCAGCCACAGTGCTATGCGCAGGTTTCGAACCTGCACCCTCTCAGCTCTGCACCTATACCCGCGCGCTTTTCACCATCAACTCAGCAGGTATCGAACCTGCAGCCTCCGCACTATGCGCAGGTTTCGAACCTGCAACCTCTCAGCTCCGCGCCTATACCCGCGCGCTTCTTACCATCAGCTCAGCAGGTATCGAACACGCAGCCACAGTGCTATGCGCAGGTTTCGAACCTGCAACCTATCATCTCCCCGCCTATACCCGTGCGCTTCTCGCCCCCACTTCAGCCGGTTTCGAACCCACAGCCTCCGCGCTATGCGCAGGGTTCGAACCCACGACCTTTCAGCTCCGCGCCAAGACCCAAACAGGGATCGAACGCGCAACCTCGCTATGGTGACAACCATTGCTACCCATGGTGTAATGTAAAGGGTCACAAGCCTCGGGTATGTACCCGATACTACGCACCACCAGTGCATTTATTGCCGGTACAACAGCGCGAGGTACCACGGCGCCGTCCCTCACCTGATACGGGCCAGATGGTGTACTCCCGTCGTACTCCACCGCGCACTACCTCGCGTTCTCCACCGCCGCCTAGGCAATGACTAGGACGGCACATTCAGCACACACCGACTCAGCACACAAATAGTCAGCCCATATCCACTCAGCCCACAAAGAATCAGCACATATCCACTCAGCCCACAAAGAACCAGCACATATCAGCTCAGCTCATAGCTAATCAGCACAAATCTCAGTACGCAGATAATCAGCACACATTTTACCTGCCCACAATTATTCAGCACACACACACAACACGACGACAAACTGTCGTCGCAGACACCTTAAGTCGGCCAGGCGCGGACATTCTGACTCACCCTTACGCCAGCATTTCTGGACGTTATCAGCTCGTCGCGTTATGCGACATCGAGTATACAAATGTATCCATTGTTTACGTAAACCCACGTAATTGTTCAGCTCGTATTCAGCAAAGTCACAACGTTATTTAGATATGATTGCGGTACAATTTATATAGGCGCTAGAAATGAACTTAGGGAAATACAAGACTTTCTTGCAGCCAATAATAACAATATTTTACCTACACTTTCAGCTCTTTTAGCGCGCATTGCAGCCATGCTCGATGCACGCCCTCTCAGCCCACTCTCTTTTGACCCCGCGGAATTTGAATTACTCACCGCGGGTCATGTCCTTATAAAACGTCAGCTCAATGCCCTACCTGAGTATTCGGTAGGAGGACGAGCCATTTCTGCACACAAAAAGGTTCAAGCTCGTCCTATCCTTATCCCAACACCTTTGGCGATCCTAGTCCAAACCCTACCTGCACACCATCCAAACCCGCTCCAAACGGACACCCCGATCCAGCCCACCTCAAGTCGGGGAACTGGTACTGATAGTGGACGACCAGGTGCCGCCTCTACACTGGCGCATGAGCCACAAGACGAACCCATGAAGGGATGGCGTCACCCGAGTGGTGGAACTCAAGATCGCCCACCTGACTGTCGATTGACCACCACACCACACCTTCGCCGCGTGGGGAATATGATCGCGCCAAAGGCGCGACGTCACCTCAAGGAATGCCCCCCGCCCGTGCGTCCCGCCGCCGCTGTCCTGCAGCTGTCAAACTACAAGCAGGCGGCTGAAGGGCAGCGGAAACAGTCGCCATTTTAACGTCGCCGAGAGTGACCGCTTATCAGCCCCGCGTTTACGCGTCAGCCCAAAGGTGACCTTTAGGGTGTGTCGGCACGGCCACACATCATCTTACAAATCAGCCCGAGTCACCGCGACTAACTTCGCCGCGAGTGACCGCTAATCAGCCCGTGTTTACGCATAAACCAGTGCACAAACAATAAACCCAAATAAACATTATACCTACAAGTGAACAGTTCTTCAGCACGACGTCCACAGCAGGACGCCTAACCCGTGGACTCAGGTCATCAGTACAAATCAGATCCAGAGTCACCCCGACCTACGTAAGTACCTACTCGACACCCATAATTATTCCCTAACTATCGTATGGTTGCAGACAATCTGCTTAACCAGAAGCTATCCAATAGCTTAAAATTATGAGAGTAGCTAAGGCATAAATCCTTCTCTCCATGTTAAAGTGAACAGTATAGTAATATGGGACTACATCCGCACAAGGTATTCAGTTCCCAATCTAGGCAGAGCTTTTAGTATGGTAACCTGATGACTGATATACACATACACACCCAGACACAGGTCAAACAGACCTGTACATGCTCAAATAAATGACGTCCGGGGATTAAATCAGAGACGAGCGGCTCTAAAGGCCGGTTGGCGTAGTTGGTAGGGATCTACCAAATGCGCAAACCCGCCAGTCAACGAATGACCAAAAGACTTTTGTACGGAAAAGTGATGTGTCAATGATTAAAACATGCATGTTTCCATCTAAAAAAGGCGAATAAGTATTGTTGTGGTAAAGTAAATTTTTATTTTGTGTCTGCCGTAATTTTCTGGAATCTGCCGTATTTTTAAGCTAGAAACACCGTAATTTTGACAGACGGAGTTGGATTGGAGACACTGATAGGGCGATTAGGGCGAATTCTGTGAATAATAGTTTATCAACCAAAATTTAAACTATGATACCAGACATCATCTGATAAACATTTCCCCAATTGCAGGTCACTGTGCTTATCTTCGAATTATTTCATTCATCAGTCGCTGCAAACATCACTGCTTACACACCTGAGGTGGTCGCATACTTTCCACCTTAGTTTTCAAAGTATATTATAAATCCTGTCCTGTAGCTGCTATAGTGATTCATATAATCTTGAGTGTTCTGACCAGTGTAAGTAGGTAAGGCAAACAATAAAGCGAACGGACAAGGGTTAATCCATCTAGATGCAATATTTACAACTTGAATCTCTACAACAGTGCTCATGGTAGTGAAAAACCGTAACATGTCGGTATATCAGGAATTTAAAAAGCCACATGACTACCTACACTGTAGAAAAAAGCTATTCTTGGAATATGTGTGAATATGGGTCTACAAAGAGACCTCTAATAGAATATACTATTCTATCCCACACCAAATTACTATTTAAATGTAAAATGTGTGAACACAAATGTAATGATAAGGCAATGTTGAAGGAACATATGAAAATGCATGATCAAGTGAAACCATTTGAATGTGATATCTGTTACGCACAATTTGCACGTGCAGAAGATTTTAAAACTCACATAAGAAAACACACAGGAGAGAAACCATATTCTTGCAGTGAATGTGATTATAAATGCAGAGATATTAGTTATTTAAGGCAGCATTTGAAAAGACACACAGGAGAGAAACCATATTCTTGCAGTGAGTGTGATTATAAATCCATCACTAAAAGTCAGCTAAGGCAGCATATAAAAATACACACAGGAGAGAAACCATATTCTTGCAATGAATGCGATTATAGATGCATTAATAACAGTCAGTTAAGGCGGCATATAAAAACACACACAACAGAGAAACCATATTCTTGCAATGAGTGTGAATATAAATGCAGATACAGTAATCATTTAAGACTGCATATAAGAAGACACACTGGAGAGAAACCTTTTTCTTGCAATGACTGTGATTATAAATGTAGCGATAGTAGTAATTTAAAGCAGCATATAAAAAAACACACAGGAGAGAAAGAATATTGTTGCATTGAGTGTGATTATAGATGCAGCAAAGGTAGTAATTTAAGGCAGCATATGAAAAGACACAGATGAGAGAAACTGTATGCATTACTTGTGTAATTATAAGTGTATATAAAGTAGCCAATTGAAGCAACATATTATGGTACATAATGTACCTATCGTAGCCAATGTACCACAAAATGTTATCTTGGAGATGGAATCACATTACATTAAGACCATACAACCCACCACTGACATTCACCCGTCTATCTCTCACTTGGAGTGTATAACGGAAACACAGCATCAACATGTTTGCCTGAGGACACTAGCTGCCTATGATTGAGCTTATTCACATAATAAAATAAAAGTATAGGTTCTGTATTACTGTATATATATATATATATATATACAGTCGTGGTCAACTAATTAGGGACATGCAAGATAGTGAAGAACAATAACCGGTTATGTACATACAAATATAAAACCATATTGATTTCTCAGTAAATATTATTTGCATAATTTGTCCGATTATTATGCTTTAAATGGCTGTAAATAAAAGAATAAATAAATAGAAAAAAGTATTTAATATCAAAGGTTGAACATGTATTCAATTTTAAGGTATAATTCTGTAGCTCGACATTTAATTAAGGACAGTAAACTATAATGAAAAATAGAGTTAAACAAAACTAATAATCTGCAGTATTATAATATCTTTAACAGCTCCATTTTATTATGTGTAAAATCAGTACCCAGTAGCAAAACCTTTGTTAGTAATTACCGCTTGACACCGATGTGGCATAGACATCAGTTTCTGGCATGTTTCGACAGGAATGTTTGCCCATGCCTCACAAAAAGCTTCATTAAGTTCATCTAAAGTTGTGGTACGATAAGTGGCTACTTTTTTCTTGATTTCGTGCCAAAGGTGCTCGATTGGGTTAAGGTCCGGGCTATTTGCTGGCCAATCTAGCACCGATACTGACTGACTGGTAAGAAACGACTTGACTGAACGGGCGGTATGTTTCGGGTCGTTATCATGCTGAAACGTCCATATAATAGGGAGATGCTCCTCAGCATAGGGAAGCATCGTTTCCTCCAATATTGCCTAGGTCCCACTCCACGTCCAGAAAATGAACCCCACATTTTAATGTTTCCACCGCCATGTTTCACCTGGTTTTTTGTGAATCTTGGATTCATTTCCGCTTTTACTGGACGCCGTACGTATTGCCTTCCATCTGAAGAAATCAAATTAACCTTGGTCTCGTCAGAGAATAATACATGTTGCCATTGGGCGTAGGTCCAATGTCCATATTTACGTGCAAACGCCAAACGAGCATTTCTATGTTCTTTGTTCAACAACGGTACTTTGCGAGCCACTCTTCCGAACAACCCTGCTTCTACCAGACGTCGTCGAACGGTCCTCGCTGAGACACCAGCTCTTTCGTCTGTCCCAAACACTTCGTGTTTAATTAAAATAGAGCCTAGAAACGGATCTTTCTTAGCTAACCTGGTTATCATTCTATCTTCTTGCGGAGTTGTTTTTCTCGATCTTTTTGTTCTGGGCACATTTAAATCTGTGTTATTGCGTCTGACATGTTGCACTGCATTGTATACCATAGTTTTTGAACAATTTAAATGTTCTGCTATCCCTCGGTATGGCCAACCATGCTCGACAACAAACTTCATGATAATTTTTCGTAGTGTTGGATCGCAACTTTTATTTTTACCCATTTTTCTTCAAAATATTTTTCAAAACTTAAAATAAATATCGGGATTGCCGCCAAAACTACCACGAAACAATAAGAGAAGAAGTAAAAAAGTATTGAGATTCAAATTTTGAAAATAGAACGCAATATCTCAGTGTCCCTAATTAAATGGCCAGCCAGCATTATTTGAACAAATAGCACTACAATAATCTATCAGCTATACTGTAAAGAGGTTTAATGTTTAAGAAGTTGTTATTGTTTGTATAATCGGGCACATAAATGACTAATTATACTACATGTAAGAGATATGGAATATGGTTTAGACTCGTTGGAAAATAAAAAATAAATTCACAATTTGCTTTAACCAAAGAGTGTCCCTAATTAGTTGACCACGACTGTATATATATATATACATATAGTATATTTTATGTCATAAAACCCATCATAAGAAGTTTTTTTTTTATCCTCCTATAAAGATCATTAATATAATGTGACCAAAGTAGATAGTGCTGTGCTTATGTGTTGTATATTTGTTTTAGATTTTATTTTTAGATCTCTTGAACTTGGAAGACATAGTCCTGATACTCCCAAGTACCTGTACCATACCTACATTGACAACTGATTATTCTCCATCACTTATTAATCTAGTATAGTAAGCTTGTGAAACTATCAGAATTGCAATATCATCCAGTCACAGATGCCATACCCAAGAAATCAAGTCAAGACTGAGCTTATTTTTATAAGCTCAGTCTTGACTTGATTTCTTGGGTATGCTCTTTTGAGCAGCATGATTACTTATAGGTATCTCTGTTATCACACAGTTAATTTACTAATGAGTGTTCTCTAAGATAGCTTATTCAGTTGGGGCATTGAGGCATTGTACAATACATATGTACATACAGCAGAGCCTTGATAATTCGATACCCTAGTGATCTGAATGCCTCTATAATTCAAATGACTCCCTGGCCCCGCCTAACTACAGTACCGTTACTACCAAACACTTACGGCCTTATTAATTAACTTGGCTTACACCCGGAGTAGTTAAAACATCTATCTGTCAATTTTTCGCTTGCAGTAAATGTCACGCGTGAAAGCAAGACAAAGCATGTTACGCCTAATATAGGTTTACGCAACGTTTATTAATAAAGGCCTTAAAGTTTAATTAGGTATACATATATACATACCACTATGTAATAATTTTTAATAGTAAATTTATTTTAATTCGAAAAATACCTTTTATAATATATACATGCAACAATCTGAACAGGGTATACATTTGGTATTTGATAGTTTGGATTATCAAGGCTCTGCTGTATACATATATAAGTATGTTGAACGTCAATGGTGGGGGGTGATAAGTCATATACTACCATTATGCTAGTGATATATTGTGTTTTTCCCCACCAGTGTTTTTAATGTAGGTATGTAATAATTTAACACATTGAAATTGATTAGTATCTTTTATTTATTCGTAGCATCTATAGTCATTTGCTGGGTGTGGACCTTCTCCTCCTAGGATACGGGCATAAATCCACATTCTTGGGCAGAGAATGGGTTGTAGGCTTGCAGGTGGTGTTGAAGTTTTCAGACAGCCCAAATGCCTTAGATGGGGCCTAACAGCTTTTGTCATAGACCAGCAACTAGAATCAACGGCTCAGTTGAGAATGCCACTAGAGGTCAGCCATCCTTATGGTGACTGCAGAGGTTTGCTTTATAAATATAGTACCTAAGTTGTATGTCACACCAGTGTTGGTGGGATCGATTCTTTTAAATCAGACTCCAGAGGACAATTTTATTATTTCTACTAGCTGACACATTCACTCGCTTGGTCATGGTGTAAAAAGTAGTGGAAGCTTTGGAATCTGAAGGTCCTGGGTTCGATCCCGAGGTCGGACAATTATTGGTTTCTTCTGACAAAAAACTTTCAGTTGCAGTCTGGAACAGAGCCCCTTACATAACAATACATAGACTCACCCCTATGGGGAGTGGGACATGGGACTAAAAACATAATATGTAAAATTCACATTAACACTGTTGCCTATCCCTTCTAGGATATATAGGCGTGACAATCTGTTATGTTGTGAATAAAATTAGCTGTATTGCACTATTTTGGTTGGTTTATTTTAACCAACTTTTCAGTGAGCTTATTGCATAACCTCTAGGCGTAGTTTTGCAAATAATAAAAATACGTGTTACATTCTTAATTATTACACATTGTAATTTTGAGAGAGAAAAAATCCCATTCTCGGACTCGATTCGAATCGTCGGATTCATGCTTCGGTGTCACCATGACCACGAAGTCCGAGTCGAATTTTAACTCTATCTGATTTCAACGTCGTATGGGGACGGACCGACATCTATTGAATAGCTTTGCAACGATTGTTTCAAATAGATAGGTAGGTACTTTCGTACCTATTGATGTCGCAACCCTTCAAAATTTTTATATGATTTTTAAAGTACTAACGTCTGCTTAGCGGATACCAATCGAGATGCGAGTATCGGAACTTTAAGGCTTAACTTAGGCCCGGATTCCAGTTCGTTCCAACCTGAACGACGTCAATTACCACCTGCTAAACTCTCCACTCCGACTGACACCAACAGGATCATTATTTCTTGCCGTGGTTGGCTTTATACAAGAGATGATATCTGTGCACGTCGTCTCAGCAGCCGTGAAGGACGGGAGCGTGGACTCCACACGCCCGTCCTTTGTCACTTATCAAGCTGGAGCCACAAGCCACAGTGTGGAGCTTGATAAGTGAGAAAAGGAGGGGACCTACTATGGTATGGATCCCTGGCTGACCCCAAATCGTGTATGGCAAAGAGAAGAGCCTACATATACACCTTACGAACTGTTGCCGGTCTCTGAAGTAGTCAAACATAAATCTCAGCAGCCCACGAGCAAATCTCAGAGCGTTTAGCTTAACGAGTAAGTGTCATTATTAATATTAACTCTGTCGAAGGCTTTACGAAAGTCAAAGTAAAGAACGTCGATTTGACTACTTCCTTCGATCTAACCGGACTGATTGAAAAAATATCAATGAGATTATAACCCACGGCGGGCGTTGCATATGCGATATGAGCTCGGTGCGACGGAAGTCGAGAACCGCAGATTACAGTGCAAAAAACGATATTAAAAAATATTTAGTGACACTTCCGCTGAAAAAAAAAAAACAATGCTTTTGGCCTAATTGGGGGGTGTGCACCACCCTCCCTCCCGCACAAACTGCTAATAGGAAGAATACAAAATAAAATACACAAGAAAACCCAAATAAACCAAAAACGATACGACACGTGCGGGAGGGAGGGTGGTGCACCAAATAAGCCAAAATCATTGGTTTTTTTTCAGCGGAAGTTTGACTAGCAAAATGTGATTTTACCAATAAATTTATTTATCTATCAATCAAAATCGGTCAATATAATTTTCTCTCCTGCTTTCAATATAGTTAGTTGTTCATGTTAGGACTTGCTATACCGAATATATAGGATTTGCATGCAAGCTAGCCACTAGGTAGGGCAGGACTGCCAGCAGACCGTGTATGTGTGATGTGCACTAGGGTATCTCGTCCGCGCTGGCCTGTAGGAGTCCGGGGCTTCGCTGTGCAACTAACGAACGAGACTTTCAATACACCTACGCTATGCGGTATTATACCTCTAGGTTGTAAAGTACAAGAAACCTACCTACCTACGCTTGTAATGTGAAACTGTAAGAAACTGAAAGCATTTCCTGAATTTTGTTTGCTGATGAGGCGTCTGCTCTCATTTCATTTTCCGCGATTTGTGTCAATGGCAGTTTGTTAACCGTGGTTGTTAACCGCACAAAATGATATCTACCATTTTGTGCAACCTGTAATTATAAGTAGGTGAAAGACAAATAAAACCAACCAGTAACTGTTTACTTCACTTATTAATTTTAACTTTAGTAAAATGTAGCGTCGTACCACTAGCCGGGCTCGGTCTCTTGTGACAGAGGCACGCGTCACAAAATCAAAGAGATTTGTATCGACCGACCTTTTCCTCCTAAAGCCGTGTTGCTCATCGTACATATACCTACAGCTCCACTTGACTGTAGATCTCTTTTGTGGATAACTTTTTCGAGGGCTTTTGCTGGGTAAGCCAGAATAGCGATGGGCCTGTACTCCGTAATATAACGACTTATTATTTTCTTCGTAGCTTATCAATCACTTTGGGAATAGATGTCACATTTGACAACTTCCATTGTTTGGGACAGATTCCTGTGGATATGACCACGTTGAATGTACCTATGGCACCGGTTGAATTACGAATTTATAGGCCTAGATTTAAAAAATACGGTGAAACGCAATGAAGAAAACCGCGCAGCAACGTGTTGAAGCGCGCGGCCCCGAGTAAATAGAACGTCATCGCGATAAATAGGCGATAAAAGTAATATATCATTGATTTCTGTTGTGCACGTAGGCTACCAACAAATAAGATCGATCGAAGATTTGCGTTCGCTTGATGCTCTGCATCTCGCGCCAAACTGCGTTAATCAACGCTATTCGCGCAGTCTAGATGTAAGGTCAAGGAGGCAACAGTGGCTCAGTCTACCACAGTGACTCAGTCATGTTTCGAACTGAAGGAACGGCAATACTCAGTTGTCTCTCTTATTAATTAATAGCCCTTCGTACCCGAACACGTTCAAACCACTCGGTTCGCAGATTGAGTGCGGTGTGTAAGAGTGACTATGTAATTTTTGTTTTCGCGCCGCGTAATATAAAAAAAATATTTTTTATATTACAAAATCAAGTGTACAGAAACATACAAAAGATCTTTCTAATTCCGCAAATGAATCACAGCTTCCCGTAGAAAACACCACTGTCAATATAAACACCCCATCAAAGTCAGCCGCAGAACCGTCTTTCAAATCGCCTTTTAAATTTAGAGATCCCACAAAGGCTGGACCCAGAAAACCGAATAGAAAATGAAGAATACACGGGCGTAACGTGATACCCCAGAGAATAATCTTATGAAACAAGAAAATAATGAAATAAAAAAAATAAGATTTTAATTTTAGGTTTTAGATTTTGTTTACCCTAGTCTTCTGAGGTAAAGAAAATAAAAATTACCAGGATAATACTCGATAGCGACAAAGAAATAAACTAAAGTTCAATTTACGGAACCATAGGAGGAGGACGAAGATGGAAAATGAAATTATGATAACGATAAATAAGCCTTTTTATAAGAAGTAATTTCTAAATTATTTCATAAAATAATTAATGTTGTAAATTGGTGTCTCTTACTTTATCTACCGCTGAGTCACTGTGTAGGTACCGCTGTAGTGAGCCAGTGTGTTCACCCAGTTGTACACAGTGGCTCAATTCTCATTTTTTTGTATTTTGTTTTTACTTTCATTAAAGTAGTATATAATGAAGAATCTTAAACGCTAAACTAAAATATGATAGTATAACTACAATGTGTGCAAATTCTAGGCAATGCCTATGACAAAAGCATTTTTTTTGATCTACTGAAAAAATCCGAGTCACTGTTGCCTCCTTGACCCTATGCTGTGCTAGTAGGGAAGACATTCTTCTAACAGATTTTGACTTACTTTGCGCGCGGTGAGATGGATAGCGATTCTTGTATGGCAGTCTATAACGATGTGGTGTGGGGCTCACAGCTGTAAACAGTACAGTGTACAGTATAATTAATTTCTTATTAATTTAAATAATATGACATGATTCAATTAATAATGAATTATGATTAATTATAATGAATGATGAAGTTACGATTTGTATTGATTTTTATGATTATAGTAATCAAAACTTACATTAGTAAGCCTGTTGACTTGTAACTTGGCGTTATCAATAAATTATTGATTGTAACTCGAATACCCAAACGTGCGTTTGATTCGCCGCATTGCGCGGATTGGTGCACCGCGTTCCACTGCAAGGCAGTGCGCGCTAGACCTAAGACGACCCTGGTTGCTTGCGATGACTTGCGATTAACTGATTCCAACTGTGTTTCCATGTTAAGCCTTCGTCTATAAACAAACCAACATTTTTGACAGATTGACCGTACTATACACTGACTTCGTCAATGGTAACACTAGATAGATCTGGCCAGTTCACTTAATCAATCAAGCAGGAGCTGCTAACGATAATAACCTGCGTTTTTAAAGGATTAACTTTCAAACCATAAGCCCTACACCAATCAGCTATTTGATACAAACTGGAGTTCGATGTTTTTACTGCATAAGCAAAATCACTAAGTGGAGCTTGAGATTTTTTCAGATCGTCAGCATACAAGTTAGGGAGAAGTAATGTGATCTGATATGGAATTAAGAGAAACTGAAAATAAGAGAGGAGATAAAACGCCACCTTGAGGCACACCAGCAGGCGTATCACACCAAGAAGAAACGGAATCCTCAAGGCGTACACGCTGCCAGCGACCATGTAAATAACTTGAAAACCAATCTATCACTGCAGGCGATATTTTAAGAGAGCGTAGTACCGCCAGAAGAATATCAAAGTTGACGGTATTAAAGGCATTGTTGAAATCTAACAACGTCAGCACAGTCAATTTGCCTTCGTCTATGCCAAACCTTATAACATCTGTTATTTTCAGGAGTGCAGAAACCGTACTGTATGCTAATTCGGATGCAAGTAAATATAACATACATCATAGAAACACTTTTTTATGATGTTAGGAGACGGCACAAGCACGGGGGCATCTGATGTTAAGTGATAACCTCTGACTTTAACAGAACTGCATTGCATTTCGCCAAAAGTGACAAACTGCGCGGCACCGCATGACCCTAAAACTTACTCCGGCACCCATAGCCTTCCAACCAGAACGCAGTACTGCGAACATTACTGCTTCGCGGTAAAGATACTGCTACAGAAATGACACTGTCGGAAAGAAAAAAAACTGCGGGAAAACAAAATAAACGGGTAAAGTAGATAACATATCAGCAATTAGCAAATGAGAAGGAAACAGAGAATCAAGGTAAGAAGATTGAAAAATGTTGCGGGTAGGCGTCCTGTTTACATCGAAAATATTGAGCTCTGTGAATTTTATGTTTTATATTTATACTGAAAGTAATTTAATGCTACAATAGTGCAAAATCGTGACAAGGGTTCCCTGCTGCACCCTTTATAATAATCATTTCTCCTATCAACTTACCATAAAACCTTTCTTTGTGATTTTTCATAATGGATTTGTATGGCAAGATTGCATCTAGTATGGAGGACATGACAAGTATGTTTTCAACAAGAATGAATCAATTTGACGCTGATATGAAGCATCTAGCGTCTGATGAAGTGCCGCACAAGGATGTTGCAAGTTTATCTCGCGAGTTCTGTGATTTTAAGACTCTGATTTGGAAATCAGTTACCATGCTAAAAGTGCAAACGGAGCTTCTCTTTTTGGGCCTAGATCGTCTTGAAACCGCATCACGAAGAAAGGTACTGCTATTCCATGGTATCACTGTTGCTAGTGAGGCTGATGTAAGTAAAACTATAACTAATATATTATCCAACCAGTTAAATATGACAAACATTACATCAGAGGACTTATTAGCCTGTCATCGCTTGGGATCTGATTCTAGTAGACTTCGCCCTATTCTTGTGCGTTTTATGCACTATAAGCACCGTGAGGCAGCCTGGAATGCTAAAACTTTACTGAAGAGTACTAAGATTACTGTCTCTGAGTTCCTTACTAAGTCGAGACATAATGTATTTATGGCAGCTCGCAATCACTTTGGTATTAGACATTGCTGGAGCTCTGAGGGCAAAATAGTAATTTTGCTTCCTGACAACAAACGTCGTAAAGTTGAAATGATGTCTGAGCTGCGTGCACTCATTGCGGAGCTGCCCCCGCAGAAAAGAAATGATGGATTGCCGATGCAGGGGAAGGACCAGCATTCGTCCACTGTGCCAGCGAAGGCAGCTAAACATGAGGCTAAGTCTTCGAGGCGTGCAGCCAAGTGATCTGTAATGTTACTTTTAATCTTGGATATGTAATTTGTTATTGCTTGTAGTTTGATAATGTATGCTTATCATTACATGTATCCTAATCAGCTATGCTACATGATACATATACTTATAACTATATTACTCTGGTTGGTCACATGTTATACCTAGTTATACCAGTTATACGAGTACCTACTGTTCTCTAGATGAAATAGTTACTACGTTTCTTTTGTAATTTCTTTTTATTAATTTGCTCTTGTCTTATTATTGTATTACTATCTACCTATCTTCAGTACTAGCCAATGGATAGTGCTATTGTCACTATTAACATAACATGCTGGCTCTGTAATATTATTATTTGTTTTCTTTTAGTTAAATAATAAAAGAACAGGTAGTTATGTAGGTATTTTAAGAGTATGGTGTAAATTTATTTAAAAGTAATAGATGTTTTTTCATGTACAAATGTATATAATTTATGAATGTTTTTTCCCCGGCTTATGCAGGACTTTTTTTTTTTAGGATGTCTCAGTAGGTACTTATATTATTTTCAATGTGTGACGTAGCCTAAAATTATACATAGTTTACTATATATGTAGGCATACATGTTATATACTTTTTTGTTTTTTAATTTTTAGTAAGAAGGTATTTCTTTTTTCACTCTATTTAGTTTAAGTAACATAATATACCTTGCAAAGCATTATGTAATAGCAGTTCAAATAGAAGTTTAGTATCTTGTTAGTATTTTTTTTTTGTATTTACATAGAACTTTAACGATTTTCCTTCCACTTACTTATGAGCAGAGGACTTTTGTGCAGTAGTATAGATTACTTTTTAGTAAAACATTTTGTTTTCTTAATCTTTAATATTAGGTACTTTATATAAGTTTATTTTTTTATATTTTATTATATAATTTATATATTTTATTAGTGATATATATATATTTAAATATGTCAGATATTGATTTTGAAGATAGTTTTTTCTCTTGCTCTTCTACTAGTGGGTCCGATAGGGATTATGCTAGTGCTTTTAGTGATAATTCAACGCATCTACACGAGCAACTTGTAGCTGAATTCTGTAGTTTGAGTAAGAACCTTAATGTAGTCCACATAAACGCGCAGAGCATCCATGCTCATTATGCTGATATCCTGTCCTCTTTTGACTGTAAATTCGTTGACGCTATTCTTGTTTCCGAAACATTTCTAAAACCAGCTATGCCTTCTACACAATATGCCTTGCCAGGATTTGAGCTCATACGCAACGATAGAGTTGGAAAGGGGTATGGCGGTGTTGCAGTATATCTGCGTTCTGATATTCCTTATAAAATAGTCGATCAGTCTCCTGCGTTGTATTCTAACTTTGCTGAACACATGTTCATTGAAATTACTCTTAATTATTCTAAGATTCTACTTGGTGTTTATTATCCTCCTTCCTGTAATGTTGACTACTTCGAATCTCTGGAAACTAAACTTGAAAATTTAACTCCAATTTATGACCATACCATTATCCTTGGCGACTTTAACACTTGTCTATTAAAAAATGATATCCGCACTAATAAACTTCAATCTCTTGTTTCTTCAGTAAATCTACACATACTTCCCCTCAACGCCACTCACCACTCTCCAAACTGTAAGCCTTCCCTTCTCGACCTTATCTTAGTCTCTGACTTAGACCGTGTTGCATCTCATGGCCAACTCTCAGCATCTTTTTCTTATCACGACTTAATTTTTCTCTCCTATAAAGTTCAACGACCTAAGCGGAAACCTAAATTTATCCAACTTCGAAGCTATAAAAATATTGACATGGAGCGCTTAAGAGCTGATGCGAGGGACATTGACTGGTCTACTATACTTTGTGTAGAAAATATGGATGACAAGGTTGCTGCTTTTAATAAAATAATAATTAATTTATTTGATATGCATGCTCCTCTGAAACTAGTTAAGATCAAACATTATCCTGCACCCTGGCTCACACAGTATATAAAAACACTAATGTCTAAACGTGACAAAGCTAAAAGACGTTATAAAAAACACCCTACTGATGAAAATATTGCTACTTTTAAGAAACTTCGTAATCGCTGCAGTAGACTGTGTCGAGATGCCAAGAGGCGGCACATACACAACTCCATTGAAAACTCAAGCCCCACACAAATGTGGAAATTTCTTAAAACGCTCGGAGTTGGGTCTTCGGCTTCGGATGTACGTGTGGTATTTGACTTAAATGCACTCAACAGTTATTTTTCCTTATCACCTACTACATTAAATAACTCTGTGAAACTCTCCTCTCTTACTCTCCTCGCTAACAGCCCTAAGCCCCAGTGTTCTCCTTTTGTTTTTAAGGCAGTTACTGAAGATGAAATTAAAAAATCTCTACTTTCGATTTCAACAACGGCTGCTGGCTCTGATAATATCTGTCTGCAAATGCTGAAACCTATTTCTGCTGAACTTGTCCCCATAATCACTCATCTTATTAATCACTCTTTAGAATCTAGCTCTTTTCCTTCTGACTGGAAAAAAGCCTTCGTTATCCCATTACCCAAAACTAATAATCCCTCTTCATTATCTCATTTTCGGCCCATCTCTATTTTACCTATCTTGTCCAAAGTTTTGGAAAATGTAGTGCAAAAGCAACTTTCTTTTTTCCTTGCTTCTTACAATCTGCTGAGTCCATTTCAATCAGGGTTTCGTCCTGGCCATAGCACAGTTAGCGCATTGATTAAAGTATCCGATGATATTCGCTGGGCCATTGATAACAAACAACTTACTGTTCTGACTTTGCTGGATTTCAGCAGTGCATTCAATTCGGTCGACTATGACATACTCCTTGGTATCTTGTCCTCTCTAAATTTTTCTCCCTCAGTTATCTCTTGGTTCGACTCTTACTTGAGAGGACGTTCTCAATGCGTCCGCTATGACGGGAACCTCTCTGGTTGGTGTGACCTCTCAGCTGGCGTTCCTCAAGGGGGAGTCCTGTCCCCACTTCTCTTTTCAGTTTTTATTAATACTGTAACATTTGTACTCTCCTCTCAGTTTCACCTTTACGCTGATGACTTACAATTGTATCGACATTTCAAGGCTGATGAGGTTCATGAAGCCATTGAAATGCTCAATTTGGACTTGGAAAAGATTAATAACTGGGCTAAATCATTCGGTGTACTAGTCAACCCTTCTAAATCACAAGTTTTGGTAATAGGTAGCACGTATATGCTTAATAAATTAGATCATTCAAATCTTCCGATAGTTATGTACGATAACGTCCCGATTCCGTACACTAAAACTGCCAAAAACTTGGGTGTAATGTTTGACAGCCAATTGTCGTGGGCTACTCACGTCAACGCCGTGAGTAAACGGGTTAACTTTTCTTTTCAATCCCTTAAACGTCTTCAGATATTTTTGCCTTTCAAAACTAAAGTAACATTAGCTCAAACCCTTCTCCTCCCTCTTCTGGACTATGCGGATGTATGTTTTTTAGACGCCACGGAAGAACTTTTGAACAAACTGGAGCGTCTTCAAAATTTATGTATACGATTCGTTTTTGGGTTGCGTAAGTACGACCATGTGTCAGAGTATAGATCTCAATTAAAATGGCTTCCGATCCGCAAGCGCAGAGACTTGCATATTCTTTCTTTTCTTTACACAATATTGTCTAGCCCTCGTGCTCCTTCTTACCTGCGTGAGCGCTTTGACTACCTTGTGCCACGCGATGTTGCATGCAGGAGTACAAAATCCCTTATTCTCAAAACACCCCCTCATACGACTGCTTTATATGGTGGCTCGTTTACTGTGACTTCTGTGAGGTTGTGGAATTCACTTCCTCAGAATATCCGTGCTAGCCGTTCTCTGGATGATTTTAAAGCGAGAGTAAAAGAGTATTACCTCTCCAACTAATTCTTAATTGGCGTATGTTTGTATTGCTTATATATTTATTATAGACTAATATGTATTTTATACTAATATGTATTTGAAACTCATATGTATTTTACACTAATATGTATTTTATAATGATTTGTATGAATATATTTTGGTTAGTATTATATTTTTATAGTAATATATTATGTTTGTATATATAGGGTCTTCATATTATTTTGTAGTAGTAGTAGTATCATCATTATTTTATATCTTATTGATTGATGTACACAGAAACCTACTTACTTATACTTAGTTCTCTGTCCTTAAGGTTTGCTGGAAGAAAACTCTCTTTAGGGTTAAGCTCGCCTATGTACATGCTTTTATCTAATACCTCTACTGTATCTGTGTTTTGTGTACAATAAAGAATATGAGAATATGAGAAGATTGAACAAAAAGTCGAAGTTGATGAGGCGATAGATAGAACAGAGAAATAAACAAAAACAAACTGATACAAAAGAAACAGCAAAAGATAAACTAAATAACAGATAGGTGATTCTTACATATGCTTTGAAAAGGGGACTTAAGTATTATGTATGTAAAGTATTATATATGTATAGGTGGTGTAGCAAAAAAAGGAGGGAAGACAAAGGCTAAACAGGGAATATTCAACACATGACAGCTGAACATATCATGCAAATACTACCAAAACCTAAAATAATGAGGTGTGGCATCATAACTTTCATTACAATTAAAAAAAAAGTTATTTCCATTAGGTACATTTAAAAGACAAATCATAGTTCATTAGAAAAAGTGTATAACTTAAAATGTAATTGTCTGATATCATTCAGATAAAAACCAAAGAATAATTCTTCTTTTTTGAATTTTATTACTATTACCCACATTGTATGATAGGCATTCTGTTAATTAATTCTATATAATATTATTTTAGTTATGGCCCTAGCATTGACTCTATGTCTTTTTTATATATTATACTACCATAGATCTCTACTATTGCGGTATTTTTAATCACACCCATTACAAGAATATGGCTTCTTTCATGTGTGTCTTCATATGCTGCCTTAAATGACTACCTTTGCTGCCTTTATAATCACACTCACTGCAAGAATATGGTTTCTCTCCTGTATGTCTTTTCATATGCTGCCTTAAATTACTACCATCACTGCATTTATAATCACACTTGCTGCATAAATATGGTTTCTCTCCTGTATGTATTTTTATATGCAGCCTTAAATGACTACTATTGCTGCATTTATAATCACACTCACTGCAAGAATATGGTTTTTCTCCTGTGTGTGTTTTCATATGTTGCCTTAAATAACTAATATCTCTGCATTTATAATCACACTCACTGCAAGAATATGGTTTCTCTCCTGTGTGTGTTTTTTTATGTCTCTTTAACTGACTATTTGTGCTGCATTTATAGTCACACTCACTGCAAGAATATGGTTTCTCTCCTGTGTGTGTTTTTATATGCTGCCTTAAATTGCTATTACTGCTGCATCTATAATCACACTCACTGCAAGAATATGGTTTCTCTCCCTTATGTCTTTTTATATGCTGTCTTAACTGACTATTACTACTGCATTTATAAACACACTCGCTGCAAGAATATGGTTTTTCTCCTGTGTGTGTCCTTATGTGAACTTTCAAAGTTTCAGCACGTGCATATTTCAAATAACAGATATCACATTCAAACCGTTTCACTCGAACATGTGTTTTCATATGTTCCTTTAACACATCCTTATCATTACATTTGTGCCCACACATTTTACATATATATGGATCTCCGGTGTGGGATTTAATGTGTTCTATCAAAAGTTTCTTCTTTGTAGACCCATATTCACACATATCACAAGAATATTGTTTTTCTCCAGTATGCCTAGTCATGTGCCTTTTTAAATGACTGGGATACCGACATTTATAATTACAAATATAACATGCACAGGATTTTACACCAGCATGAGCTCTTTCATGTAGTTTCAAGTTGTACATATTGCATTCTGATGAATTAACCCTTATCTGTTTTTTCTTGGGCTTACGCACACTGGCCATTACACTTAAGGTTATATTCCTTACTGTAGCAGCTACTGAATTTATACTATTAAAGGATGAGACAACCTGAGGTTAAGTGTAACGGCAATATTCACTGCAACCGATAAATACAATTCCAAGCTGAGTGACCTGCAATCAGAGAGACATTATGTTCAGATGATGACACCAAAACTTATAAAAAAAATTTGAAAGAGAAACCAAGAAAGTAGGTACTAGCAGGGTTTAAACTAGAGATGAAACAGATAGTGGTTTGGGCGAATACAGGATATTCAGCAAGCTACGAGCCCGGAGCACTGGATATCCAACTAGTGTAGCTCATGATACTTTTTGGGACTGTTTCAATTAGTGGCAAAGGATAATAGTAGTGATAGAAGTGAATTTCTAACAAGATTGACCTTGTCTTAAAGACATCTCAAATATATCACAAGCACAAATCAAATTAAATCAAATTATATTTATTTGTAAAAACATAGGTTATTTTAGTTGCAGTTGGTATCGCAATACATTGGTACTCCATGTTCTGCCTTTTAAAGCATGCAAAAACAAAACTAAATTAAAACAATCAAGTATTATGTAAATTAAAGTAGTAATTAAACACTGACTCTAATTAATATAACTACACTCTAATCAAACAATGACTGTCACAATTATAACATGTTAGGGAATAGAAACATATTATACAATTAAAATTATATATATAATTAAATATAGCAGTGCATCAACATATCTTAGGTAAGTTCCTAACAACCCAATTCACCTACACTATCGTTAAAATTTTAAAATCGTAAATATACTGACAATAATTATTATCTACAATTATTCAATGCATGATAAAAACCTAACATCACAATTTAATCAAATATGTCAAATTTTAAATAGTGCCATTACGATACATTGATATTATTAAATTAAAAATATGAATTTTATTTGAATTATTATAAAATTAAAATACCATGTCATTAATACAGTCGTTTATAGAATATTAACCCTTATCTATAAGAAAGGTAAATAATCTTTTTTAAATGTATTACTACAATGTGAGTCCAATATTAAACGTGGTAAGTGATTATATATCTTCGGGGCCATACCTAAAAAGCTGTTATCAAAAAGTGCAGTTCTGCGTGGCTGCACACTAATGACCGTATTATGTCTTTTGTTCCTTGAAAATAATGCTCTTTCATATATATACAAACATGGGAATGTCAAAATGTTCAGGCGTTTAAAATGCGGCTTACATGAACCTCTCATTTGTAAATGACATACTGATCTCAAACACTTTTTTTGCGCTTTGAAGATGTTTTCTCTCTCGGTACAATTTCTCCAGAATATTATGCCATAACGTAGCAATGAGGTAACATATTATTATGCGTGGTAAGATGTCAGTACTGCCAATTGTTCTACAACTTTAGAAAGCATAAATAAAGCGTAAAAAAACTACTTAATTTTGCGCATATTAGTTTACCTTGCTTTTTCCATTTGAGGTCTGATTGCACATAAAGTCTTAGGAATTTCGTCTCTGTTATTTCCTTAATGTTACTATTAGAATTATTTTTATTAATATTATATGTCAAATTTGTATTTTTAATAAATTTCATTATATTCGTTTTATCAAAATTCAGTATTAAATTATTACATGTCAGCCAACTTATGATATTAGCTAATGTAGTATTCATTTCCAGTTCAATAGCTTTTTCATTTTCACCAACGAATGTGACAGTGATGTCATCAGCAAAAAGTACCATTGGATGGTCAATAGCACTAGGCAAGTCGTTTATATAAATGATAAAAAGAAGAGGACCAAGGATGCTGCCTTGGGGAACACCATATTTCACCAAGCTAGCATCAGATGTATATTTCTGTCCAATTTTTGTAAGTGGGCAAAGTTTAGTAACTTGAGTAACTTGCATTCGATAAGAAAGGTAGGATTTGATTAAGTCGAGAACATTGCCTCTCACTCCATAAGTTTGAAGTTTATTAATTAGCAGATTATGGTCTACGTAGTCGAATGCTTTTGTTAAATCCATAAACATAGAACATACTTGTAACTTCTTGTCGTAGCTAGAAATGACTAAATTCAAAAGATTATGTATGGCTAAATTAATAGATTTACCTTTCCGAAAACCAACTTGTTGGTCAATAATAATATTATATTTCTGTAAGTATGAGTGTAAATTACTATGAATATATTTTTCCAAAATTTTAGAGAAAACGGGGACTAACGCAACTGGCCTGTAGTTTGTCATGTTTTTGAAAAGTGGTTTTACTATTGTCATTTTAAGTTTATCCGGAAAAATACCATTATCAATACATATGTTAGTAATATAGCTAAGAATAGGTGATATGATAACAGCCACACTTTTTATGACTTTTGTATTTATTTCGTCATAGTCTGTGCTCTGAGTGTTTTTTAGTAATCTGATGATGCTTAATATACCCTCAGGAGTTGATGGCCTCAAAAACATTGTATTTGTATTATTCGTAATTAATTTATGACAATTATTATTATTAGTAACTTTGTGCTGATTGATTAACATAGAAATTATTAAACGCGGAGGCAATATCACGTGGATCTGTTATTAGTTGGTTATTTAATTTAATTTGGGCGATTTCTATCTTAGGGTTCAGTCTTTCTTTGGAACTATTTATAATACTCCACGTGGCTTTTGATTTATTTACTGCAGTTTTAATAGTGTTGTTGTTTCGTGCCTTCTGTGTTAGTTTCAATATCTGCTTTAAACATTTTGCATAGGTCCGACATTTTACGTAATTTTTTGAGCTTGGTTGCTTTTGGTATACCCATAGCATCTGCCTTTTTCGCCTTGTACATAATACATACATATAAATTATACCCTTGGTTATCCATTTAGATTTTTTATTAATATAATGTTTAATTCTTATCAATGGGAAACAAAGATCATACATCAATTTGAATAATTCATGAAAGTAGTTAAAAGCTTCATTTGGATTAGGACTATCCAGCACTTCACTAAAAGATAAACTATTTAAATGGTCCTTAAATTTGTCCAAATTCTCTTTACAATAATCGCATCTAAAATGATACCAATATTTAATAGGTATAACACTATCACTCACTACACGGACGACTATCAACACTGTACGATTAAATATAATGAGAATACATAACATTAACCATTTTTATTGAAATTAAATATACAGAGACGATGTCGCTACGTGCACCCTCTGCAATCCTTAACAACTTATACTTAGGTGTTCAGTTAATTTTGGTATCAGTACTCGCAGTTGTTAAGGTTTACCTTTCAGCACCTGGCAGTAGCGGAGTCGCCTCTTACCAACAAATGAGGAAAATTTGGTATTCATTCACCTCAATTTGCCACTTGTGAACACAAGACCAGATAGGCCGGATACTGGATAGTTACCGGATAACCATTTCATCGCTAGTTTAAACTAAGAGTACATCTTCTTATTCTCTTAACACCACAAACATAAAATTCTCATTATTCCTTCTGTGATATTTCACAGCTGGTAGGTATAATGATGTATGAAGTCAATTATTTTAACAGGAACATACATTTAGTTTTGTAAATAGTGTATGTGTAGGTGTGTGTGGAATAACTAGGTGTTCCACAGAATTGTACCTACCTGTATTATGTACATGCAATAAGAAATAGGATATTAACAAAACAAGTATTGATACTTTGTGGTATTGAGCATGCTACCTTTCGATATCGATACTTTTGTACTCTATACTTTGTATTCAATACTTTTACTCAATGAGTACTTTTTGACAGGTATTGTATCGAATAAATTGTAGAAATTACCTATTTTAAACTTGACCTTACGGCTTATGTTTATGGCAACGGCATCTAGTTAATTCGTAATGAACCTTCTAAAACATAACAAAAATTTTAAAGCTTAAAGCTTGAAATCGTACCTTTCAATCACAGACGTTCAAATCCTATCCTCTCTTTCATTCACTTCACTAATCAATCACTCAATTATTTGTTGTTCAAATATTGTTTCATTCAGTTCATACTTCATGCTTCATGGTTTTGCGATTTGTTTAAGTTTTTCTGCCTTATTAATGCAGTTGATCATTATTTCGATTTCTGGAGTCACCACAAGAAGTTGGGTTATATGAAAAAACAAAACAAAAAACAAGTTCATCTTCACTACAGTCTGAAAATAAAGATGAAATAAACTATTACTTATCTGCATAGTTTTCACCACTTTCCTTAGATCCTTTGAAACAATGGGAAGATATGAAAGTTGTTTTCTCAAAATTATATAATTTTATCAATATCTTGTAACGTCAGTGCCCTCAAAAAGATTATTTTCTAAAACAGGAAGTACTATAACAAAAATGCTTATGGAATATGCTATGGGAATCGCTTATGGATAAAACAGCTCAATTAACTTTTTTTTTAAGTGATTGTATGGAGGAGAAATAAGAACTTTAATATTTGCCTAAAGTAATATATATTTAAAGTTATATGATTATTAACGGGATATTTACTGTGGTAATACCACGGTAAATATCCCGTTAATAATCATATAACTTTAGAGAACAACCGTGATAGTTTAAAACAGTGTTTTAATAAATATTTATTGTTTTTAAATTAAATTTTTGATTTGGAAAGTTACAGTTGTCTTATTATATTATTGTAGTAAGTTTATGTACATATATCATTTGTTTTTATTTGTTCTACTCTAATGAAGGTAAACTGACGTTACTCACTGACTGTCATTGACATCCTGACCTGCGCATTAGGCCCTAAACAAAGGTACTCGATACTTTTGTTTCGATATTTCTATGAGTACGATACTTTAAATTTGATACTACTCATGAGTACAGTATCGATACTTTTTATTCGATACCGTGTCCCTAGTCCCTGCCGCAACGTGTGTATCCAACCGCGTCCAACCGCGACTACAGCACGTTAGAACAGCAGATTGTATTTGGAATTGCATCGTATGTAGACAGCTTAATACCATTAACCAAAAGATCAGTAGACTTACAAGCACAGCATAATTAATACCGCAACTTACAAGCGTTGGCTTCTTGAATATTGCCTCTGCTGCAACTGATATCGCAATTCAGCTTATTCAACCAGTATCACGAATCACAATTCAAAATCTTACTTACATTGACAAGAGATAGAAAGAAATACTGTTAAAATGTTGTTTTATACGTAGGTACGTATAGGTCAGGTATTTGGAACTATCAGTACTGCTCTGGCTTTCAAATTCGATTCAATTCGAATGTATTTATATAATTCTTTTACATATTTATTAATAAATCGATGGTTGATTTTACATGTAAACAATTAACCTCAGCTCAGATTACATAGCGTAGCGGTTCAGAGCATAGATTAATCAGACTATATGTTCAGAGCAGGGTTGCCATTTCAAAATTTTAAGTTGCCGTGTTTTGGAATAAAACCTACAAAATTGCCTAGTATAGTTTAAATTAACACGTAACGTAGTAACAAGATATAAATACATACACATATATACACAGACATAAAAATGACAATAAGATTATTCTTCAGTCATCACACAAATTTATTATCGTATATATTATTTCTTTTTCAGCTTTGTTCAGTTTATATTTATTTTGCTCCTTCATATTATTCATCATTAGTTTGTTTTGTCGGTTTGAAATTTAAACAATTTGTATTGGGAGTGAATAAAGTGCTTACCTAGAGAGTAAAGTCCCATTTATTGTGGAAGTAATAAGTTTATTTTATTATTTGGTTTTAACAAATTGACCTCACTGAATATTCTGTCATAGCCTGAATTAGCGTGAGAAGGGATAGTTAGTTAGCCTTCATTTGCGATACTTCTAATGTGTAATATTTAATTACAGACGAGAGCATTCGCTACCCGTCACGATTTTCTGATGATTTCATCGATCTTCATCTCTTGTAACTATAGGCAGATTTTGACTACAGGCATTAAAGTTGGAAATGTTTCCCAGATTTGCTCACTGATTGCTTCTTCTGGCATTAGATGTTTTAATAAATGTAATAAGAAGTCGGAAACATATGCATAAGTAGGAAAAATGTAGTAAAAAAAAAGTAATAATGGGATTGCCGTGTTTCAGAACACGGCAATGAGTATACTGCCGTGTACCGTGTTTTATTGCTGAATAGCCCAAATTGCCGTGTAACACGGCAATTGCCGTGTATATTATTGCCGTTAGTAAGTGTAAGGCTCTGAAAAAGGAAACCAATGGAAATGTTGCTAAAACATATAGATACTTAGTTATGAAATAGTTTGAAAGACGATATATTAAACATATTGATATCTCTATCATATGTATGTAATAAAAATAAGCCAACCATATACACAACAGTTTCGCTATATTGGCAATATTTTTCGTGACGTCAGACGTGTGCCTTGTCCGCCATATTTTGCCGCTGAAAACTGCAATGAGATTAACTATAGAGACGTTTTACTCCTTGCATATGAAGTTTAACATGGCAAATTTTATGCTATACCTACCTCCTATCTAGTACACAATTCGCACAACGACAGTAACTAGTTCGAGTTGTGTACTAGCTAGTACACAACTTGCACAAAGACATTAACTACACTGACAAGATTAAAAGAACACGAAGATATATTAATCCAAGTTGTCAGAAAGAGATCAACATATTATAATCGACATTCGCCTGTGGCCGACCATTCGACCACTCTTCTATTCCTCTCTGTCGCTTGCTACTTGTCTCGTTCGCGTAGGTGGCGAAGCGGCAATAGTTAAGTCGCAGTAGTTAATTTATATTAAAATATAATTTTTGATTTTCCATTTTTGATAGATAAAATAGAAAAACAATACTACTAACATCTTTTCCTAAGGCAGTTTTCAGTGCTCGACCGAACTTCGGTCCGTAAGTCGGTCGCGCTTGTCATTTGTATGAAAACTCACAAGTGGTTACAGTGCTCGACCGACCGTCAGTGCGTACGTCGGTCGCGCTTGTCATTTGTATGAAAACTCATAAGTGGTTACAGTGCTCGACCGACCGTACGCACGCGTAGGTGTATTGCTGTTGTACACAATGCGTACGAGCACCGTCGGTCAAGCCCGTCCGCATGCGTACCTTCAGTTGACAGACGCGCTATACGTCCAGTTCTACACCGATCGGTGGTAATTATTACTAAATGTACGTAATTACAGTTATTTAATGCATATTAATTTATTGCTATTAACCTACATAAAAATAACGAAAAATTTAATTAGAAATTGTAATCATACATATTTTGAATCGTTATCTCACAATACATAAGTGATTTCAATATGTAAGGTAAACAATATGTCTAATACTCTTAACAAATTATAATCTTTGTTATTATAGAATGTGTTTTTCAATAAATGGATTAAATTATCTTAAACTTGATTTTTAATTTCATTAACCCTGGTTTACATAACATTTTAATAGATTAGATCAGAACGCTTCTTGCTACCTCGATATCAGCAACAGCACATCCCTATTCATCGATACCGGCGCGCTCGTATTCCACGTCACTAATGTCACACATGGAAGACGAGCAATGATCCGTCAAAGTGGATGGCACTTAAAAACTTAAACTTCCCGTTCTTTTTAGTGATTTCCATCTATCTTTAGATATAGTCCACATATAGCCTTATTAATCTATGACCCATACTTTCCACTTACTTATAAGAGCCACCAACTTATCTGTTCATGTGGGCAAAATTGGAACTACAGTATACATCCATACATACCTACTAACTTTCGCGTTTATAATATTAGTAGGATTATAATTGCAGAATTTGCAGATTAAAGAGTGGCTTGAAAGGCTGCCCCTATGTTTTGATTATCTTTTTTCTTGATGAATTTCTTAGGTTGCAACACCAATTTCTCCACTAGCGACGCTGTCATCTTATATACATATTTTTCCTAATCTGTGCTTTCCACCCTAGTTTTCAAAGTACTATAAAATATAATTTATTAAATCCCCTTGTATCTCTGTATCCTCCTATTACTCCTATATCCTGAAGCTGCTACAGCCAGTAACCAATGTTCACAACTTGAAACAAGATAAAAGAGCTTAATGCTGGTGAAGAATCGTATGTATTATGTGTCGTAAAAAGCCACATGACTACAAAAGGTATTCTTGTGATATGAGTGAATATGGGTCTTTAAAGAGACTTTTAATAGAACGTATTCTATCCCACACCGAAGTACTGTATTATATGTAAAATGTGTGAACACAAATGTAATGATAAGGCCATGTTGAAGGAACATATGAAAATGCATGATCAAGTGAAACCGTTTGAATGTGATATCTGTTATGCACAATTTGCACGTGCAGAAGACTTTAAAACTCACATAAGAAAACATACAGGAGAGAAACCATATTCTTGCAGTGAGTGTGATTATAAATGTAGAGATCGTAAATATTTAACGCAGCATTTGAAAAGACACACAGAAGAGAAACCATATTCTTGCAGTGAGTGTGATTATAGATGCAAATTTAGTGGTCATTTAAGGCTGCATATAAGAAGACACACTGGAGAGAAACCATATTCTTGTAGTGTATGCGATTATAAATTTAGCGATAGAAGTGATTTAAACAAGCATATAAAAAGACACAAAGGAGAGAAACCATATTCTTGTAGTGTGTGTGATTATAAATTTAGCATTATAAGTGATTTAAACAAGCATATAAAAAGACACAAAGGAGAGAAACCATACCTATTCTTGCAGTGAGTGTGAATATAAATGCAACAAATGTAGTAATATATGACAGCATATGAAAATACACAGATGAGACAAACCATATGTGTGTTAAATGTTTAATTAATCTAGTGTATACAAAACGACAAAAGAAGCAACATATGGAATCACAATTTAATTTACTTACCACAGCCAATGTACCTCAACCTCAAATGTTATCTTGGAGTTGGAAACACATTATGTAGATTATACCTCAATTTACACTTCACTATGTACCTACAGTAGTCTCAAACCATTTAAATAATTTGAGATTTACAGATGCATACTTAAAACAGCTAACCCGGAAAGCCATAAAAACATGCTCTATGATTGTCACGTCATGTGAAAGCAAAAAGGTGGGACTAACAATAAACAAAACAAAGACCAAGATAATAACAAACACATCCCAAATAAGTATCTCAGTAGATAAAAAGGAATAGAATATGTTAATTACTATCTTTACTTCGGTTAACTTATTGCCTTCAACATTCAAAGTAAAGTAAATTGGCATAATAAATAATTTGTTCTATTTGAGTTATTTGCTTCAACCACTATAAAGTTAAAATTACTTGTAATTTATTTATTACTATGTCAACTACCCTATTGAAAGGAAAGGATGCAATATATTGAATACATGCATAATAACAATTCTATGCCCACATACGGTGTAGCCAAACCTGGGCAAACACACTAACAAAACTAAAAACTGATTATATGCCAAAGAGCCATAGAGAAGAGTATACTGATTTACACAAAAAGAGTATATGTTATATATATAAGTCTGAATAAGAGAGCTGTAGATTTAAGATAAATTACAAAAATTAAGGATGTTCCTGTCTAAGTCAAAAAGCTCAAATGGAGGTGGGCAGACCACATGATGAGAGACATAACAGAATGGACCCCTAGATTCCAAACACAATGGAAACGAGGAAGACAAAAAAAGTTGGTCTGATGAGAGAAGAAAAAATAACTCAAACAAGAGCAAAATAGAAAGATTTAGAAGAGGCCTTCGTGTCACTAAGACACCAGCGCTCAATAACTATGACATTTATACTTATGAAAATTGTATATAGATAGAATAGAGCCAGGCAGAACTACAAATTATAAACATTTTATTTTGATTTGTCACATTAATCCAAGATGGCAGCTTGACCTCTCAATGCTGTGTACAGTCTCATACAAAACGGGGGTCTCAATGGACTGGTAGGAGCTCGTGAACTTTTATTGTATGGCTAAAAACTGTAATAATTAAGAATGTAACACATGTTTTTTTGCAAATATATCCATATAATGTGTGCAGTAAAGTTCAGTAATTATTTTAAGGAAAAAGATTTTGCATGCAATTTACTCAAAACATGGTAAAAATAAACTATAAGGAACATAATGCACTACATGTTATTTTTAACACAACAACAATTTGTCACACCTATATATACTTGAAGTAAGCGGCAAACACCTGCAATTCACTGAATATATTTTTAGTTCTAATTTATAGGGAGTGAACCTATTGCCATCTAGGGGCACTGTTCCAGACTCCAGACTGCTATTGAGAATTTCTTTGTCAGAAAATCCCAATAACTGTCGAACTCGGAGATCGAGCCCAGGACCCGAGATTCCAAAACGGTGCTTCCATCACTACACCAAGCGAGCAAAGGCACTGTCGGGTCTGCAAGTCTAATAATATAATATTAACTCGAGTTAATTGTAGTAATAATATTTAATATGTAATAATAATGAATTTAATGGTAGGTAATGTCAATTTAATATTTAGTTAATAAATAAAATTTATTGCATGGTAATTATTGAAATATTATATGTTAAATTGTGTATATTGTGTTGGCTGTAAAGGCTTAATAATAAAAGTAATAATCGCGGCTTTGTGGCGAGCCGTGTGGCGGCACCGTGGACCCTGATTCTCCCTGGGGCTAAATGGGACCCCCGAGCCAATTAAGGCAAGCTGGAGGGGCTTGCGTCAATTGGCCGTCTGGGGGTGGAGACGCAAGAGCAAGTAACAAAAAGCTCCAAGGGTGGAAGTGTTAAAGGGCATAACGCCGGTAGTAGCGCTCCAGCTACTAATACCTATTCGAATTTTCTAGAAATGTGCGATAAGCATGGCTATACACGGATAGAAAGAGATGGTCATATTCCACTACAATGTAGAATGTACCATGGAATTAATAAGTACTAGTTGTACTTAGTACTTATAAATTCTATGTAATGTAGGTACTCAATGGTGCGTAAAAGGGACGGCTACATGAGTGTAGAATGTAGAGACAGAGACATTCACAGACTAGAACATTCTCGAATTTTGTAGTACAGGCTGATAAGGCGTCTACCGAACAGGAAAGTCCCAGGGCTCGACAGAATCGCCAACGAAATCTTGAAGCATCTCCCGCCTAGAGCCCTGGCTGCCTTGACAAGGATCTACAACAGAGTAAGTAATGCACTGTGGCCATTCCCCAAGGACCTGGAAGACGGGCGTCGTAATAATGGTCCCTAAACCCGGAGAGGATCCGAAGAGGCCTGATAGTTACCGACCAATTACGCAACTTAGCACCCTCGAAGACGTTCGAGAGGTTGCTACTACCACACCTAGCACCGCACATCATACCTCGAGAGGAGCATTACGGGTTTAGGGCAGAACATTCCACTACACTTCAGTTGACGCGAGTCATAAGTGAAATGGCCACAAGCCACAACAAGGAGTAGTACTTTGTGGTTGTTACTCGACATGGAAAAGGCCTTCGACCGCGTATTTACTTCGACCGAATTTAGACGCCCTACCGGATTGGTTGAAGCAGTAGAATCAGATTTTTAGTCTTCTCAACAACCTTTGCCCAGTCATCTCTTGTGCAGGCTTCTTTTAATAGGGTCATCATCTTTTTCGTGCTGAATGGCGGGGAAGTATTGTGGCGGGCGGCGTAACCTTTTATTTGAGCCCAGATTAGCTCAATCGCGTTATATTGGCAATGATACGGTGGAATTCTTAGAACGCGATGACCGCACTCCAGAGCCAGTTCATCGATTTCGTATCGCACATTTGCCGCTTTATTTTCTTTAACTAATTTAATTAGCTCTGCTTTTAGCATCTGCATATTTGCGTCAATGCCTTTTGCTTGTAACCAAGCCACCATTTCTTCATTTTTATTAGCTTGGGTAGGTGGTTTCTGTATTTGAACCGAGTGATAGGAGGCATTATCCATGAATATTACAGAAGGCTCTGGTAGGCTGGGCAAAAGCACGTTCTGGAACCACTCTTTAAATGTAGTGGCATTCATTTCCTCGTGGTAGTCATTTGTGGTTTTTGATTGAAATGCCAGTAACGCGTTCTCCACAAAGCCGTATTCTGCAGAACCTGCGTGGCATATTATCAGACGGGCTCCCTTACCCATTGGTACTTTCAACGTCGACGCTTGTGTATCATCCGTCCAAGAACGGGAAACCGTGTGATTGGCGTTTAGCCATGTCTCGTCAATGAACACGACATTATCCCAGTTATCAATTTTTTTTTGCTTTTCTCACAAAACTTATCCGTTTTAAAATTATGTCGTATTATCATCATCATCAGCCTGTAGCAGTCCACTGCTGGACATATGCCTCTCCAATTGCACGCCACTTAGGTCTATCTTGGGCTTCTCGCATCCAGTTTTTGCCAGCCGTCTTGCGCAGATCGTCACTCCACCGTGCCTCAGGACGTCCTACACTACGTTTGCCGAGACGCGATCTCCACTCTAGAACTCGTTTACCCCAACGGTTGTCGGTTCTACGGCTAATATGGCCAGCCCACTGCCACTTCAGCTTGCTGATCCGGTGGGCTATGTCGATGACCTTGGTTCTCTGACGGATCACTTCATTTCTGATGCGATCCCTCAGAGAAACACCGAGCATAGCCCTTTCCATAGCCCGCTGAGCGACCTTGAGCTTGTGGACCATTCGAGCCGTCAGTGTCCACGTTTCGGCTCCGTATGTCATGACTGGTAGGTCCTACCAGTCCTACCAGTCATGTCGTATCGTTCTAATAAAATTTTTCTTTTGTCTGTTTTTTTATACGAAAAACCAATATCTTTTAAGATTTTGGTTAAAGCAGTTTTACCCCCGCTAAACAGTCCAGCTTCTCTTAACGATGCCAAAAGCTTCTTCCTGTTGAGATATTCATTTTTGGAATAGTAACCATATATATGATTTCTGATTGCATCGGCGTCAAAGGTGTCAATATCTGTCACGGGTTTAGTTCTACGTTTCTTCTTCGGAGTACGTAAAATATTATCTTCCATGCCAGTAGAGCCGAACTTTTCTTTATTAATATTTGTTATCGTTCGTTTGCTAACTCCAAGCGCCTGAGAGACGCGTTCTTGTACTTGTTCGACAGGTACCAGGGGGCCGCCATTTTGCCGCTCCCGCTCAAAGTAATCTTGCAGCTTGATGATTAACTCACGGGCTCCACTTTTCAATGTTTGTCCACGTTTAGGCATTATTATGCACCAAAAGTCACAAAAACACAATCGAAGTCCGATTTAGCGCCGATGTCAGTTTGAAAAGCAGAAACAGTCCATTAAACGAAAGCCGGGTAATCAAATAAAAACAGATCGAAAACACTTGAAGAACGTGGTCTCTCTCTCTCTCGCCCACGGTCATTACCTCGGCCGGAGCCTACACCGTGATCGGAATCACTACCTTGACTGGGGCTACAAACGGAAATACCTCGCCTCCCCCCATTTCCGCGACATGGGTCCACACCGCGACCAGGATCGTCGCGTTGTGCACTCATGACTGTACTTTGGGTGGGGCTACAATAAGAAACTTGAGTACCTCGCCCACAGCCGTTACCTGGGCCGGAGTCTACATCGAGGCCGGGGCCGCGGTGTAGACTCCTGCCCGTACCGTGGCTGGGACTACATAGAAAACTAGTGTTACCTCGTCCACAGCCATTTGCTGGGCCGGAGGATACATCGCGACCGGGGCCGCGGTGTATACTCCCACCCGCACCGTGGCTGGGACTACAATCGTGTGTGTGTGGATTACCTCGACTGCGACTGGGGCTGCGAAGAAGATCTCGGCCGGAGCCTACAATGCGATCGGGATCACAGCCCTGGTCGGGTCTACAACCATTACCGGGGTTCCCTTGGAACGATGCTAAAGCTGCCGAAGTAACGGCTGCGATGGGGTCGTCCGGGTCACCCAAAATATGCCTTGGACGGCGATGGGGGGGAAGGAAGTGAGGATCGGTTATGTCAGTGGAATAGTTCGCCGCTTCGACCACGAGGGCATTCGAGTGGTGGGGAGCTTTGTCGAAGTGGCGGCGGGAGCAGTCTTTCATATACTGCGTAATAGAGGGGAGGGTGAAATCGCAGTGCAGTTCGGCGTTCCGCAAGTACCACGGAGCGCCCACTGCCCTGCGCATAAAGCGATTCTAAATCACTTGAAGTTTGTGGAGGTCGTGTTTCTGAGCATGGGCGAACGCTACAGATGCGTAATTCATGACTGGGCGGATGCAAAGTTTGTAAAGAGTCGTCTTATTTCTAAGAGATATTTTACTGTTTTTGCCTATGAGGGGATTAAGACGACCCATAATGAAGGCTGCCCTATTGCGAACAATCTGGTTGTGTTTCGCGAAAGTGAGTTGGCGATCAAGGGTGACGCCCAGGTATTTGGCAGATTTAGCCCAAGGGATGGGTTCGCCGAATAGGACTATGGGTGACGGCATGAGATTCCGCCGGGTCTCAGTGAAGTACACTGCTGCACTTTTGCTAGGATTTACTGCAATCCACCATTTACGAAACCATGCACCGATTACGGTGATGGCTCGTTGGATGGCGCATCTCTGCCTGACCTTGAACCAGCCAGTAGAGTAGATTGCAGTGTCATCCGCAAACTGAGCGGTCTGAACATTAGGTTCAGATCGTGGGATGTCGCTGGTGTACAGCGAGAAGAGAATGGGTGAGAGTACAGAGCCCTGAGGCACACCTGCGTGAATGGGATGCGGGGAGGAGAGCGTTCCCTCGGTGCGATAGCTAAACGTTCGATCCCTGAGAAAGTCTTGCAAGATGAGTACAAGACGGTCTGGCACACCCAGTTGGTACAGCTTGAATATCAAGCCGTTGTGCCAGACTTTGTCGAACGCTTTCGCTACGTCGAGGAAGACAGCTATGGTCCTTTAGGGCTTTGGTTTCTTATTGAATTTGGTTGAGGCTGCATATCGTCATCAGACGAAGAGTCACTCGATTGGTTTTCATTATTTGGTAAATACTCATTATCAGTTGAGCAGTCTAGATATTCTTCTTCTTCATAATCAGATTCGTTTAATTGTTGAAGTATTTCATCTTCTCCTAAACCTGTATAAAACCGTAAAAAATATTTGAAAAAGCAGTAATAACATTATAAAACAGTCCCCATGTGCTTAAAATAGAAAGTAAATAGATTTGAAACGTAGACCCAATGTACCAAAAATGGCACAAATAAAAAATCATTATTTTGAAACATAGTCCTGCCGCCTTATTGTCTAACTTGAATGAGAATGAAATGTCACTTCATTCTCTTCCCATTGATGGTTCCAGCCAATAGGCTTGCAGTGTTCCGCCCAGAATGGGATTCAAATGTCAAAATGAAGCCCATTCCCATTCTCCGTAAAGATAGACAATAAGGTCGCTGATGTACCGAAAATTTGACAAATAATCAAGTTATTCACCAAATCCATATTATGTCACTAGCTACTCTTAAATTATTTATTGGAACTCATTATTTAACCTTTTTTTACATTTCTACAATAAAACATACGTAAAAAACAATACTAATTTCACTGATTTGAAAAGATTAAAACTAACCTCTAAATTGCGGCGGCGCCATGACCACACTTTTTTTACAAAAGAATGAAATTCTTTTTTTTTAAGTTTGGCTGCATTCACTCGATAAAAAATATAGTTAGAAATGTCACCTGTCAAAATACTTCCGCAAAGATTAAAAATAAACTGTCGAGGCAAATTTAAATAATATGTTCAAAAAAGTGTACCGTGGGCGTTTACCACTACTAGGTCAACTTTTAGCTGGGATTGTCTTGAGAAATGTATATTGTGAAAAATTTTGGACGCGGGGTCTTAGGAGGATATATATATATATATATATATAAATCCTGATACACTTTTGGCGACCTTTTGATTTTGCAGCTAAATGTTAACCACCACTTCTGTTTGTTTTAAAAGAGAAACAGATGCGAATATTTATTCATTTTACCTTATAGAGCTGCGGCAATTAATTAGAAATGTTGTAATTACATTATATAAAATAATAAATTTATACTGTGATGCACTCACTTTACATAACTTTTGACACCCTAAACACTATGCTATACATTTTCTGTCCCTGTATATTACACATATATTTTATTTCACTCCAACAATAATTTGACTACCGTATTTTTCAACGTTTACTTTAAGCCCGTATTATTTTATATTCACTTCATTCATATCCTAACACTTTCAATGTCTTGGCAACTACACCATACTTTTGGCGCATTTGTATATAACATGTATATTTATTTTACTCTAGTAATAACTGTGCTACCTTGCATCATATTTTTAACATGAAGTCCTATAGCAAGTACAGTCATATTGACAAGTATAAGTATAATTCGTTTGAAAATAGAGTAAACCCAACCACATGTATTCAACCAGTAAGAGTAGGTTAAGCTTCCTATAAACTTCTAGCGCTCAAAATTGTAAAAATCTTAATCTATGGGGCATCGTTTTTTTTTAACTCATAAAAAAAAACAGTATTACATTAAAACAATTAGTATATTCAGTTAAAAAATCAATAAAAACACATCTATCAAAAATGTATGATGAAAAAAAAATACAAATTCTACGGCCATTCATTCAAAAACTTAATCATCAACAAAAGAAATCAGTTACAAATTCAAATCGTTAACACAAAGTCTTAATTCCTAAAATCCCAGTATAGAACGACTTTCACCGACCTGGTTAATGGATGAAAAGTATTTTATATTAAATTAAATATAAACATATTGCAAGTGGCTTGTCTAAAAAATTATGTTCCAGAATATGATTAATATTTTTTAAGCATTTTACCGTTTCGGTTAATAGATAAATGGCATAACAATCATATAATAACATATTTAAATTAATATAAAATATTTTCATCCATTAACCAGCTCGGTGAAGGTCGTTCTATAGCAGGATCTCCTACTATCAGTCTGTTGACCTACAGGTTAGCTAGGATGCGTAATTTATTTATTTCTTCGAGTATGTGTTTTGAATAAAAACTTTTATCTTGAGCCAGTCCTTATTGGCCAATATATCCGGATATAGTTCTTTTAATACGTCGCATTCTGCTCTTTTTGGTGGTTTACATTGCCTAATATGCGATTTAAAATGCCCCAATACGATAGATTTTTGTTCAGTTGTCCAGGGTACCAAATTACGTTTCTTTTTGCTATCTTTTTGATTTGTTTTATATGAAATTGACGAAGCCTGATCTTCAGTTTCTTTATTTTGATGAATCGTTCTACTTTCTTCAGATGCTGTTGTCTGAGATGACGTTGATGCTTCTATAGTGTCTTCAAGATATGCTGCACAATTAAGTACTTCTTCGGTATCTATATTATCTCCTTCCAATTCGTCGTCCAAATTTAACTCTATTTCATCAAGACTTTTTCCTTTGTAGGCATCTGCTTTGCCATCTTCCATTAACATAAGTAATTTAGAAATTTTGGCTGTTTGATAGATGTCATCAGGCAATCTGTAAGATTTTTTATGGACCGCGCTAGTATGACCCATAAAGTTAGAAAGCTGCTCAATATCATTTTCGGTCATATTGAAAATTTGAGTTAATGTCGCCAAATGCTTTCTCAGCCTAGTGGAAGATATAGCCTTCGGGTTCTTTGCTTTACAGAGTATAGCATGCTTTTCAATAACTTTATAGCCGTAAATAGAAGTCATACAACCTGGCTTCGCAAACAGAAAAGGATTTTCTTTCTCTATATATTTGTCCCGTACGTCGATCAAAAGTTTTATATCCTCTTGCACATCAGCTGTAAAAAGAACAGGAACACCTCTCCCTCTTTTGCCACGAATGACAACGCGCTTCAAACTGTTAATCAACACTTTTTCTGTCAGAGTAATAGCCCTGTTGAATTCTTCATATTTATTTTGAGTATCTTCTGTTGACTCATAAGTATCCAGAAGAAGCCGTTGCAATTCCCCGGGACGACGTCTATTTAGTAGAAGTACTCTGCAAAATACGGTTTCCACCAAATCCGTGTAAGCTGCACCGTTGAATTCATTTTGTTGTAATTTATCTGAAGCAATTTTAGCGGTTTTGGTCAGATGATCTTTTAATAGTTTTAGATCACTGGCAAGAGGAACTATTGTGATTTTGTTCCATTTCTTTATGTTTAAGTCGTCCGCTGCCTGGGAAGATACATCGAATTTCCAATTTGCTTCTATCAATTGTATTAATGTTTTCAGGTCAGCTTCAATTTCGGCGCTTTTGACTCCTTTTTGAGTTTTTAGATTTTCCATTATAGCTAAATTGCAGCATTGCTTTATGGACGTACTTATATTCATAGCAAACGTAGGACTTATATAGCATTCTTTTTTTTCGTCGAACTTTGAACAATTCTTTGTGGCTGTTACTATTGTGTCGTAATATTCCGGCTTCAACGCACTAAAAAAATCTTGCACTTGAGGCTTCAGTTTTTTAACTTCTATAAGCAACTTTGCAAGCTACCTCATTTTTCTGGACACAACATTAACAAAATGTTTTTCCCTGTGTGTTTTTAGGTATTGTGCAGCAAATGCGCATATAATTGGATCTGTTTTAGCTGTCAACGACAATTTATCTGCCCTCATACGCGGAAATACTGAGTCCTTTAATTTTGGATCAAATTTTAAGTGTCTCACCAAAAAATTTTGTGCATCTGCTTGTGTGAACTTTTCGCCGTTATTCTCGGAGCATAGTTTTCGATGTTTCCACAACTGTTTACGTGCGTAAAATCCTAAACATTTAGGACATGGCAAGTAATCATCGCTCATAGAATAAGTCTTTTTTTTCATCGGTTTGATGCAATTGCCAGTATTAAGCACATAATTGCCCTTTTTACGTAACGCAGTTAACTGCTTCTTTCTTTAATGCTTTTTTTCGGCAATGATAATATCTTCTGAACTTCACACTCAACGACATGGTTCCTAAACAAATGTCTGGAAAAGTTATGAACCTGCTTTACACAATAGAAGCAGAAATCGGGTAGGCGGATTCTTTTATTTTCTTTGGAATCTGACTTTCGTGTTTGAAGTGTGTTACCTACTTTATTTGTTTTATCTGCAACTTTTTGTTGACTAGCGACCGGAGTTCCTTTTGCATCTGGGGTAAAATTTGACGTATTAGGGATTTGCTGCATATCATCATGGTCTGTGTTATAATGACTTATGAAGTCTTTCACTCGTTTGTCGCAGAAAAAGCAAAACTCTCTTAACTCTTCTCTTGTAGTTGGTGTATAGTTGGAATCAGATAGAGCGTTTATAATTTGAGACTCTTTGAAATATGTGCTTAAATCAGAATTGAATGTAAGGTTTGACATATCTTTTAAATCAGTTTTACCGGAGACTTCTTCAGTCTTCTTGTTAGTTATTACTTCTATCTGTAAATAAAAAGCAGAAAATATATTTATCTATACTATGTATATATTAATATAATAAAGAGATAAAGTTTGTGATTCGTGAGTTTGTGAGGTTGTAAGGGGTAATCTCTGGATCTACCGAACCGATTTTGAAAATTATTTCACCCGTAGATAGCCACATTATTTGTGAGTGTCATAGGCTATAAATTAACCCGAAAAATATAAATACTTTTTCGCGGTAGTCGGGTAGTAAGAACGAAAGTAGAGAATCTCATTTCTTTCATGGATGGACACTGGATGCAACCCGCTTCCAATGGTATTATTGAAACTGAAATGTTGGCCTATATATCACTGTAAAATGAAAACACGCCATAATGTGTGTTCATGTGTGTGACCTACATTACGTGGTATAGGCACAATACTTATAAAAACTGGCTATCTTTGCCAATCGTACCCGGGTGAAGCCGGGACGAGCAGCTAGTATAAAATATCCGATATTTAAATTCATTCCAGTACCATTATACTAGTAGTTCATGTTTTTTTTATGTTCATAGAAATCGTTGGCAATTTTTTTATCACTTACTTCATCAATTTCCATATCAGTAGATGCATGTGTACTTGTCTCGGAAAAGCTTTTTTCAGACGGTACGTACGATTCCGAAGAATATTCATCCAACTGAAATAATAATTGACAGACAAATTAGTGAACAATATACATAATAATTAGCAAGTTAAAATGGCAGTGGACAGGGCGCATAATTCGAAGAACGGGTGGCCGATAGGGCCGTAAAGTTCTCGAATGGAGACCACGGACCAGCAGGCGCAGCGTAGGACCTCCACCATGGACTAACGATATAATAAAAAATAGCAGGAACGCGCTGGATGCCGCAGGCCGCTTCCAACTGGTCTTATTGGAAATCCATAGGGGAGGCCAATGTCCAGTAGTGGACGTCCTACGGCTGATGGATGGATACATAATATTTACCTATTTAATAATAAATAAGATTGGCCATTAACAGTGCGCGAGTCGGACTCGCGCACAACGGGGTTCCGTACCGTGGTAGCCCCTCTTTATTTATTTTAATTTCGTATCAATAATATTCAATCAGTTATTTATGGAATCGAACTGGAGGTAATTTCTACCATATAAAAAAATATTTTTTTGAAGTTGGTTTATAAATTACCAATGAAGGTTAGAATCGTATGGTACCATTTTATTGTATTGACACCAAAAATACGTGAGAAAACCAAATATGAGTCTAATCGGACATCAGGAAGTGGGTCTAATTTAGCTTGCAGGATTTGATTACAGACAGACAGACCCACAGCAGACGGGAAAAATGAATCTAATCAAAAGCTTGTAACATTCGACGCGACAGAATGTATTACCAATAATAATCCTTTACAGGTCTAATAGGCATGACGACTTATTTTTGATTTAACGTGCCATCAAAAGGCTTCTCAATACCTGGAACATAGGTGAAAGAATTACTTTCTTATCTTAAAAACTTCTCGTGATATCACGATTTTAAAATCACAATTTTGGACTCTCCCAAATACAAAGCAAAAATGAAGCGTGACGTCACTGTGTCGTATTTTCTATGCGTCGCGCGTAAAGTTTGTATGTTAGCTATATTAAATATTATTGCGTTTAGGAAACTGGTTTTAAAACAAAAGTCACTTGAAATTGAATGGGTTATCCAATGGTAAATATATTTTCTAATAATTTCGTACTTTTAAAGTGAACTTGTCCATCCAACTTTGAATAATCATAAAGTAAGTTAAAAAAAAAAAAATTGGTACATATTTTATTCTATTTAAATACTGTCATTGTATCAATATGTGCCAACATTACTGTGTTCCGGTTTGAAGGGCAATGTTTCCAGAGAAATTACAGGGCTTAGAGATATAACATCTTAGATCTCTGGGTGACGAGCGCAGTGCAGTGCAAGGTAATCATTTGGACTCTTAATGTTCCAATAGCTGCGTGTCACTGTGCTGTTATGTGGCTTGCATGTTGCTTACCATCAGGCACATGTCCTGTTCGTCTCGTCACTCTTTAATTAAAAAAAATATATTTAATATAATTCCAGGATCAGTTGTCATGCCTATTAGTGCTTCTGTAGGTGACTGTACTTCAGTACATTAAACTTTTCAATTCAAGAATGATTCAAGTTACCTACCTCCTCTGGCTCCGATTCTTCTGGTGCTACGCATTGTTCTGTAAAAGAATACCAACACATTGTTTATAATTTTCTTGCTAGATTTCTTAGTACAAATGAGTGACGAGTAAACCAAGCTTATGTTTGTAACGAGTCATCATCATCAGCCTGTGTCAGTCCACTGCTGGACATATGCCTCTCCCAATGCACGCCACTGAGCCCGATCTTCAGATCTCCTTTTCCAACTGCTTTCAGCCACTTTGCGTATGTCGTCGCTCCACCTAGCCATAGGGCGTCCACGTAACCTTTTGCCGAGACGCGGTCTCCACTCAAGAACACGTTTACCCCATCGGTTGTCGGTTCTACGGCAGATATGACCAGCCCACTGCCATTTCAGTTTGCTAATCCTGTTATTGCTAATCCAGTTATATTGTAACGAGTAAATTCTAACCTAATCTAGGTAGTTTTTTAAAAACACAAGTCTTTTCGTTACGCTGCCATATGGGAGAAACCTATGTCCAGCAGTCGACTATGTGGTCTGGATGATGGTAAGGTAAGTACAATATATAAAGTAGGTACTTACCTAATTACGAGTAAATAATAATTTAACGATAGGTTGGTAAACTTACGTTTCTTTCGTCGGTTTCTCTGAGATGATGCCCGCTTCATTTCTTTTTCGGTTAAACAATTTGCCGTAAAACAATTTCAAACACACTGGCACTAATTCCGCGACCAAACAACGAAAAAACAAATTATACGTTTCGTGCGTGAATCTATCAAACCTCAATCGACAGTGTCCAGTCAAATGTAAACATGCAACGCCGCACACGTGCGTTTCGCCGGTCTTCATGCGAGCTGGCAACGTCTCGAACTTCTTGTAGCCATATAAGCTGTGTTATGAAAAAGTAATATACATCGCACTGTATGTATCGCCACCTGGCGGGATTCCGCTGAACAAAATTATGCACGAGCAGGCACGATGAATGCAATTTGGCGACAAACATAAAATTTGAAACGGTACTACTAATGCCATCTCTGATCTGCTGGTGTGAAAATCTTGAAAAACTAAAGTGACGACCGTATACCGGTCGCCAAATGTCGGTGGTCGCCACTTTAGATGCATTTTTGTGTTCAGTGGTAGCCAAAAAGACGGTGCGGTAAAAAAAATATATATATATATATATATATATATATATATATATATATATATATTACCGCATAATCACTAACCATCAAGTGAGCGGTATAACATATCGGCAAACACAATGTGTAGGTAAAATATTTTTTGACCAATGAACGGAACCGATTTCAACACTAAACAGAATGAAATAACTTGTCGCAGTCGGTACGATGCGCACAATATTGTGATAATAGGTACTTTTGAATTATCATGGTACCGACTTCGGCAAGTTATTTCACACTTTTTAATATTGAAATCGGTTCCGTATTTTGGTAATTTCTTCACCCTTTTTAGTGACCCTTCTAATTACGCGATCGATGTACTTCACCGTCAATGATGATATCATCGAAACTTCAAAATAGGCGAAACACTTTTTAGTTATTGGAGTGTAACTGAAAAACTGCTGGACCGAATATGATGAAATTTAAATGGGACCACCTCGGAAGTATACTCTACCAAAGAAAAAATAATCATCAAAAATCGAGGTCGAATTGAGAAACCTCCTTTTTTGAAGTCGGTTAAAAAGAAAAAAGTCGTGCAAGACGGTTATATAATATAATGACTTAACTGAATATGTTATTTCACAACGGAATAAGTTAATTGGTCATGGAATGAATTTATTAAGTAACAGAATAATTTAGTAATAGTCCGGCACGGGTGCACAGGCGATCTTGACGAAGTCTTCGTATCGGACTGTACCGTTGTTCGAGACGTTGGCTTCGCGGAATATATTGTCCACCTGAGAAACGTGAAATTTTTAAATTTTAGGGGTTTTTGATCAACTGATAGCTCAGCAGGGCTATCATGTATCTCAGTTGCTAACAGATGTTGATTGTCATCGTAAAAAATGGCGTCTCTGTGTCACTTTTGTTAGCTCCAGTCATCAACTTACTAACATTTTTGCTTATTGGAGTTGTCAGAACTGAAGCAGCCATTTTTCAAGATTTTAATGAACATTTGTTTGCAACTGAGATACATAATAGCCCTTCTGATCAACAAGTTAAGCAACGCTTGCTACGGTCAGGGCTTGGATGGGTGACCGCTTGTGGCATTATTCAACTGAGCGCTTCCGAGCTTCGGAGGGCACGTTAAGCCGTCGGTGCCGGTTAGGCCAACAGTCATTAGGCCTTCGAGCGGCCTGAAAACTTCTACATGTTGGTTGGCGAGTAGCCTATCCACCAAGCCGCACTGGGCCCGCGTGGTGGATTATGGGCCAACTCTTCTCTTTAAGGGGAAGGCTCAAGTCCCAGCAGTGGAAACATTGGGCTGATTATGATATAAGGGGTTTCTTATGAGACCATAGTGGAGTAGCCACAATGTATCCTTAGAAAATTTGTTGTCGAAAGAAAGAAAAAATCATCTAGTAAGTACCTCTCTGGCAGATAGGCCTTCGCCCCAATTTTGTAGTAGATTGCGCAGCTGTCTGGTCGGAATCATCCCTTTTTTATCCTTGTCTGCCGCTTTGAACGCGTTTACTACCTAAAAGTTAAATAAAAACTATTATTATCAAAAAGTAATACTATAAAAATTACAAGGGTTGCGATGTCAATACAAAAGTTTAAGTATTTTATTTATTTAGTAATTTATTTAGTAAAAAGTTAATATTTTTTTTTTTTTTTTATTAAGTATTACAGTAGAACCTCTATAAGTCGAACATCAAGGGAGACGCCAAAAAATTCGAGTTATAGAGTTTTCAACTTATGGAGGATTTCGACTTAGGCGGATTTTGTTTCGACATAAAGAGTTTGAGGTTTTTTCTTATAAATTTTGAGTTAGAGAGGTAAAATAAATAAAAATTCAACTTGCAGAGGTGACAAACATATTTTTATTTATTATAAATCAACATTATTTCAAATCATTTTAAAGTAAAAAATATGGCATTAAAAAAAGTCAGTATTTTTTTTTGCTTTAGATAATTTGGTTGTTCTCTATCTATAGCATTGTATAGACATAGACTCAAAGTTTTTAGTTTACGTTTCACAGCACTCATGTTAACTGTTGTACTAATTGATGTGTATCTAAAATCAAACTACTTCTGACAGTATTTAAGTCGAAAACAAATGACTTGCTTAGCTAAATTTCAAAGGAAATCAAAATTGAACACCTGACACCAAGCAAGAAAACACGTGTTTACGTGAGTCATAAATTTATTATCGTATACTCCTAAAATGTTTTCTAAGAAACAATAGTGTACTCACATTGTCGGCAAGTTCTTAAAGTCGGTAACTTATTTTTGTTCGAACAATAGAGGTAATAAATTCCAAATGATCAAGTTGTAAAGGTTGTAAAATAAAACGTTGCTATGTTCGAGATACAGAGGTCAAATTTAATTTTTCGAATTATAGAGTGAAAATATGTACCAAAATGGCTTGGAGGGACTCTGTGATTATTTCGACTAACAGAGGGTCAAGATTTCAAGTAATGGAGGTTTTGGTGTTTGAAGGGAAGGGAACAAAACATTTTTTCGAGATTTGGAGGTTTTTGACTTATCGAGGTTCGACTTAACGAGGTTCTACTGTATATCTAAATAATGCTTCTTTCGGTTGGATGGTACTGTTAAACTGTCCAATAGATGTCGCTCCGTCCCCGCAAGATGGTTAGTCAAATAGAGAGTTAAAATTCGATGCTCGGACCAGAACCTCGGTGGCCTAGTTGGTCAATGGCGTCTGACACGGAGTCAGAAGACGCGGGTTCGAATCCCGTCCGAGGATGGAATTTTTCTCTCTATTATTTTGGTGTCATTAAACTGTTTTGTATTGTAAGGTCCACTATGTAACTAGCAGTTCTCCGAACAGTAAACCTCGCGAGCACAGTCTTATCGACGGCGATTTGTCGCAGTACTTCACAGCATACTCTCTCGGAAACAGCTTGACCAATAATGGTCATATTCAAAATTCTTCATTAAAGTCAGGTAACTAATGTGTACCAAATTTTATCAAAATCGCCCGATAAATAGCGCTGTTTTTAGGAAAAGTTCTCCTCCCCCCCACTCAAAATAAACGACAACAAAAAAAAGACGTGTGGCACTCGGAGACTGCCGCGGTAAAGCTATTGCATAGCTGTTTTTATCAACTTATGCAATTATAATTATTTAACCAATGCCATCTAGAGGCGAATTGCTGAACTAAAGAGACAAGCGTGATATTTCAAAAAGTCATTAAAAGTTCTGCTATTCATCGATAGATGGAGTTGGGGGGGGGGGGTGTTAGGTTATTTTCGTTACGGAATTTCTGGATTCGGTCTACACGCTCAAGGCCCGCGGTAGAAGCTATGCAATAGCTTAAAAAATTGAACATGCATACCAAGTTTCGTCAAGATTGATTGAAATATGCGGCCTGTACAGGAAGACCAACATACAACCTAATAAACATACGGACGTGTGTATGAAGTCGACAGTCGAGTTTATTAAAGCAGAGACACTTCGCTCGATCGCTCAATTATGATAATGACTGTACCTCACTAGGAAGATTCTCAGCTCGCGAATGTATATGCATTACTTCTAGAAAATCTGCGAATGACATCTTGCCGCCTTTGCCCTTTAGGTACCCTGCAAGACACAAAGGAATTAATTTTATAACAAACTAGCAGTTATAATAATTTTTATGAGTAAAACCAGTGATGGCATGTTTTTATTCTAGGCAAAACTGGTCATCACCAGTTTTCAAAATAACTATTATATATCAAAATCAAACAATAAATCAAAAGCAGCTTGGAATGTAATCAATGATAACAAGCAAAAATTCCCTCTCGAAAATATCTCAGAATTATCAGTAAATGACGTTAAAATCTCGGATCCCCAGCAAATGGCAGAATCATTTAATGAATACTACGCAGATTTTGTCAAGTATCAAAACATAAAACCTAACCGCGAGAAATCAACTTTCTCACATAATTCTCCGAACTCGTTTTTCCTAAATCCTACCACTCCTTATGATGTACATCTTATAATAAAACATTTAAAGAATACAAAAAGCACTGGTTTTGATGATATCTGTGTATTGGTTTTGAAACACGTCTGCATTATTATTGCTCCTATACTGAGTTATATTATTAACTTATGTTTCGAGCAGGGCGTCTTTCCATCAATACTCAAAACATCAATAATTAAACCTATCCATAAAAATGCTGAAAAATGTTTTATGAAAAACTAAAGACCTATAGCATTAATTTCAGTTTTATCAAAAGTTTTTGAAAAGGTTTTATACAATAACCTTTATAACTATCTCTGAAAATACAACATCTTTGCACCCGAACAAAAATGTTTCCGTAAAAAGATATCTACTAATGTAGCTATTTATGAATTCTTGAATATGATATATCCCAGAGTAGATAAGAGGCACCCAGTTTATGCCCTCTTCATGGACATGTCTAAGGCATTTGATTTTGTGGACCATAATATACTCCTAACTAAACTTGAAAATTACGGTAGAATTTGCCTCAAGACAAAACAAGAAACACACTACAGATCAGCACCCAGATCAGTTTGCTTTGGAGTGCCCCAGGGAAGTGTCTTGGGTCCGTTACTATTCTTAATTTATGTGAACGATATGCCTAGTTCCACCTTTAATCAAATGGTGCTGTTTGCAGATGACTGTACCGTAATTTTTAATAATAAACATGACATAAATAGTAATTTAGCTATTATAGTACAATGGTTGCAAAATAATAATCTACTTATAAATATAGACACGACTAAAATAATGAACTTTAAACAGAGAACTATTCACACTTTGGGTACAATACAACACGACGGAAAAGAGGTAAAGTCAACGTTAACAACAAAATTTCTTGGCTTACACATAGATGATAACTTAAAATGGCAAAGTCATATAGAATTTGTTTGTAAAAAACTGTCTCAATCGGCATACCATCTTTACATGCTAGCTAAAAAGGTTAACCTCCCTACACTACTTATATCTTATCACGGGCTTGTCGCGTCCAGGATAAGGTATGCTATTATGTTTTGGGGTAATGCCACCAATTGGGAAAGAGTTTTCAAGTGTCAAAAAAGATGCATCCGCGCTATGTGCGGCTTGAAAAGGACTGAAACTCGTAGCTGCAGAACATTCTTTAAAAAAAAAAATATCTATGCCCTCGCTATATATTTTCGAGATGGCTCTATTCATCAGACAAAATCCAAAACTATTTAAAACTGTGTTAAGATCTCGTAGCCGAAAACAACTATATACCCTCAATAATATTCAACACAAAACTGCTCTGTACGCTAAGAGTGTTTTTGTAATGGCGCCAAAGATTTACAATAGGATTCCAAACTACATAAAAGAGTGCAATGATATAACTTATTTAAATCCAAACTTTTTAAATGTTTAATTGACCATACCTTTTATTCAGTGAGCGATTTTATGTTATTTCAGTTGTAAAATCGTACGTGAAATTGTTTGTTTATGCCCAGTTGACGTGCTACAATTTATTATAATTATTATGATTATTACATTTATAGAATATTTTTGATATTAATTTAGAATGTTATATTGACGTATATGTGTATGCTCACAAAGCTGATCACGGCATGAACCATATACCTACCTAATAATTAAGATCTTTGTTAATAACCTGTGTATCACAAATAAATTATTTGATTTGATTTGAATGGATTTTAATGAAATTTGGCATGTAGATAGATGAAGCACTGGAATATATACAGGATACGTTTTCATCATCATGCATCAAAACGCGGGCGAAATCTTGGGACACAGATAGTTAATACTAAATAAGAGACAAATTTAAAATTTATAAATGTTTGTTACGCAAAAACGGCTGGCAGATTTGGACGAAGTTTGTACAGTAGTGGAGATGGTTATTATCTGGAATAACACATCAGCTACTTTTTATCCCAATACAACAGGTACTTAGTTCCCAAGGGATCGCCGTAACCATATTCCTTTACTCGGCACTAACAAATTCTACTATTGGATACTATGAAGGTTCGAAAATATCCGATATTTATTATAAATATCAAAATATGTTTTTTTATAATTATTGCCAAACGTAGGCAGACAAGCGGGCGGCCCAGCTGATGGAAAGTGGTCACCGTCGCCTATAGACGTTTGCACTACCAAGAGCGTTACCAACGCGCTGCCGACGTCTAAGAAATTTAATGAAGCAAAATGTATGATACACATTTGATATATATTATGTATATTAAAAGTTTGATATATATCCATTTTGTATGACGGCCATATTAATATTTTATAGTATTTGTTCACGCTAAAACGCGACGTCACTTCGAGAACCCCCACCGCGCGTCCGCCGGACCTGCACGTCGGCCGTCAAAAGCGAGGCGAGTCGCCAACCGCCTCGCAACAGTCACCAAAGGTGTATGGTCGCGTGCGCACGGCGCAATCGGCATCCGTTATCAGCTCAAATCAGCCCGAGTCGCCATTTTAACGTCGCGGCGAGCGACCGCTTAGCAGCCCCGCGTTTACGCGTCAGCCCAAAAGTGACCTTTAGGGTGTGTCGGCACGGCCACACACCACCTCCTAAATCAGCCCCGCGTTTACTCGACACCCCAGTGTACGCGAGTGCGCGATAAACTTAGTGCACAAACATTATACCTACAAGTGACACAACAACCATTCAGCACGCAGTCCGACCCGGACGCTATATACGAGGACAACTCAAGATCATCAGCTCCCATCAGATCCAGAGTAACCCCGACGTCCGTAAGTACCTACATACCCCACCTTCTAACATAAACCCACCTTTTCCCTCCTAATAATAATTTCCCTAACGACCGTATGGTTGCAGACAGACAACCTGCTCAACCAGTATTATTTATGTATCATCATCATCATCTCAGCCGTAGGACGTCCACTGCTGAACATATGCCTCCCCCTATTTATGTATACTGTTTGCATATATATTATATCAGTGATTAGGCTAGTTAATACGATTAGTACGTCGAGTAGCTTATTATCTTCTCCAAGCCCATATGTGTCTTTATACCAAAATGTCATAGAATATTTACATGATCAAACGCAATTGCTATAATAGTATTATAAGAGTAAATTTAAATACTAAGTAAATGAATCAGTAAAAACTAATAATAAAATACAGTACCTACGTATATACAAATATAAATTTAATCACCATGAAAAAAAAAACTGTCATTACATTTCATCACCTTTGATGGTAGTTTAGACCGAATTTGTATTAATATTGTTTGGAATGTGTTATTAATACTCCAAAAGTGTTAAACTAGTTGCTTATGCGTCAAAAATCGTGTTCAAAACATAATTAGTGGCTAATCCAGTGCCTGAAAACAGTGAAGTGCATAAAAAAGTGTTGGACTATCTCCTGGCTACTTGTTGATTTTCATCTTCTACAAAACTAAAAATGCAGTGTTTTGAGTGCGAAAGCGAGTATAATGAGGACAATCTGGTGCAATGTGATGGTTGCAAGAGATTCATCTGCCTACAATGCAGCAATTTGACGAGTAGTGAGGCGCGGGTTATGGGGCTGAAAGGGAAGCGAACGCTTCTATACTTATGCCCCCCGTGCCGTGAAGCTCTCTTCCAAGTGCCCAAGCTAATAAAATCGTACGATGCCCTAAGAGAAGAATTGAATGAAGTGAAATACCAGATAGCGCTAACTCTGAACAATCCTGTGCCAACGCAGAACGCAGCCGCCGCGCCAACAAATTCGTTGGTGACCACGCCGACCCTCAATACTAACGCTATTCTGGAGGAACTTACCGAGCGTGAGCGCAGGGCTAGCAATGTCGTATTCGTAGGTATTGAAGAAAGTGGCTCGGACATCGGCAGTGTGAGAAAAGCATATGATGAGGCGATCGTCAACCAAGAACTTCGCGAGATCCATGGGTCTGACTTCTCGGATAAGGTGGTGGCGGTACAGCGGCTGGGGCGCCGTGAGCCCGGTAAGAAGCGCCCGGTGAAGGTGGTGCTCAAATCCCGCCAGGACGCCATTGCAACGTTGAAGAGCAAAAGTAAGGCCAGAAAAGAGGTAAGAGTTTATGATGACAAAACGCCTTTGCAAAGAGAAGAACTTAAGCGCCTGCGCGAGGTTCTTAACCCGTCCGCATCAGGACAAAAAATAACAATAGATTTATGAATGAAACTTGCCTCTAATGGGTCTTGCTGATTCGGACAGATTAATACGAGAACTGAAAAGGGTGAAGTTAATTTAACAATAAAGTATGTAAGAAGTGCGCCAAAAATAGTACAAAAAAACTAAATTACGACCCCAGGAATCCATACCAAGACTTTACCTTTATGTATACAAATCTATTCTCTTTACCTCCTAAATTTGATCTTTTTCTATTGCATGTGAGTTCAACAAACCCATCAATAGTAATAGCTACAGAGACCTGGTTAAATAGCAGAGACCGTAATTATTCATATAACATACCAGGCTACACTCTTTACAGATTAGACCGCAACCACAAAAAAAAGACATCAGAAGGTAAAACACGAGGTGGGGGTGTAGCGATGTATGTAAGAAACCAGTTGAATGGAGTACCTATCATAGCGAGACAGAACCAAAGATACATGTGCAATGAGGTAGAAGCACTATACCTTGACATTCAATATGGTATATATCACTTTCTGGTAGTTGGAGTATATAGATCTGAAGATAAGGAGGAATGCGTGTGGAAGCACCGTGACACCAAACTGATGGAGAATCTCCAAGCGGCCTCAGAGAACAACACTGTGGTGATTGTAGGGGACTTTAATTACACATCTTTGAAGTGGCCTATACCGGCTGAACAGCTACAGGTCAGACAACAGATCACTAAATCTGAGGACCTCTTTATTATTTTTTATGTGAACAGCAATCTGTTTCAAATAGTTGATAGCCCCACTAGATTTCAAGCGAACCAGGCACCATCAATGTTGGATGTTATATTGGTGAATGAAGAGGCTCTGATCAAAGATGTTGTTTACAAACCACCCATTGGAAAGAGTGACCACTGTGTGCTGGAATTTAGTATCCAATTACTTATGCAAAATGAACATGTGTTTCCAAAACTTAGAAGAAATTATTCACTCATTAACTTTGACAGTTACAACTCAGAATTACTTAAGAAACTAGAAGCTATTGACTACTCCAATTGCACTGATCTACTTTGGAGGGGTATGTTAAATGCGATCAACTCTACTTCAGATTGTTTTGCTCCCGTAAGGGAAGTTAAACCAAGTAAAATTTAAAATAAGCCTTGGATAAGCAAAGATGTACTAGAGCTAACAATCAAGAAGAAAGTATTATGGGACAAGTATAAAGCATCAAACGATGAAAATGACTATAAGATGTACCGTGAACTGAATAATAATTGTGTGGCCCTGACCAGAAAAGAAAGAAGCACTTATGAGTCAAAGATTCTTGATTTTGGTGATAAGGCGTTCTACTCTCATATTCGGAAATGTATCACAACGAAAGTCTGCACTCCACCAGCGATTAGAAACCATAATGGAGACCTTGTGACAAAACAGAATGAGATTGCCGATGTATTTGCTGAAACATTTGAAAAAGCATACTCTACAGAAACAGTGATTAACCAGGATATCCAAATTACTAGTATGGCCAGAGTTGAAGAGAGCTTATGTGACATAGTATTTGATACAAGCGAAGTGGAGCAGACATTGCTGGGGCTGGATACTCAGTCCTCTCCTGGTCCAGACCTACTTCCTGGCTACATTTTAAAGAACTGTGCCACTGTTATTACCCCAACTCTGACACGGGTATTGCAGAGTTCGTTCGATACAGGATATCTCCCTCAAAACTGGAAGGACGCTATTGTGACACCCATATTCAAGAAAGGCGACAAAACTAAACCTGAGAATTTCCGGCCAATCAGTCTAACAAGTATTGTGGTCAAAGTTATAGAGAAAATCATTAGCAAGCATCTAACCCGCTTCTTGAATAGAGAGTGCATTATCTCTGTGAAACAGCATGGTTTCGTCGAGAAGGGGTCAACAATTACAAACCTGCTCACCTGTGTTCAGACTTGGTGCAAAGAGGTTGACAGAAGAAATCCTATGGATATAATTTACCTGGATTTCGAACGTGCTTTTGACAAAGTACCACATCAACGCCTCTTAATGAAACTGGATCACTTTGGCATACGTGGAAATTTGCACAAGTGGATAGAAAGCTACTTGACAGGTAGAACCTTCCAAGTCAGAGTTGGCAATACCTTATCGCGGCAAAAACAAGTGCTCAGCGGTGTACCGCAGGGCTCAGTCCTCGCTCCTCACCTGTTTGGGCTCTTTATAACTGATTTGGTAGAGCTCATAGAATGTCAAACCACCTTTTTTGCGGACGACGGTAAATTCTTCGCTAATCCGCTCATCAAATCAGGCCAGCTCCAAGAAGATATAGAAAAAATACAACACTGGAGCAGAGATCGGATCATTACGCTGAATACTGCCAAGTGTAGTGTTCTACATCTCGGAAGGAATAACCCACAAGTGACATACACATTGGATGGCCTAACCTTAGCTTCTGTCAGGCAGCAAAAAGATCTTGGTATCATAATCTCCACTGATCTCAAATGGGCAGAACATATTGGAATGATTGTGAAGAAGGCAAATTCCTTCATATGTGATTCGTAAAGCTTTCCAAGCATTGTCAGTTGAAGTATTTGTCAAAATTTATAAGACATATATCAGACCAATGCTGGAGTATGGATATCAAGTCTGGAGCCCGCATTTTCGAAAGGATATAGACCTGCTTGAAAGTGCACAAAGAAAAGCCACCAAGATACCGCAAGCCTTGCGTCGCAAGAGTTACGACCAGAGATTGGAAATCCTGCGCCTCACTACTCTTGAAGAAAGGAGGTTACGTGGGGATCTCATAGAAACATTCAAAATTCTCAATGGATTCTACAACCTCTCAGACCTACACAACTGGTTTATTAAAATTAACCGCAATGAGGAAGCCAGAGGCCACAACCAGAAAATCCAGCGTGTACCTGCTAACACCAACAATGCACACCATATCCTCAGCAACAGAGTTGCTCACAACTAGAACAGGTTGCCGGAGGAGGTGGTTTGTGCTACATCAGTCAACATGTTCAAGAACCGACTGGATGGCTGGCTGCATACAACAAAAAAATCTCTTGCCAACCTCTAGCCAGTGAACTAAAACAGTGTATTTGTGGATATTACAATATTTCAACACAGCAGGATATAGGCACATCAGCATCATGCTGCTCGCCTATAAATAAATAAATAAAAAAAAAGTTGTGTTACATTTCATCACCCTTGACGGTCGCCGAGCACGTCTAGTGTATCGAGCTGTCAAAATGATACTGACACAAACAGAACTGTCATCATTACGATATTGACGTAGGCGGAAATTTTGTTATTTTGTTTATACTATGCCCAAGAATATTAATCTTTTTCTCACGCATGGTGATGGATGATGATGAAAAGTATTCTATGTGTTAATCCAGCGCCTCATCTACCTCTCATACCAAATCCCATCAAAATCGGCCTCGCCGTTTGAGCGTTAAAGAGTACCAAACATCCACACATCCATACTCACAAACTTTCGCGTTTATAATATTAGTAGGAAGTAGGATTTATAAACATAATAAGTTATTTAAAAATCTTTAAATAAAAACTCCATTAATATATAATATCCTTGAACTCTGGATACTAGTAAGTCATAAATCCCACATTAACACATGGTGTAAAATACTATAAATAACAAACCTGCCAACTCTTGGATAGTGGGGCTCATTCCCAGGGACCTCATCACTACTGTCAGCTCATCCAAGGACGTGATCTGGCCAGAGCGAGCGAATAGGTAGAAGCACTCACGGAATTCTGAAACAGTAGCCATTAGTAAACTATTACTATTTACCAACAAAACACTCACGTTAGGGATCGAATAAGTCAGCCCGGGTTTCGAACAGTACAATGCTCGAAGTCCTCCATCGAGTTTCTCGACATGGACAAGACGAAAATTATGTCTAATGCCCATGTTGTGCCTACCCCAATATCAGTTGGGAACTCAGTTCTCGAAGTTGTTGACGAATACATCTACCTGGGATGGACAGTGAGACTAGCTAGATCCCAATTCGAGAAAGAGGTCAATCGTCGAATCCAACTCGGCTGGGCAGCGTTCCGGAAATTTCGCGAAGTCTTCTCGTCTAAAATACCTCAGTGCCTCAAGACAAGAGTCTTCGACCAATGTGTGTTACTGGTGATGACTTATGGCACTGAAACGTGGTCTCTTACTATGGGCCTCATAGATAAGCTCAAAGTCGCACAACGAGCTATGGAGAGGGCTATGCTTGGGGTTTCTCTACCATGTGGTGATCGGGTGATCGAATCAGAAATGGGGAGATCCATAGAAGAAAGGAAGTTACCGACATAGCCCAGAAGATTAGCCAGTTAAAGTGGCAGTGGGCAGGGCACATAGCACACAGAACAGATGGCCAATGGGGCCGGAAAGTTCTGGAATGGAGACCACGGACCGGCAAGCACAGCGTAGGTCGTCCACCGACACGGGGGACAATTTCATAATATGTAATTAGATTAAACTATGATTTTATACACTTATTCCAGAAATACTTACTTACGATTAACCTATTAAATTATATATCTACAATTATTTCAGTAATACATTAAATTATATGCACACATACACATCCATTTTATTAACCCATCCGAATCAGCAAGCCCCAGTTCATTCATAAATGTTTTGTTATAGCGACATAACAATCAGGAATTTTTTTTTGTCATTACACAGTGACTTTCTCTTACTTGCCGTGTTTACAGTTTACAAGTTTGTGAGCAACTAAGAGTATGATAATAATAATAATAATAATAATAAAATAATAAATAATAAAACCGCAGGGGCGGCTTTGTGGCGAGCCGTCGGTGAGTGGCGACACCGTGGACTCTGATTCTCCCTGGGGCTAAATGAGACCCCTGACCCCCGGCTTGCCTTAATTGGCCGTCTGGGGGTGGAGACGCAAGAGCAAGTAACAAAAAGCTCCAAGGGTGGAAGTGTTAAAGGGCATAACGCCGGTAGTAGCGCTTCAGTGAAACCGCAGCACACCTCTCGACACCCTTTAGCCAGCCACACCAACGTTGCCCTTTCTGTCACCATTCATGGTGGCCTTTATGGGGGGCCCGTTTAGTGGGTGGCAAGTCACCACCTGCCCAAAATATTTAAAATGAGACTGAATTTGGCAGGTGCCGTAGTCTCTTCCATAGCCCACTATCTTTTTATCACTAATAAAATCATTTCAATAGCCTTGTCATTTTACCCATTTTTATAATAGATATACCATTTCACCATCCATCCATAAGTTTCTGTTTTTTTATACTACTTTGTATTTTTATACCAAACAGGCCTCTAAGTGTTGGCTACAGCCCCACTTATGCCTTTGTAAAGGACCGGATGAAATCCGTGATTTATTTTGAATAATAATAATAATAAGCCTTTTATTGTGTCCTTTTTTTTTACATTTAACATAATATGTGTATATTAGGTTTGTTAGTTTAAGCTAAGGACCCCTTTCGGATATAGGCCTCCTCCCATTCTTGCCAATTTTTTCTGTCTTTGGCTCGGTTGAACCAATTTGGTCCTGCTGTATTCCGGATATCATCAACCCATCTCGTTTTAGGTCTTCCTACTTTTCTTTTTCCTCGTGGGCCTAACCATTTGGTGACTCTATTAGTCCATCTATTGTCGGTCATTCGTGCTATGTGGCCAGCCCATCTCCATTTTTGTTTAAGACTGAAGTCGAGTGCATCTGCAATATTCGTTATAGACCTGATAGTTTTACTGTTAATTTTGTCTTTTTTCTTTATTTTCAGTATGCTTCTCTCCATCGCCCTTTGGCAGGTTCTGATGCTTAGTTTGGTTTTGTTGGTGTGAACCCATGTTTGGCAACCATAGGTTAAGCTTGGTAAAAGAGAGTATGATAACTATATGATAATGCATGACTCCTACTAACAACAGTTCACATGTGCAAGCAATCCCAATTTGTTAACAAAAGTACAGATTTCTTAGAAAGTTCAGTATCTATGATGCCGACAGTCATGTTTATTGCATGCCAGGATAATAAAGCTACAAAAGAATATACAACGCTGCGCAGATTTTACTTATTTTGGGGCAATCTTAACTTACTTTAAGAGTACTTTTTATTATCTATTTGCTGTTCTTATTGAAAGTGGGTGTAATGCTAGTAGAATGTATCATTGTATGGAAGACAAGCTAAAGTCATAGTCAAAATTACTTATTTAATTTAGGCATCAAAGACACACTTATGAATGGCAATTATTCATTATGATGACAAGCTCAGTGCCGCAGTGGGCGAGAGTTAGCCTGCGACGCAAGGGGTTGCAGGTTCGATTCCTGCCTTAGAACAAATTTGTTCCATTGGTCTGGGTGTTTTCTAAGTATAATAAAAAATATCTATGTATAATAATGTATTAAATATGCCAGTTATCTAGTACCCATAACAAAAGCTTTGAGTAGCTTACTTTGGGGCTAGATAGTGTGGATTGTCCAGCATTATTTATTTTTATTTATAATTTTTTTTATAAAGTACTTTAAAGACTCTACTGCCGCATCCCCAAATATATGGAGAAGAAGCGCTAAACCAACCAAAGCCTTGTGATTTGAGGCTTTAGGGAGTTTGACGTTAAATCCAGTGACATTACATGGAGTTTACACTGTATATCCAATTCGCAGCTGAAAGTAGTATGAAATCATTACTGTGTTGAATTGAAGGACATAATATCAAGTAATATTACTGGGCAAATGTGACTAAACAGCTATGTCTCAGGGTTAAGTGTGCAGTCCAGTGCCATACAGAACTTTGTAGCTTAGAGCTAGGTCATAATGTAATAGACATGAGTAATGATTACTTCAAGTGAACAACTCACACGAAACTGTTGTGTATATTTTATAGTAGTCTAAAAACCTATGATTTAAATAGAACTGTTTTATAAAGACATTGTATGATGTCAATAACATGAAAGGTTTATTTTAAAGTACTTATTTCGCTTTTGTTTTATTTTACTACAAACCCAAACCTTGCTCAACTTGTTAATTTCAAGTTCTCATCAGACAATCTTAAAACGGATAACTTTTAAGAACTGGAAGTAGGCCAAGATACTGTTAGGTATATCTACTTTTTAATACTTGAATAAGTTGTTTATCGCTGTACATGTGCGTGACGATGATACCATCCTTTTTGAAACTTAGCCACATAGCTGCATCATAGGTACTATTATTTATTTTTAATCAGATAACAAAATATATATGACTTCCACGTACCATCAATATCTTGTTCTTTGAAGTAACGGGCCTGAAATAAAGAATAAGATGACATGAAAATATTAAGACTGATCTAAGTTGGTATAGTTTTAATTTCACTTACCATTGTGACTTAAACTCAAAAACAAACAAATAAAAACAACAAAAACGTAAACGACTCGACCACAAAGTCAAAGAGTAGGTACAATGTATACGATCATAGATTAATCAGACTATAGGAAACATCAATTGCCGACCATGATAAACCCGACCTGTGAAATACCGCCCCGCAATTGGCGACTCGCAATCAGCGTCCATGTACTTGAATTGTCAGGTCGGTTGCAGACGGGCTGGCTATTCCATAGGTGAACCAAATGATACCGGGCAGCAATCACCGACCCATCATTTACCGCCCCATCAATTGGCGACCCTGCAACTGGTGTCCATGGATGTACATGCAGTGACTGGCTGCGAATTATTGTACCGGTTTGATATATACCGACCCTGGATCGACCGGCCTGACGATTGGAAGCCATAAGATCTAGTGCACAATGATTCACTCAAGTATCGGAATTGTCTTGAACGCTCATTGGTCAGAAACCAGCCTATTCCAACTGTAGGAAATATACACGTGTTGTGTTCAAATAGGAAGCAAGTTGTTATTTTTATCAGTTTTAATCATAGTATATAATAATATATTATAATATGAGTATTGATCAATTGCGGGCGGGATGAATCCCCGAAATGGCTGTCGTTGGTTTTGTTTAACTTTTCTAGATTTGAGATTATTTCAGTTTTTACGTGCTGTAGTGGTGGAATATTAACCCTTGAGGCTTTATCTATAACTAAAATTTGCCACCCAGTGTTTGCAAAAACCGGTAGTTTTTACGTACGTTTTACCTACGTATTTCAACATCGAAGACTTGAATCCCTGACAGATATTTTTTTTTGTCTAGTAGAAAATGCCAGTAACCACGATATTTTACTTTACTAGTGAAATCAATGGATACCAAGTCGATGACATCCACGAAGCATGTACAGCTAAATTATTAAATCAAATGATTACTCCAATATATTGGATGTAAGACGCTACGTAATACAAAGGTATTACGCATGAATTCCCACTGACCTAAATAAAACCAGTTTTATGTACGAAATAGGTACTAAAACAATGTCAATTACATTTCTGAAATTTCCTAGCCGTAAATTAATCGACGCGCCAGGTATTGTATTCATCTATGAGTCGATGTTCGAAAATACACAACAGAAACAAAACAAATCTGAACTGAACTCTTCCCAATCAATTCGTAAGTATTTCTATTTTTCTGGTTGTCAACTATGCTTTGCCTAACCGATCCACAGATTTAGAAATTAAGACCCATCCAGGACAGTGCGAGCACAGCCTTCCATTTTCATCACATCTGTTAAATAAATTTCACCAATAGCATCGATTTTCCAAAACAAATAGACCAATAGGAATACAGGAAATCAGCCAATAGGATGATGGTCACGGGTTGACGGGCTGGTATTTCACGGACACAGCCAGGAATGCGCGACTGTGGAAATACCGACCTGACAATTGAAGTACAATAATATGTACACGAGTTCCTGGGCGGGTATTGCGTGGTCGGGAAATACGTGCCGTACCTTATGGTGCTCGGGGCGGAATGCCCGGCCTGACAATGCGCAACCCGTAAAATGCCACCCCAAGAACTGTAGTACATGTACACGAGTTGCGGGTCGGGCGTTACAAGGCTGCCAGTTGACGGGGCGGTAATTCCATGGCCGGCAATTATACACACTCCAGACTATATCTAAATAAATAAATTATGTACACAGACAATTTTATTAATTTATGTACTTGTACTTTCCTTTTAGGTACTTTCCATATTTAGAATAGTACTCTGTGGTAAGTATTACGTAATATGTATTGGGAAAAGACAAGCAACTCTTGTCCCTCAAATGATAATAGTTTAATTACGTGAATATTAGATGGCGCTGTATAGTTATCAAATTTCCACACTAGATGGCAGTAATATCCATATTTTTTTATTTTATACATTGCTGGTTATAAAAGTCATGTTCCCATACTCATGAATTAAATTAGAAATACATGTCTGCATTTCAAATTCAGTACATGAATAAATGAGACACATAAAAAGTACACAACCTATTGATGGGTCATTAAGAAAACTTTTTTTTTACATTTCTTTTTATTTCTATGAACTTTTGGAATACTCTTCAGCCACCTCTGTAAAATGTCTTTAATTTGCCACTATTTTTCAATTCAGACCGGTGCACGAACTTTATATTGTAACTGCTTAATTTATGCAAAACTTGGTAACATTTTCTTTGTGAACAATCCACACAATGAATCCTGCATCATTTCAATATTTGCGTTTAAGTTATTTCTTTCTGGGGCTTTACTATGAGCTCTTAAAGCAGGACTTCTAGACAACTGCCCGGTTTATTCGTACCACGACACCTTTAAAGCAGGCCTGCCCAGGCCTACTATTCAAGAACCGCACAAAAACCGTTCACCTGTTTTTTTTTGTATGGACTCTCGTTAACATGTCGCTCTAAATCCACTCAGTTTATTAGCTTACAAACGCCTAGGCGTCTGCAATGTTGGTTTTAATAAATTGTTAGAATGCCAGAGACAATATTATCCGTTCACCTTTGAGAAAACAATATTCAAACAGTTCACGTAAATGAGCTTCATGGTATGATATCATTCAAAACTGTTTATGCCAGGTTTAAGAACTGCACGGAACTTGCATGGTTTTTACGGAGCTGATAGTAAGGCCCAGGTTTCGAGACAAATGATTTAGTAGTAACTTTTAATATGTCTGCTAATCATTTACGCAGTCCATGCTTATTTTTAGACTTTAACCGACGAATATTTCCATGAATATAGTAATTGACTTTGCTTTTCACTTTGTCTCTAAGAACAGATTTCCACATAAAACATAATCATGGTCTGGATAGTACGGAGATGAATTGGACAGAAAATACAAAGTTCTAGAGTCACTAGCAGGTATAAGCAGTTATCACAAAGTTCAGAGTAAATCCAATTCAATAAATACGATTACACCAATCCGAAAATTTGTTTGAATTCTTACAACGAAACAAAATAAATTAAAAAAAACATGACATGACATAATATCACACCATATTTTAATCAGAATATATCTAAAGATGGCAATCACTAAAGCAAACAACGGAACGTTAGCGGGAAGTTTAATTTTTCAGTGCCATCCACTTTGACGAATTATAGTCGTGCGCTCGTCTTCCATGTGTGACATTAGTGACGTGGAACGCATTAGTGACGTGGAAGACGAGCGCGCGGGTATCGATATCGATTTCAATAAATAGGGATAATTCTTTTTTTGTTGTGTTAACTATTCAAAAGAGAGAGAGTCAAGAGAAAGTTCTTATGAAAGAAAAACAAGAAAACACGGGAGGTTATGGCGAGACCGAAGGCCAAGCTTACTACGCGAATGACTTCGCAAGCAGTCGCTAGTTAAAAATTAACATGTTGGTGGTTTAGGCAGCACCTTAAACCTAGTTGAACACAAAACACATAATTAACTAAAGTATGTTTCCATTATGCCTTTTGTACTTGAATGACAATTAGACGAATAAACAATATTAATTAAAATAATAATAACTTAATAAAAATAATAACATTATGCAAATTTTAATTAGGACAAAAGACCTATATTTATGCTTACGGAAATAGTATGCCAAAATCAATTACTTATGTCCAAATATTATTTTGACATACACAAATATACATAACTCGTTATGCCAAATTAAATTAGGACAATAATAACCAGATATATTATATAATAGAAAAAATAGAATAGAAAAAAATAACCTTGTGGTAATAATAAACTCCTTGAAGAATAGACAGATACGTCAGGGTTGAGTATTGTCATAAACTATAGAATACTACGTTTATTATCATGCAGAATTTTGTGAAATAAAGCCTAAGTTTACGGGTGTATTCTTTTACTACAATTTATTTCACAAAATGGATAAATATTTACGTCCTGAACGTTTCGACGGAGACCCGTCCTCGAACCAAGATCTGTCCCCTCAGTGGACTCACTGGAAAACCAAGTTCGAAAATTTTCTTTCGGCGATATCAAACAATGGAAAACCTATCGCAAAAGAATTGAAGCTTCAACTTTTGACCAATTATTTATCTCCAACAGTATTTGCTCATGTTCAAGAAAGTAGCTATTATGATAATGCTATAAATAAACTCGATAGATTGTTTTTGAAGCCACCAAACGAAATTTTTTCCAGACATAAACTAGCGAAACGATCACAACAAGCAGGTGAGTCAATAGATCAGTATTTACAAGCATTGAAGCTACTTGCAAAATAATGTTATTTTAAACAAGTAACTGCTGAACAAAATGAAAATGAGTTTATATCGAATTTCGTCGTCACTGGTACGTCAAAGACTACTGGAAAATAGTACACTCACATTAGACAACGCATATAAGCAGGCTCGTGCATTTGAGATGGCCCGTATACACAATGATAATTACCAGCAACCCAGTTGGTGAGGCAATATGCCACCATACGATAGGTAGGGAAGAATTAATGGTACCTGGGTTCCGTGGGGTATGTCGGGAGACTCTGGAACTGGTGAGAGCTGGTGACCGTGGGTCCTCGTGGAGGCGTCCTGCTGTCGACGGCGTGCTGATATGAGCTGAAGGCGATTGTTCACTGGTTCACTTGGGTTTGTATTGTCAGTGTCCCTTTTATTTGTGCACTCGCGTACGCGTATGTGTCGTCGGTAAAATTATTGGGGGCGTTTCCGACTCGTGGCAAAATGGCGGCGGTGCAGAGCGGATTTCACTTAGTTTTGCGTGCGCGCGAGCAGAAGCCGTGTCGCTCAGTCGTGGCGTGCGAGAGCCGCCGCGTTTGACGCGGCGGCTTCCCCTTACCGGCGGGTAGCGGGGGACGCACTGTGGGTGAGGTGACGTCACGCTTTCGCGTGAACATATTCCCCACGCGGCAAAGGTGTGGTGTGGTGCTCAATCGATAGGCAGGCGGGCGATCTTGAGGACAGGTCGCGTCAGTATGCCCAAAGTCGTCTTGAGTTCCACCACTCGGGTGACGCCATCCCTCCCCGGGAGCGTCTTGGTGATGCGGCCCATGCGCCAGTGTAGAGGCGGCACCTGGTCGTCCACTATCAGTACCAGTTCCCCGACTTGAGGTGGGCTGGATCGGGAAGTCCATTTGGAGCGGGTTTGGAGGGTGTGCAGGTAGGACTTGGACCAGGATCGCCAAAAGTGTTGGGATAAGGATTGGACGAGCTTGAACCTTTTTAGTGCAGAAATGGCTCGGCCTTCTACCGAATATTCAGGTAAGGCTGTGAGCGGACGGCCAATAAGGAAATGACCTGCGGTGAGAGCATCAAGATCCGCAGGGTCAGAAGAGAGTGGGCTGAGAGGGCGTGAATTGAGCACGGCTTCAATGCGTGCTAATAGAGTTGAAAACTCTTCAAATGTGAGGCGTTGTTCGCCGACCACACGGTACAGTAATTGTTTAGCTGACTTTACCGCTGTTTCATGAAGTGCACCGAACCAGGGTGCCTTTGGTGGATTTAGCCACCATGTTATGTGCTGTTTAGAAAGCGTATGTGCGATACTGTCATTATTGGTTGCAAGAAAGGCCTGTATTTCCCTAAGTTCATTCCTAGCGCCTACATAATTTGTACCGCAATCAGACCTAATTAACGTCGGTACACCGCGCCTAGAAACAAAACGCTGTAATGCCGCAAGGAACGCTTCCGTGGATAACTCAGATACCGGTTCGAGATGGACCGCCTTCGTGGCTAGACATGTTATAACACAGAAGTAGCCCTTTAATAGCTTGGCGTTTCTAAGTGTACTGGATTTTATCAAAAATGGTCCAGCAAAGTCCGTCGTGACTTTGCTAAATACGGGCTGAACGTTTACGCGGTCGGCGGGTAGGTCGGCCATGTACGGGGCCTTAGTTTTAGCGCGGAAACGAAAACAATGTATACATTTGTATACTCGATGGCGAATAACGCGGCGGGCTGATAATATCCAGAATTGCTGGCGTAAGAGTGAGTGCAGAGTGTCCGCCCCTGGATGACAGTAAATTTTATGATAGTAGTCTATAATGAGATCAACTAGTGGACTCGAGCTGGGTAATATCAGTGGGTGCTGAGCGTCGTAACGCAGAGCAGACTGGGTGAGTCGACCACTCACTTTCAGTAAGTCGTTCTCTAAGAATGGTGACAGGCGTTGTACACGTATCGTACATTCTTTGTTGTGTTTTAAGCGATGTATGTCTTCAGCAAAGCAATTGTGTTGTACTGAGCGCACCCAATGTAAAAGGGCTTCCTTTCGTTCGCTAACCGTAATGGGCCCAGCGACACGCGCAGAGCGGCTCTGTCTGCAATTGTGTATGAATCGTTTTATACACGCCGTTACACCTATCAGTTTATCTAGTGAGCTGAATCGTGTGAGCAGAGTCTCGTCGAGGTCAGGTACCGCTATGTGGGCGACGGCCTTCTTTGGCTTGAGGCCTGGTAGGGCGTGATGGCCCAACGCGGGCGGTAGGGCTGGCCATGTTTGTGGCGGGTCCTTAAGCCAGGACGGTGACCACCACATATCATGCTTCAAGAGATCTTGAGCTGACATGCCCCTGCTGGCACAGTCAGCAGGATTTAGGGCGGAAGGTACATGTCTCCACGTGAGATTGCACGTATTTGCCTTGATTGAGGAGACTCTGTTGGCTTCAAATGTCTGAAGCGATTGTACAGGCGTGTTCAGCCAGGCCAGTACTATGGTACTGTCTGACCAACATATGTGCTGACGAACGGTGATGTGAGCTGATAACTGGGCCGAGATATGGGCCATGAGCTTAGCCAACAAGTGGGCGGCTGAGAGCTCCAGTTTAGGAATGGTTTGGCGGTTTTTAATAGGAGCTACCTTTGATTTGGACATGAGCAAGTGCACATGTACCTGTCCATCAGGTGTAGTTTCGTGGAGGTAAATAACCGCGGCGTAGCCGAGTTCTGAAGCATCCGCATATCCCTGAAGGGTGTGTGTGGATGCCTTGTTTGAGCAGACGTTTCTTGGAAACCTGAGCGCTGAGAGGCGTGGTAGGTCACGATAGATATTCTGACACTCAAGAGCGACATCACTGGGTACTCGTTCGTCCCAACCGAGTTTTAAGGTCCACAACCTTTGAATCAAGGTTTTAGCGCGGAAGATGACGGGGCTGATCCAACCGCATGGGTCGTACAGACGCGCTATGTTGCTGAGTATTGACCTCTTGGTGAATCCATCTACCGTAGGTACTGAGACACTGTAGGTAAATTCGTCAGTTTGTGGTATCCATTGTATGCCAAGGACTTTGATGGAGTTATCGTCTGGGCTAACGTCAAAATCTTTCGACATCTCGCACTGGTCATCTGGGAACCTTTCTAAGAGCTGGCGTGAGTTGGATGTCCACTTACGCAGTTGGAAACCCCCCAGTGCGAGTAGGCTAATCAACTCGGTTTGTAAGTTAATGGCTTCACCGACAGTATCATGTCCGGTGAGCACGTCGTCAACAAATATTGACCTAGAGAGCACCTGAGCGGCTCTGGGATAGCGTTGCCCTTCATCCGCGATCAACTGCTGGATGGTGCGGTTCGCTAAGAATGGGCTGGAGCGTAATCCGTAAGTCACGGTGGACAATGCATATGTTAATAAGGGCTGATCTGGCGATGAACGCCAGAGAATGAGCTGAAACCGTCTGTGGTCGGGCTGAATCATAATGTTTCTGAACATCTGTTGTATGTCTGTGCTGAAAACGACCTTGTGTGTTCGGAAGTTTAAAATGATATCCGTGATATCTCGCTGCAGGGCCGGTCCCGTATGTAAGGTGTCGTTGAGACTAGTGCCATTTGCGCTTTTACAACTAGCGTCAAAGACTGTACGTAGCTTGTCTGAATTGGCCTTGAAAATGCCATGGTGCGGTATGTAGCAGTGGGGCTGATCGCGGAACGTGTTTGGATGGCAGGGGTTCATGTGACCTTTATCTAGGTACTCCTGCATAAACGCTACATATTTTGAGCGGAGTTCGGGGTTTCGTTGGAGTTTCTTTTCGAGGTTGAGAAACCGCCGAAGTGCTATAGCGTGCGTAGCCCCTAGTTCGGGGGCATCCGTAACAAATGGTAGCGCGACTATATATTTACCAGACTGGTCCCTCGTGGTGGTGGACTGGTATATTTTTTCGCACTCTTCGTGCGCTGATGTACCATCGGGAATGGTATTACTGACTTCTTCTACTTCCCAGAATCTCTCTAGAGCTGACTGGATGTCTTGGCTGGACTGTAGTGCCAAGTCAGTATGGTCAATTTGAGCTGAGTTGACTTGAGGCTGAGTGCCCGTATCTTGTGATACTGGGCCTAATAACGTGAAGTTAAATATCGTGCCGAAGGCTATGGGTCTGCCGGGCCCTAGAGAAATTTTAGTACCGTCTAAGATGCTACCTAATATGTCTGACCCTAATAAGAGGTCAATCGGTGCAGGTATATTAAAAGAAAAATCTGCTAGTGGAACGTAATTGGTGCTTTCATCCAAACCAGGCAGTTTAGTGTGCGGTAAAACTCCCGTTACGTTTTTGAGCACATATGCCTTTGTCCTTATTACGGGCCTGTCCGTATGTACAGGTCGAAAAGTAATGTCGACATATGACGAAGAATTTTCTGAGTGCTGATCACCTATACCTTTTATTTTTAATTGGGTGCGCTGAGTAGGTAAACAAAGTCGCTTTACTATGTTTTCGTCTATTAGTGTTATCATAGAGCCACAATCCAACAACGCTCGTGCTTGTTGAAAATTGCCCTTGTAGTCTGCTATCTCGAGTGAGACTGTAGGTAGTAGGACAGGTCTATTATGCATACTGTTTGGCGTTGAGATGTCAGTAGTATGACTCAAGGTGTTTGCGACGACATTTTGTCGTCGTGTTGTGTGTGTAGTTGTGGGCTGATAATCTGCGCGCTGCGATGTGTGCTGATTAACGTTGCGCTGAGATGTGTGCTGATTATCTTCGCGCTGGGATGTGTGCTGATTAGCTTCGGACTGATGTGTGTGCTGATGATTAACCGTTAGCTGGGCTGATATGTGCTGATGGTGCCGCCCTAGTCACTGCCTAGGGGGCGGAGGCGAACGCGAGGTAGTGCGCGTTGGAGTACGTCTGAAGGACACCATCCGGTCCGTATCAGGTGAGTGACGGCGGCGTGGTATCTCGCGCTGTTGTGCGGGTAGTAAATGCGCGGAATTGTGCGTAGGTGAGGTACACCCCAACCTGTGCAGGGTCGTGTGGTGGTTTGCACTGCCGCATGTTTTGCATAGGCCCGTTGACGTGCACTCATCGTCATAATGCGGGCCTAGACATTTGGCGCAGCGGTTGCGCGCGTAGATAAAATCCCAGCGACCCTGCACTGGTTGTTTGTTATACTGTGGGCACACCCGTAGCTTGTGGCCCCGGGCATTACACCACGGGCAGTAATGATTACCTCGAGAAAATGTCTGCTGAGGTGGGGGCGAGAAGCGCGCGGGTGATGGTGTCAATGCCTGTGTATAGCGCGGCGGTTGCGGGTTCGATCCCTGCCGAGGTGGGGGCGAGAAGCGCGCGGGTCGTGCGGTTAACGCCTGTGCATAACGCTGAGGTCGCGGGTTCGAATCCTCGGAGTGTGTCGGGGATGTGTTCGCAGTATGTACCCGTCGAGCCTGCGCGTAGTCGTGGTGATACTTGCGCTCGCGTTGTGCCCCGGACGGTGACGCTCGGTTTGCGTTTGGTCCGGGCGTGGGCGGAGCTATGGCGGTCGATACGCTGACCTCGTTGCAGCGTGCGTGATGCTCGAGGAAGGTGACGAGGTCGGCTAGGGTCGGGAGTCGGTCAGATGACCCGTGTTGACGCTCAAAGAAGGACCTAAGTTCCCCCTTGAGTTTTCGTACTACGATCGACACTAAAATATATCCACTATCTCCAGTAGTAGATAAGTTTAAATTGGCAAGCGCGGATTGTGCGGATATGAGCGGAGTTAGGAACTGCCTCCTGATTTCCGAACGCGACGATATAGTGGGCAAATCGAAAATTACGTCCACGAAACGATCTATGAGTAACCGCCGATTTTCGTACCTTCGCGTCAGGATATCCAAAGCTACTACGTAATTTTCGTTCGTGATCGTTAAGTGTGCAATGAGCGACCGCGATTCCCCCGCCAGACAGGAAAGTAAATAGTGCAGTTTTACTGCACCCGTAAGGTTGGCCATGTTATCGGTCAAGCTCTTAAATACCGATATGAAGGAGGGCCAGTCCTCGAGTCGCGAGGTAAATTTGGGTAACTCGATTTGGGGCAAAACCGAGTTTACCGTAGCTGGTGCTGTGACGTTTCCCGGGTTGTGTGCTGATGGTACCTCGTCACTTTGGGCTGATGGCAATATATTTATATCTACATGTGCAACCAGAATCGCGTCATAGGCTTCTATTGCCCGTTCGTATTGCTCCATGTAGAATTTCTCCTGGCCGTCTGACAAATCGTCGGTATCTAATATTTCGTAGTATACGGCGTCGAGTTTATCACGCATGGTTCTCACGTCCGCAACCTTCGCGTTGAAATCTGCGTTCGTATACTTCTGTTTCCCTTCTCGTAACGACGTCGCAATTTCCGAAAGGGCAATTAAAGCGCGTTGTCCCTCTCTAAAACGAGCGGCCTGCGATTTGGAAGGCATCGTAACGTCGACGGCGAAGTCAGACACAAGGAGAGAAAAAAAAGGAAAAAATAATTAAAATTATTAAATTATTTAATTGTCGGTGAAATTCCGCACCTCCTTTTTCGGAAGTCGGTTAAAATAACGCCTAAATAAACCTTATAAGAGCTGAGGGTTTAATTACTATATTAATTGAAACCTGTAAATTCGTTCGGTACTAAATATTTAACCGTACTCGGTACAATCCGTATTAAACTTAATAAATAAACTTAATGTCGTATGTTTCGCAACTGGCCTTAAGAATTCTTAATTACTAGGCTTTCTTGCAACCACCATTAACAACAATCGTAAATAAATACACAGCGTGACTAAAAACACCGTTATCAGTCGCCGTTAATCACTCAGTAATGTTAAGCCAGCCACTCAACAATCGCGTATCGCGCTAGCCTAATCCGTAAAGAATTTAGCAACTCTCATGTATTCTTGGCGCGTGAGTGTCAACAGTCTAATTGATTTGTATTACGGGGTGGATTTAAATTAAATTGAATCTATAATAAGTAGTTTGTAAATTAAATAGGGCTTATATGGGGGGTGGACTGTATTAAAAGGAATTATTATTTTTTACAAGGGGGGGATAGCACTGGTTCTTTTATCCGGCAGCGAAAGAAAATATGTTGCCGGATATCCGCGCTCGAAGGAAAATATGGTGAGGCAATATGCCACCATACGATAGGTAGGGAAGAATTAATGGTACCTGGGTTCCGTGGGGTATGTCGGGAGACTCTGGAACTGGTGAGAGCTGGTGACCGTGGGTCCTCGTGGAGGCGTCCTGCTGTCGACGGCGTGCTGATATGAGCTGAAGGCGATTGTTCACTGGTTCACTTGGGTTTGTATTGTCAGTGTCCCTTTTATTTGTGCACTCGCGTACGCGTATGTGTCGTCGGTAAAATTATTGGGGGCGTTTCCGACTCGTGGCAAAATGGCGGCGGTGCAGAGCGGATTTCACTTAGTTTTGCGTGCGCGCGAGCAGAAGCCGTGTCGCTCAGTCGTGGCGTGCGAGAGCCGCCGCGTTTGACGCGGCGGCTTCCCCTTACCGGCGGGTAGCGGGGGACGCACTGTGGGTGAGGTGACGTCACGCTTTCGCGTGAACACCAGTACTAGCTCTTTTGTGAATGCGATTCCTATTAATAATAAAAAAGCAAACAAGGAAGAATTATGTTATTTCTGTGGCAACAAAAGACATATACGACGTAATTGTCCAGCAGCTGGTACAACATGCCTCAAATGTAGGAAGAGAGGACACTTCGCTAAAGTATGCAAAAGTTCTTCGCAACAGCAGAGTGTTTTTAGTACCCAAACTGAAACTAGCGAAGACACCGAAACTGGAGATTCACCGCAAGTACTATCATGTTCTTCTGCCGCTACAAACAACCTAGACAGAGCAATGGTATCAATCACATTGAACAGATAATATACAGTCAAAGCGTTGATTGACACTGGGAGTACCACAAGTTTTATAGATAGTCGCCTAATTCCACAGCTCAATCTGCATTTGCTTTCGTGCAGTCAACATGTAAGTATGGCAGCTACGAATATGAAGGCAAAAGTAAACACGATGTGTTCAGTCACTATAGAGTTGCAAGGTCGTACTTTTCAAGCGAACTTATTAATAATTGAAAATTTATGTACGGATGTCATAATTGGCCATGATATTCTTATGAAACACAAGTCATTGGAAATGCATTTTGGCGGTCCAGAAATACCATTGAAGTTATACGCTCTATCAAGGGCCAATATTGACCATGTCAGCTTGTTTCCAAACATGCTGCCAAATTAAACAGACATGAAATTTATTCGTGCTGAGATCAAGAAATTACTATCAGAAGGCATAATAGAACCCAGCTCATCACGATGAAGGGCACAAGTACTCGTAACGACAAATGAAAAACACAAAAAAAGGATGTGTATAGACTACTCTCAGACAGTAAATAGATATACACAATTGGATGCTTACCCTCTTCCAAGCATTGAAGTCGTAATTTCTAAAGTAGCCAAATACCGAGTTTATAGCAAAATTGATTTAAAGAGCGCTTACCATCAATTCAAAATTCTTGAAACTGAAAAACCTTATACCGGCTTTGAAGCAGATGGCAACTTGTACCAGTTTCGAAGAATTCCATTTGGAGTCACTAATGGAGTTGCAGCTTTCCAAAGAGCAATCAATAATATCATTTCTAAGGAGGATCTAGAAGGAGTCTATGCATATTTAGATGATATAACTATCTGTGGTACAGATTAAGCTGACAACGACCTTAAGCTGCAGCGTTTTCTTGAGGTCGCCAAGCAGTATAATCTTACGTTGAATCACGTTAAGAGTAAATTTTCAATGAAAGCGATAAGTATTCTAGGTTATACGATATGCAATGGAGTAATTAAACCCGATGCGGATCGTCTTCGACCACTACTAGATTTGCCCCTGCCTTCAGACTCAGCGTCACTTCGCCGAGCTTTAGGGTTATTTGCCCATTACTCCAAATGGATACCAAGATTTTCTCATAAAATTCAGCCTCATATATCGGAAGGAAAATTCCCTCTTGACCCGACTTCTGCTGACGCATTTAATGCCCTCAAGGAAGAAATCGCCAAGTCAGCGGTAAACGCAATAGATGACAATATACAATTCGTTGAAACAGATGCATCAGACTTTGCTATTGCGGGAACTCTGTCACAAGAAGGCAGACCCGTAGCTTTTTTTTTGAGAAGCCTTCATAGTTGTGAACGTAAACATCCGGCTATAGAGAAAGAAGCCGCAGCTATAGTTGAATGTCTTCGAAAATGGAGACAATTTTTTATTGGATGACCCTTCAAACTGATTACAGACCAAAAATCAATCGCTTTCATGTTCAATCAGCAGCATACATCAAGAATTAAAAATGACAAAATACAACGGTGGCGACTGGAGCTTTCTGTGTACAATTTTGACATCGTATATCATCGTACATCGATGCTTTATCCAGAGCTAAGGCATAATTCGTTGCTTCTGCACAGACGACATCAGAAACAACTTTACAAGAACTGCATACAACTTTGTGTCACCCTGGAGTAACCAGAATGCTCCATTGGGTCAGAAGCAAAAATTTAGCTTACTCTACTGATGAAGTTAAACGAACAATCTCAAATTGTCCAGTGTGTGCAGAAGTAAAGCCCCGTTTTAAACAGAACATCGGAAAACTTATAAAAGCAATAGCCCCTTTTGAAAGAATATCAATAGATTTCCAAGGCCCTCTTCCAACAGATGGCACAGAGAAAAACAGATATATCCTGACAATTGTGGATGAGTACTCTCGATTTCCCTTCGCATATCCTTGTCCAGATTTAAGTACAAAGACGGTGATAAATAAACTGACAGATTTATTTTCTATTTTTGGAATGGCAACTTACGTTCATTCTGATCGTGGTACTTCGTTCCTATCAAAGGAGATGAAAGATTTTCTTCACCAAAAAGGCATTGCAACAAGCTATACTACACCATATAACCCACAAGGAAATGGACAAACAGAGAGATATAATGGGATAATTTGGCGAACAATACAGTTGGCTCTAAAAAGCCGAAATCTGCCAGTTACACAATGGAAATCGGTTTTAACTCAAGCTCTACATTCTATAAGATCACTGCTTTGTACAGCTACCAATAGTACGCTTCACGAGCGGATGTTTTCCCACGCGAGGAGGTCCTCGACGGGACAATCGATGCCTTCATGGCTAAATGTACCAGAAAAAGTATTAATGCGTAACCACAATCGAACAAGCAAATACGATCCGTTGATCGAAGAAGTCGAGACACTAGAGAGTAATCCCCAGAATTCTCGTGTGCGGTTGAGCAGTGGCAGAGAAGTAGTTGTCTTCAACAGGCACTTAGCTCCTGCTGGAGAATATTCTCCAGAGTATTTTATCGTTGCGGATTCGAATGACGATGATGAGTTTTTCGATGCAACCGATGAAATTGAGTCAAGTGAAGATCACAGAAACTCTCGGGAAGAACGTGAACAGCCGCAAAATACAATAGTGGATTACCTACGACGTTCAGAAAGAGTACGCCATGAGCCAGCTTATCTAGCTGACTATGTAACGCAATAAATGAGCCCAGGAGAATGTGGTAATAATAAACTCCTTGAAGAATAGACAGATACGTCAGGGTTGAGTATTGTCATAAACTATAGAATACTACGTATATTATCATGCAGAATTTTGTAAAATAAAGCCTAAGTTTACGGGTGTATTCTTTTACTAAAATCCTATATTTATGCTCACCGAAATAGTATGCCAAAATCAATTACTTATGTCCAAATATTATTTGGACATGGATGAAATCCGTGAGAAAATATTAATAGGCACCGTTGTCGTTTGTGTTACCTACCTTCCTACTTTTTTATCTATGACATGACAAAGAAAAGATGGCCGGCCAATCAGCTGACAGATTCGAAGGACTATTTTTCCATGGTGTAATTAACTAAATTGGGTAAATTATTACATAAAACATTTTACAATATCCTGTTCAGTGCTCTACCTGCTGTGTATTGTGTTTATTTCATGTTTATTGTGATGGAAATGGAGTGCAATCATCTGTAAGTATGTGTTTCAAAGATTTTTAGGGTACATTTTTCTTCAGCTTAATTTCCGTTTAACCTTGGACTTGCCATTGATAAGATTTTGTTATAATGTTCCTTAGCCTTCGAAGGCGCTAATACTGCACGACAATACGGAAGTACTGTGATTTATCTTCATCAATCAGTGAGATTGTGAGTACAGCCATTCCTAGTTATGAGGTTATCAATGAATAGTACCATTTAATTTATATTTGTTTATTTAATTTTATAAAGTAGGTTAATATATATAATAATTCATATTTCTGGTAGAGTTGGTAATCATTGCAATCATCTTCAAAGTTTTGTATATTTGTATGTAATGGATAGTGATAAGAAAAAAGAATACTCGAATCTGTCGACTATGATTTGTCTTATTTGGCCAACAATACAATAGATTTCGTAGAAATCAACCTACTTTTCCAGAACTGCAACATGTGTGGTTAAATGTGACATGAAATAATATTATTAATTCTTTCAATACAACAATAAACTAATGAATTTCATCAGACTGGTCCTACTTTTATATGTCTTCTTATTATATGGCTGAACAGTTTCATATTGTTTATAACTTAACTCTTATGCATCCATTAATGTTCGTTTCATCGATAAATTATTTCTTCAAAGGTTATATAGGATGCTGAGTCATTAATTTTTCTCTAAACGAAACAGTAATATTATTTGCATCCGAAACAGAAATATTATCAGCACACCAACAAATTAATTGGTGAACTGGTTCATTCCTAAATAACAGGGGTCAGCAAGTAATTTTAAATGAAGACCGGTATAGTATAGTTACAACGTTTTTTGGACTAAACATAGTATTAATCAGAACGATGGCGTGGTCGTATACGTCCGAAATGAACTTGTTACCACTGCGATTGAACCTTCTCTTTGCGAAGGTAACTGCCTTATAGTTAACATTTTACCAGATTATACTATTGTGTGCTCGTATCGTCCGCCGTGTTTTCGAAACGCGAGTAAATACTTGGAATCGGTTAATATCATATTGGGAAATATACGTACAAACAATATAATATTTACTGGCGATATTAACTTAGATATTTTGTCTAATAATCTATCTACCTGTTCTCAAGATTACCTAAACCTAATGGCTATGCACGGTTTAAGTCAAGGAATAAATCGCCCAACGAGAATATCTACGTGCCTTGATCATTTTATGATAAAAACCTGTGGACTGTGGAAAACTATTGTATTTGAACAACAGCTCACTGACCACTCACCAATTTTGCTTTATATCAATAATGCTAAAGTAACTAAGAAGCTTACAACGTATAGTAAAATAATAATTAAATATGACGATATAAAAGAACTATTTTTAAAAGAGACTTGGCAGGAATTATATAAAATTAATCATGTTAATATTGCGACCGAATTATTTACTAAAAGATACAACGTCAATCGAGTTTATTTCCAAACTGCTTTATTTGATTACCTACATGTAGGTAGATGCAGAAATATTAATCCACCCACAATCACTCAATACATAACATATCTCCCCTTTATAAATTATACAATTAACTACATGATCTTTGAATACAAACAAATATAATATGATAATACTAGAACTACGACGTTAAATTTAAATTATTAGTTCAAATACACATTAGATACTACATATTACTCTAAGCAATCAGGAATGCCTATAATGTCAGGCCACATCTCCGGTGGTGGTATTTCAAGCAGTGGGCCATCTGATGTTTCTGAGTCTGTTTCAACTTGATCTCTATTTTCGGGTGACCTTGTCTCAGTATGAACTGTTCTAGCCAACATCTGATCAGCATGGCGGCGGTGTAGTTCTCCATCTTCCGTTTTTACCCTGTATGAGCTCTGACCTTCTACTAACACTACCGTGGCCTTCCGCCACTTTTCTCCAGGCCCGTACATGTGGATCAGGACCGGTTGGTCGACCACAAAGGTCCCGGCGGGCGCGCGCTGCGCCGCCGCCTCCAGCTGCTGCTCGCCGCGGCTGGGCGCGGAGTCAGGATGAAGCGTAGATATCGCCGTTCTATACTTTCGGCCATTGAGCATCTCCGCCGGCGTTCTGTTTGTACTACTATTCGGTACTGTGCGCATGTAATACAGCACTTTGCTTAATTTCTCACTCCATGGAAGATTCAAATCCATTTTCTTTATTTTGTTTTTAAACGTCTGTATAGCTCTCTCTATCTGCCCGTTGGTCGCCGGATGATATGGCGGGGAGAGCAAATGCTTTATAGCGTTCTTTCTCAAAAAGTTTTCGAATTCTTCAGACGTAAATGCTTTTCCGTTATCTGATACAACCACTTCAGGTAAGCCTTGTGAAGCAAAAATTCTTCTCATCAGAGTTATCACCGCACTACTACTCATGGAGTTAATTATATCCGCTTCAATCCATTTGCTGTGGCTGTCAATTAAAATGAAAAATGTTTTTCCTTGAAAAGGCCCAGCAAAGTCTATGTGGACCCTTTTCCAAGGCTTTTCAGTAGCAATCCAAGTCTGTGGATCTTTAGGAGGACAGTTTCTTACTAATTGACACTGCTCCCAGCTGGCCACAATCTGCTCTATTTGCTTATCCATGTTGACCCACCATACATAGCCTCTGGCATATGCCTTTGTTTGAACTATACCCGCATGTGGGGCATGTAATATGCTCAATACATCTTCTTGTAACTTGGTAGGCACAATGACTCTGTTACTCCATAATAAACAGTCTTTATTAAGTGAAAGAGCCTCTCTTCTAGTCCAAAATGGTTGTAAGGTTGGGTCTGTAACCTTATTTGGCCACCCATGATATACATGGAATGTAACCTTGTTAAGCAACGGATCCTTCTTCGTTTCTGCTGCAATTCTTTCGGCGTTTAAGTTCCAGCCACTAGTTTGTTCATCTAACAACAATACCTCTCTAAGTGGCTTTACTATTACTGTTGCAGTAGATGGTGCAGTCCATCTGCTTAATGCATCTGCATTGCCAATTGATTTTCCTGGTCTATGTATGATAGTGTAATTATAACACGCTAGTTTCAATGACCATCGCAGCATTCTTGGTGATATCTGATCAGGTATGGGTTTTGCAGGATTAAATAAGCCAACCAATGGCTTGTGGTCAGTCACAATACAAAATCTGCGACCCAATAAAAATTCATGAAATTTTGTCAATCCAAATATTACAGCCAAAGCTTCTTTATCGATTTGTCCGTACCGCCTCTCATGGTCCTGTAAAGTTCGTGAAGCCATCATGATTGGTCTCTCTGATCCATCATCCATAACATGTGCTATAATAGCACCAACTCCGTATGCCGATGAGTCACAGATAAGCAGTAACTCTCTTTTCAAGTCATACCCCACCAATGTCAGATCGGATGACAGTAAGAGCTTTGCTTTTTCGAACGCTGCTTGTTCGCGTTCACTCCACTTCCAAAGCGTTTTCGATTCAAGCAATCGATACAAAGGCTCCAATACAGTAGCTCTGTGGGGCAAAAACTTTTGATAAAAGTTGTACAATCCGAGGAAAGCACGCAACGTTTCCTTATTAGTAGGTGCCGGTTTTTCTTGGATTTCTTTGACCTTAGCAGGAGCTGGATGAAGTCCTTCGCTATCAATCACGTGTCCAAGAAATGTTATACTAGTAGCAGCGAAAATACATTTCTTAGTATTTAGTCGGAATCCCATCTCATTTAGCTTCTGCATCACTTGACGAAGTCTCTGATTGTGCTGTTCCAACGTGGCACCCGCTACTGCCACGTCATCAAGCAGGCACGCCACGCCTTCAATCCCTGCTAGCGCGACTGACATCAGTCTTTGAAAAATACACGGCGCGGCACTAACACCAAATGCCAGACGGTTCACTTTCATAAGTCCAATGGGTGTATTTAACGTTAACAGCTTAGCTGTATCATCATCAACTTTTAATTGAGTGTAGGCTTGCTTTAAGTCAAGTTTACTAAAAACTTGGCCTCCACTTAGCTTCACAAAAGCTTCCACAGCAGTTGGAAGCGGATAACTGTCCACTTTTATAGAAGCGTTGACTGTAGACCGATAATCCCCGCAGATACGCAATGATCCATCATCTTTGTTCACTATCCGCAATGGAGTGGCCCATTCTGAGTATCTAACCGGGGTCAGCACACCCATGTCCACCATTCGGTTAAGTTCTGCTTCCACGTGCATCTTCAAAGGAAAAGGCACCGTTCGAGACTTCAGAAAACGTGGTGTCGCCTCTGGACGTAAGTGCAGTGTGACTTCAGGGCCATTGTATGCACCTAATTCTTCTTTAAATAAATCAGGAAATTCATTCATAAAAGGCACCAAGTCTTCTTTGGCCCAGAATATGCCTGTCACTTGAAGACCTAATGGCCTAAACCAGTTGCGACCCAAAAGACTAGGTCCATCTCCAGACACCACCAATAGTTCACATTGAGTCTTTTTCTCGCCTAATGATACAGTCACATTAGCTAGTCCCAACACCTTCAATGGGTCCCTAGTCCATGTAACCAACTGCACTGTAGTATTATGGAGTGATGGAGGTTTTGACCAGATCTTCTTGAAAGTTTTCTCTGATATGATGCTGCGAGATGCCCCTGAGTCTACTTCCATTGTCAAAGTTGCTCCATCAATAACAACCTCTGCTAAGATTGGGGGTCGATAATTGTCAGTGCACACATAGACACCCATCATATCCTCAGTGCCAGAGGAATTCTCCTGTTTGTCTTCCAGTTGGTGTAGTTTGGATTTCTTGAAACAGGCTTTTGCAATATGTCCATACTTTTGACATTTGAAACACTTTGCTTTTATAAAGGTACACCGCTCACCCGTCTTATGCACATGGGTGCAGTGTCTGCATCCGCTTGCATTTATTCTGCCAATATCCATTGGCTCGGAGGCATGAGACGGAACTGAACTGGCTTCATCTCCCGGGTACATATCTTGACTTGATGCTTGATGGTTGAGACACATCTGTACTGCCATCTCATATGTCAGCTGTTTTGTTTTTAACAACTCTCGCCGTAAACGATCATCACGCACTCCCAAAACAAGCCTGTCGCGTAATTGGCGCTTAATATCCGCAAACTTGCACTTAGCACATAAAGTACTTATCGCGGCAACAAAGTCTTGCACATTTTCTCCTTGCAGTTGTACGCGTTTGTGAAATTTTCCAGCTTGTAAAATTTCATTTACCTCTGGTTCATAGAACTTATCTAAGACCCCTAAAATGTCCCGAAAATTCACTTGAGTAGGGCGTAACGGCACTAGTAATGAAGCAATTAGACCATATGTATCTTTTCCACACTGAGACAGGAACAATGATCGTGCCTTCGCATCGTCCTTTTCCACGAGTCCCGCCGCGTCGAGCGCACACAGTAACTGGTCTTTATAGTCACACCAAGCATCCGTTTTTGCATTAAACTGCTTAGGCAGTACAATATTTGTTATATTGAATGCCATTTTGTTACAACTGCATTTTATTATCCTCGTCGCCAATAAAAGATACAACGTCAATCGAGTTTATTTCCAAACTGCTTTATTTGATTACCTACATGTAGGTAGATGCAGAAATATTAATCCACCCACAATCACTCAATACATAACATTTACAACTAGAATACTCAATATAATAAATAATAATACACATATAAAAACTATATCAAAAAAGAATCAACCACTTAAACCATGGATTACTAAAGGAGTAGTAAAATGTATTAGAAAGCGAGATAGATTACATATGAAAGCTAAGAAATCACCTAAAAATGAGAAATTAAAAAAAAAGTATACTAACTATAGAAATATATGTAATAAAATAATAAGTAATTTAAAAAAAGAATACTACAAAAACAAACTAATAGAAAATAGAGGAGATATAAAAGAAACTTGGAAAATAATAAAAGAAGTGTGTAACATCAAAAAATCTAAAGGGCCTTCTAAGGAATTATTGAAAATTGCTAATACCCCCACCGAATCGCTTAATATAGTAAACAAGTATTTCACATCTATTGGAGGTACCCTTGCCAACGAGACTCTTAACAAGCTAGATGTCACTGAAAGTCAATTGGCCTCACTTGCTAAATCACCAAACTCCACAGTCAACTCAATGACTCTATTTCCTACCGACCCAGCTGAAGTGAAAAGTATAATATTTGAATTGAAATCAAATAGTGCACCCGCATGGGACAAAATAACCACATATTTATTAAAAAGGTTCATACATTTTATTATCGAACCAATCACTTATTTATGTAACCTAAGTCTAGAGTCTGGAATTTTCCCTTCTGCTTTTAAAAAAGCTGTTGTTTGCCCTATTTTTAAAGCTGGCGATAAGAAAAGTGCCTCTAATTATAGACCTATATCGCTTCTTTCAACTCTTTCTAAAGTGCTAGAAAAACTGGTGAAAAGAAGAGTGATGCGATATCTAGAAAAGAACAACCTGTTACATAAAAACCAGCATGGATTCAGAGAAGGCAAGTCGACTGAAGATGCTATTCTGATGCTAACTTCTTTGGTCACGTCATATTTGGATGATGGAGACAAATGCTTAGGGGTTTTTTTGGACCTCCAAAAAGCCTTTGATACAGTCTCCATACCTATTCTATTGACGAGGCTAAATAATGTTGGTATAAGAGGTGTTGCACTTGACTGGTTCACAGACTATTTGACCGGTAGGACTCAAAAGGTTAAAGTCGACAATTTTGAGAGCGATGGTGCGGTGTGCACGTACGGAGTGCCGCAAGGTAGTACACTAGGCCCAACACTTTTTCTAATTTATATTAACGATCTATGTGATACTACTTTGCCTGGACTAGATCTCCTTATGTTTGCAGACGACACCGTGCTTCTCCTTCATGATAAGACATGGGAAAAAGTTATCACACTAGCAGAGCTCTGCCTTTCAAATGTAACGCAATGGCTTGAAAATAGTCTTCTTTCCCTCAATACCAGCAAAACTAAGTATATGTGTTTCAATAAGACTCAAGTAGGATCCCCTGGAACTAATATTAGCTTAAAAATACACACCTTTCCATGTAACCGAAATAAACAAACAACTAACAAATGTAACTGCGCAGTTTTATCAAGGGTTGATACTATTAAATACCTGGGGATAATGATTGACGATAAATTGAATTGGACCCCCCACATAATGGCTTTGGCATCTAGGACAAGAAAATTTATCTATGCCTTTAAAAATCTGAGAGAAGTTGTAGATAGGCAGCTTGCAATAGGGATATATAAGGCATTGTGCGAGTGCCTAATCAGATATTGCATTTGCACGTGGGGTAATGCAGCAAAGACTCATCTAATAACTGTGGAGCGTGCCCAGCGTGCTGTTCTAAAAGTTCTTCTATATCTACCATATAGACACTCAACCACTGCTGTGTATGAAGAGGCTAATGTCCTAAGTGTCAGGAAGCTATTCATTTACGAAGGCTTAGGCGTTATCACAGAAAAGTTGTTCCAACTCTGCCTGACTCTAGAAAGCGAATAGATATGTGTCCTGTTCCACGTGTTAAGAGCTAATTTGCACACAAGCATTTTAACGTCATTGTGCCTCTCCTATACAACAAATTTAATAAAGTACATAAGGCTAAAAAGTTAAGTAATAACGAAATTAAAAAGGTGCTACTTACTTGGCTTTGTCAATATGATTATGAAGGCATCGAAAGGATGCTTAATAGTTTTAGAGAATGATATTTTGAGCACATACCCCATTTATTCAACTGCGTTCTGCGCAATATCACACGCAATGCCCGGTGCACACAACGTTACACACAGTGTACGGTGTGCTAAACGCCACAAACATTGCTTTACATACTTAAATCACTTTCATACCTACACTTCCACACCTTCACACAACATACACAAATATCCTCCAACCCACTTTTACTCCACTTGAGTTGGGTGCTTTGACGGAGATGATATACACTTAAACATACATTCACACACACACTACAATAACATCCCAACACACCCTCAAATAAATATTATAAAATGAGCGTGTTTTATATTTTTAGTTATATAGACTATGCTATATATATATATATATATATGGGCTTTATGTTTATATATGTATATATATATATATATATATATATATATATATATATATATATATATATATATATATATATATATATATATATGCGTGTTTATATATACAAAAATATGTTTGTTATATGTATTTGTAAGCATAAAATATTAAAATAAATCTAGATGGGAGAAGCCACTGGCACCCGAAACACAGTTTTTAACTAGTTCGGGAGCCTATGGATTCATTATATAAAATGTAATATATTTATGCAAAATAAAATAAAATAAATTATAGTATATAAATATTTTATCAAGGTTCAGAAAAAAAAGTATAATATGTACTTACTAGTAACTAGTATCAATACTAGGTACCCCAGCAATCCGACACTCTCTTGCGTGAAGCATACTCATACAAAGTCTCTCTACTGTGTGAAGCATAGCAATAGTAACATGTCTACTTTAGCTAGATAGGTACCTATATACTCAACATGTGTCTACTTTCTAGTATTAAACTAACTAATCAAGATACTACACGACTTATATATCTGTCATGTAGAATTACATTTATTTGGTGGTCCAAGTTCCAATCATTCCGCCTGTTGCAGACCAGCGCTATATAATATGTCTAGTCATTAGACCTAGTAACTAATATTACGTTATCAGTAAAAATAATATGTCTGTCTCTTATCATTTTCAACTTATCAGCATAGAGTACTGTCTGGGTTTAGTGTTTAATTATATTTCGTGTTTGTTTGTCTGTATAATAGAATATGTTTTTACAAAAAAATAGAACTAACTTCAATACCAAAAAGTGTGATTGAACTTGAAGTCGGTACCATGATAGTTCAAAAGTACCTATTATCACAATATTGTGTGCATGGTACCGACTTCGACAAGTTATTTTACACTTTTTGAGAACAATCTCGCTAATTCTTTTTTTGTTGTGTTAACTATTCAAAAGAGAGAGTCAAGAGAAAGTTCTTATGAAATAAAAACAAGAAAACACGGGAGGTTATGGCGAGACCGAAGGCCGAGCCTACTACGCGAATGACTTCGCAAGCAGTTGCTAGTTAAAAATTAACATGTTGGTGGTTTAGGCAGCAACCTAAACCTAGTTGTACACAATACACATAATTAACTAAAGTATGTTGCCATTATGCCTTTTGTACTTGAATTACAATTAGACGAATAAACAATATTAATTGAAATTATAATAACTAGATAAAAATAATAACATTATGCAAATTTTAATTAGGACAAAAAACCTATATTTATGCTTACCGAAATAGTATGCCAAAATCAATTACTTATGTCTAAATATTATTTTGACATACACAAATATACATATCTCGTTATGCCAAATTAAATAAGGACAATAACCTATATTTATGCTTCATCATCATCATCATCATCTCAGCCGTAGGACGTCCACTGCTGAACATAGGCCTCCCCCATGATTTTCCAAAAGGACCGGTTGGAAGCGGCCTGCATCCAACGTCGTCCTGCGACCTTTCTCAGGTCGTCTGTCCACCGTGTCGGTGGACGACCTACGCTGCGCTTGCCGGTACGTGGTCTCCACTCCAGAACCTTTCGGCCCCATCGGCCATCTGTTCTGCGTGCTATGTGCCCTGCCCACTGCCACTTCAACTGGCTAATCTTCTGAGCTATGTCGGTGACTTTCGTTCTTCTACGGATCTCCTCATTTCTGATTCGATCACGTAGAGAAACCCCGAGCATAGCCCTCTCCATAGCTCGTTGTGCGACTTTGAGCTTAACTATGAGGCCCATAGTAAGAGACCACGTTTCAGTGCCATAAGTCATCACTGGTAACACACATTGGTCGAAGACTCTTGTCTTGAGGCACTGAGGTATTTTTGACGAGAAGACTTCGCGAAGTTTCCGGAACGCTGCCCAGCCGAGTTGGATTCGACGATTGACCTCTTTCTCGAAGTTGGACCTGCCTAGTTTGACTGTCTGTCCCAGGTAGATATACTCGTCAACAACTTCGAGAACTGAGTTCCCAACTGATATTGGGGTAGGTACAACATGGGCATTAGACATAATTTTCGTCTTGTCCATGTTCATCTTAAGACCTACCCGTTGGGAAACTCAATGGAGGCCTTCGAGCATTGTACTGAGGTCTTCCATGGATTCTGCCATGACTACAATATCGTCGGCAAATCGAAGGTGAGTGATGTATTCGCCGTTAATATTGATGCCAAGTCCTTGCCATTCCAGAAGCTTGAAGGCGTCTTCCAATGTAGCGGTGAACAGTTTCGGAGATATAACGTCTCCCTGTCTCACGCCTCTTTGCAATGGAATTGCCTTCGAACTCTGCTCCTGTACTCGGACTGACATGTAGGCGTTTTTGTACAAACACTTCAGCACTTGAATATACCGATAGTCAATACGGCACCGCTGGAGAGACTCAAGCACTGCCCACGTCTCGATCGAATCAAAGGCTTTCTCATAGTCCACAAACGCTAGACAAAGAGGCAAGTTATACTCTTCGGTCTTCTGTATAACTTGCCGTAGCGTGTGGATGTGGTCTATGGTACTATAGCCTTTTCGGAAACCGGCTTGTTCCGGAGGCTGGAATTCATCAAACCTGCGACTGAGACGGTTCGTTATGACCTTCGAAAACAGCTTATAAACATGGCTCAAAAGCGAGATGGGTCTGTAATTTTTAAGTAAAGTGTTGTCACCTTTCTTGAAGAACAGCACCACCACGCTTTTGTTCCATGCTTCTGGCGTTGAACCTTCGAGTAAGACGGTATTAAAGAGCTTCTGAAGGACTTTAAGTACCGGTGTTCCACCCGCTTTCAGAAGCTCAGATGTGATACCGTCGTCACCAGGCGCCTTGTTGTTCTTAAGCTGTTTCAAGGCCATTCTAATCTCGTACAGGCTGATGTCCGGGATATCTTCGGTATAATGTCGGGTCAGCTTGGCTCTTGGGTCTTTGGCCGAGCTGCTAACAGGTTTAGCGACCGAGGTGTATAACTGTCCGTAGAAACTCTCGACCTCTCCTAACACTTCCGCTTTGGTCGACGCTACACTGCCGTCTCCTCTCTTCAGCTTCGTCAACTGGCTTTGCCCAATAGACATGTCTCTTGCAAACACTTTGGAGCCTTTTTTCCGCTCTATCGTCTCTTTAATACGGTTTGTATTAAAGATCCGAATGTCGTGTCGCAAGGTCTTCCATATTCGTCTATTGAGCAGCCTATATGCTTCAGCATCATCCGAAGACTGCAGTTTCAATGAGCGTTGTTCAGCCATGAGGTTGAGGGTATCGTTGGAGAGTTTCTGTGGCCTATCTGTACGGTGGGGTTTAAAGTACTTGGAACCCACTGTATGGACAGTTTCTACTAACCTGTTATTGATCTCGTCCACTGAAGCGATGTTCTCAAGGCAATCGAAGCGATTGGATAGCTCAAGTTGAAAGCTCTCGGGGTCTTGAATATGGGCACGAGTAGGTCGGAGCGTAGACTTCATCAGACGAGACCTCTCCAGTTTGACATTAATATTCACCGTGCCTCTTACCATTCGGTGATCACTACCGGTTTTAACCCTGTTGATCACGGAGACATCAGTGAATATTTGCCTTTTGGTGGTCATAATGAAGTCAATCTCATTTCTCGTGGAACCATCGGGACTCAGCCAGGTCCATTTCCTGTGAGGTGGCTTCTGAAAGAAAGAGTTCATCATAAAGAGTCCCTCTTTCTCCAGGAAGTCGGCCAACCTCTGTCCCCTACGGTTCCGTTGTCCATAGCCATAGCCATAGTCCATAGCCAAATCACTTTCGACTCATCCTCGCTTCTCTTACCCAACTTCGCGTTGAAGTCCCCCATAACAACTAGATTTATACTTACCTAATTTATGCTTACCGAAATAGTATGCCAAAATCAATTATTTATGTCCAAATATTATTTTGACATACACAAATATACATAACTCGTTATGCCAAATTAAATTAGGACAAAATACTAAATTCGAACTGAATGTATGCGGGATCTTAAAACAGGAATTGCAGGGCTATTATGTATCTCAGGTGCTATGGTAAAGTTGATTGCAATCTTGAAAAATGGCGGCTCTATTTCAATTTTGACAGATCCAGTAAGCACAAATGTTTGTAAGTTTATGACTGGAGCTGACAAAAGTGACACAGAGGAGCCATTTTTTTTCGATTTCTATCAACTTTTGTTAGCAACTGAGATACATAATAGCCCTGGTGATTGCAAGAGGATTCATAAACATTACTCTTTTTAAGTTTTTAGACTGCCATGGTCACAAACATGAGAAATATTTAAATTATCAACGGGATAGTTATCACGGATATTTCTTTTTTTTAATGAATGTTTTTTTTGTCCGATTCAAAACCCTAATATTTGTTTACAAAAGACCCTATTAGACAATTTAGTCGAAGCGTGTCGCAGCGCTTGTTTTGCGCGCAAAAACTAGCGGGCAAATTCAAATGCCATGGCGGGCTTCGTGTCCACCCTTGCTTTAGAGCAGTGGTTTTCAACCGGTGGTCCCTGAAAGCACCCGAAGTGGTCCGCGAAGCCATCCAAATTGAAAGATTACTTTCGAAACTTTCACAAAGGTTCAAGTAATATGGATACTGAGAATTGAACCAAGAATTCAGAAGTAGGACAGAGTATGCAGTTACATAAGCATTTAAATTTCATCAAATTCGGTCTAGCCGTTTTTTTATTTACAATCTAATAACAGAAAAGTTTTTAGCTTGACTATATCCTTATTGTCTATAAATGACAATCGATCTCTTCTCGTAAGCAGCAAGAATGAAAAAAAAAAACAAAAGGTGGAACCGACTTCTACACTTAACAAGGCACAATTAATCGAATCAACAATGGAAGTCGATACGATGCACACAATATTATGATAATAGGCACTTTTGAACAATCATGGTACCGATAGTTTATTGATTCAGGCGTTACTTTGCGGAAATCCATTATCAAAAAACGATATTAATAAATATTTAGTGACACTTCCGCTGAAAAAAAAACAATGATTTTGGCCTATTTGGGGGTGTGCACCACCCTCCCTCCCGCATAAAATGTTAATAGGATGAATACAAAATAAAATCCACACACAAGAAAACCCAAAATAAAACAAAAACGATTCGACACGTGTTTCGCCTCTACACGAGGCATCCTCAGGAGATGTTGACTCGTCGAGCGCTAGACCGACAGAGTCAACAAGTTATTTCACACTTATTAGCTTTGAAGTCGGTTCTATGTATTAATTTAAAAAAATTGAGCTCTCTATACAGATACAGTGTCCTACCACCATGTTACAGAGTTCCCAAATGGTTTGTTAAATCTAATATAGTTTACAATAAATATAGTTTTATAGCTTGGAGCTATAATATGTAGTATTCCTTTCAATAATACATCGAGTTCTTGTTTGAATTGTTGATTAAAATCATTACCCTCCTTTGGGCTGTCTGATAACGACGGCTGTCGCGGACATAGTACAATATGATAGTATTAACAAAATATTTCTCTTAGCTAATAAGCATGTTACAGTACATTGCCCTGGTCTTCTAATAAAGTAAAGTAGAGCTAGACTGGTCGATTTGAAGCACCCCCAGCACGGAAGGATTTGTACAGAAGGAATGTTTATAATATGTGCATAGTAATATACAATAAAATACCAAATGACATTAAAATATTAAATGGCAATAACTTTAGACGAAAATTGACTAGTTATTTGCTGGACAAGAGTTGTTATAGTGTTAAGGAGTTTAGAGACTCAAAATTGTAATGATTTGTTAATAATTTGATTTTAATGCTATTTATTTCTTTATTTTGACATTTATCTATTTTAATTATAATACCATTTTTTTCTTTTTCTAACTTGATATTTACTTTAATATTATATACAATCGTAATTTTAAAAGTTCAAGAATTCGCACGTCTGCTTGCAGATTGAGTAGAATTTGCCACATTTATATTATTTAAGACCTTTATGACTGTATTCTGGCAAATAAATGATTTGATTGATTGATTGATTGAAATGTGTAAACCTTAGCGCGATCTGTTATGGTTCTTTGTTGAGTTCCCTTTTTAGGCTGAGCGCAGACTTGAGTCACGATAGTTTTAAGAGAGACTGTTGCTTTACAGTAATTATGAAGACGCGCACACTTCAAATAAAACGTCTCTGACGAAATTGTCTAATACCTACAAGAACTGCACGGCGACAAGTCTGACTAACGCTTGTCAGCTTCCCTTTTGTATGTATGCGGGCGCGCACATCAAAGACAAACCAGTCTATTGACGTACCCCCCTCTCTTTTAGTCCTGTCCGAGCGTTCAGAGAGTACACACATCGCACCATGTTTACAGACGAAGAACTCGTAGAAAAAAAATATTGACGAGGTTGAAAGGCCTGTACTTTTTAATAAAATGTGTAAGACATATTCTGATGTCAATGTAAAAAAAAAATTATTGGGATGAGGTTACAATGAAACTTATTTTTTTTTTAATATTTATTTTCAATAAGCATACATTTTTATTACCTTAATCTAAATTCTGCCAAACTAGTCGTTAATGTGAGGTGGGAAAGAATTTCAGCTGAAGAAAAGAGAAATTCATGTAAGTATACTCGTAATTGCAAAACAACACTATCGATGAAGTCCATTTTGAAACTGAACAAGTGCAATTTGAAAATTTTTATACAGACTTCCATTCTATTATTTTGGTAAAAATCAGTTATTGGAGTGTATCTCAAAAACTACTGGACCGAATTTGATGAAATTTAAATGTGACCACAAGGGAAGCACCAGCTTTCAAACAAAAAAGGAATTTGAGAATCGGTTCACCCAGTCGAAAGTTATGAGGTAACAAACATAAAAAAAAATTTAGTCGAATTGAGTACCTCCTCCTTTTTTTAGAAAGTCGGTAGAAAATGCATCTGTTCTAGGCAGAGGTTACCCCTTAACATCAGGGCGCCTCGTGTTTGTACCATTTCTTAATAACATAAAAAAGGCATTAGACGAAACCTCGAGCGATATAATATCATCCTGAATAGGAAGTAAATAATAATCAGGGCCATTTTGCTAGGGCCATTCTTAGTACATCCAACACACAGAAAACAGGCTTTGAGTGTGAAAGTTCAACAGCGAAAAGGTACCAAAAAATATCTTTTTTTTTATTCCTTTCTATCCATCTTAGGTAAGTTTGTAGCAATGAATATAATATTACCTACTAAGTTTTATCACAAAATAAACTCTTAAACAAAAGTTTGAAGACTTCAAGACTTCTTTTCGAAGTTTCTACGACGTAAGAGTGAAAAGAATGAATGATTGAACGAATGATTTTTATTTGAATTATTATTTGTAACAAGAGTACAAAGAAGTGTCGGTGGTGTTCATGAATTCTGTGAAACACTTGTCATTGTAAATTGTTAGAATTTTCGGCTTGTAAATAGGAAATTACAATTGTTACTTGTAGCTTTATGAAACGGGGCCCATGAGTCTTATTATCAGAACGTTAAGACCACTCGAAATGAACTTCGACATCGTCTAAAGACTGACCAACTTTCAAGGCCGACATCTTAAGTGCGCTTCAAAGTGGACAAATCAAAATGCTACAAATAATGCCCACACAAACCTGCACTTCACTAAGCGAAAAATATTTCCAACCGCTGCACTCGAATCGACGGGCAAGCTTCCTGGGGGCCTACTACCCCACCTTTTACGAAACTATCATAAATCAGGAGCGTTTTATAATAAGCTTAGAATAATCATACTTACTCTCGTACTCCCACCGACACAAAACGATCAACCAAATTAGATAAGGTAGCAATAAGACTACTTTAAGAGATGGAAGTACGGATCTTCAAAAATTTGATATTGGCACAATGAAACTTAGTGTCAAAGGTCACGTCAAAGTACGTGAGTTAAGTGAAATGTTTGATACTATGTCATCAAAACGCCTATCGTAATCCATTATTATTTTAAGCTTGCGATATTGACATGGTGGTACGAAATTTTTACCGTAAAAAAAGGTGTTAACCGTGTTATTTCAGTGGCAATAAATTTATCTATTACCAGTGACTGCCCGCGACTTCGTACGAGTAGTACGAGTAAGCTCAGCCTTCGGCCTTTCTATAACCTCCCATCTTTTCTTGATTTTTCTGTCATAAGAACCTTCTCCTGACAATAATTAACACAACAAAAAATAATTAGCGAGATTGTTCCATCCGTTCTCAAGTTATAGCGTGACCAGGAGAAATAGGGATTCATTTATATATATATATATATATATATATATATATATATATATATATATATATATATAGATTTATTATAGTACAACAAAAATAATATTAATTAATTGTATTGTTATTTATAGCAATTATTTTTTCTATTTCAGCTTCACGGCAGGGAGCAAACACCTCTGAAACCCGGAAACCATGGACGAACCTTTAAAAAAATACAAAAGCTATCTAATTAACCCAATTACTTAGTAGAACTAAGTATCAATTTGTAGGTAATAGATCTCTAGTCTAATTGTTGATAAATAGAATTAAAATAAAAAGAAAAGTATTTATTTATTGTTATGTTAATAGTTAATAATCAAATCAATCTCCGACATATAATCCAATCAATGTTAACTAATATAATTCCAATTTAATTTTTGTATATAATACAACAAAGTTTGAAAAACTTTTAAAACACAAGTTAGAACCAAAGAGTGTTTAGTTAAAGGCGAAAGTTAGACATAGATTAGAGATAGATGTTGTTAAGTGTATGGAACGCGTCAGACAAGATTGTAGAGAACAAGTTGGACAAAGATAGAGATATTTGCAAGAAAGAGTGGGACACTATGGCGGCGACGATGGCAGAGACGCCTCCTCCTCAGCTTATAACTAATATAGAATGGAGCATGATGGATAAAAACAAATTTTTCCCACTGTACACGCTTAGTAGTTTTACAGGTATGTAATTTTTTTATTAATACTGAATTTGCCTGTTTATTGATAGAGCGATCGAAGCGTCTCTGCTAACTGGCCAAATTGACTTTCATCTGTCCGTATGTTTGTTAGGCTGTATGTTGGTTCTCCTGTACAGGTCGCATTTTTCAACCAATCTTGACGAAGGTTGGTATGCATGTTCTACAATTCAATATATTTTTTTTGTCATAGCGATTTTTGAGTGGGGTAATACTTTTACTTAAAACAGGGGTAAGTTTGCTGCGACGCTATTTACCGACCGGTTTTGATAAAATTTGGTGCACACATTAGGTACCTGATTTTAAAGCGGAATTGCGAATATGAGAATAATTGGTCATGTAGTTGCCGAGATAATAGGTTGTGAAGTTTAACAAGTACAATTTGAAAAATGTAATACCGACTTTCATTCTATTCAGTTATTGGAGTGTAACTCAAAAACTAACTAGAATGAATTGGATGAAATTTAACTGGGATCATATTAAATGGGATCACACGGGAAGTACCAGCTTTCAAACAAAACAAGAATTTTGAGAGTCAGTTCTCCCTATCGAAAGTTATGAGGTAACAAACATAAAAAAAAAACATACAGTCGAATTGAGTACCTCCTCATTTTTGGAAGTTGGTAGAAAACTGGACGATTTCGGCAATATTCGGCAAGAACATATGGTACCAACAACATATAAACATTAAGCAAGATTGGTCATGCTCTTGTTCTGATGTCTTGCCGCTGATAGGACTGCTTGCGAAGTCTATTGTTGCACAACTACTAGTATACTGGGTTACTGGTAATCAATTAGCATCCTGTTAAGGGCATATTCTGTACATCAAAACATGAAATGCGCTCTCATCAACTCCGGGACACCATTTTTAATTAGACATACGGGATTACTAACGTAATATTTATCGGGATAGGTCTGACTTTAGTTTCGACCACATTCGGTGGTCTTTTTCAAGGAGTGTTCTGGACGCCCGCGTCGATGACGTCTCGCTTAGCAACAGTTCTAAGCGAGACGTCGAACGTCGTGGTCGAAACTACAGTCGGACCTATCCGATAAATATTACGTGAGTAATCCCGTATTTCGAATTAAAAATGTGTGAAAACCCGGGACACCAGTTTCAAGTCCGATCCGTCTAGTAATTTCATTAGCTACAATATTTTTCAAAGGCAGTAATGCTTACACATTACTAGGTAGAGTCCTTCTGTCTAGTAAGTTACCTGATTGCGACTACCCTAGAATCACGCCTATACAATGAAATACTAAATTATTATAGTCAACAAGCCAAGTTAGTCTAGTAAATAGCGTAAAGGGGCTTGTAAAGTAAATAAATGTATATAGAGCCTAAAAAACGATATTAAAAAAAATATTTAGTGAAACTTCCGCTGAAAAGAAAACAATGATTTTGGCCTATTTGGGGGCGTGCACCACCCTCCCTCCCGCATAAAATGCTAAAAGGAAGAATAAAAAATAAAAAACACAAGAAACCCCAAATCAACCAAAACCGATTCGACACGTGTTTCGCCTCTACACGAGGCATCCTCAGGAGATGTTGACTCGTCGAGCGCTAGACTGACAGTGAGTGAGGTTCACTGTCGGTAGTAATAGTAAATAGTAGAGGCGAAACACGTGTCGAATCGGTTTTGGTTGATTTGGGGTTTCTTGTGTTTTTTATTTTTTATTCTTCCTTTTAGCATTTTATGCGGGAGGGAGTGTACGCCCCCAAATAGGCCAAAATCATTGTTTTCTTTTCAGCGGAAGTGTCACTAAATATTTTTTTCATTATCGTTTTTTGATAATGGATTTCCGCAAAGTAACGCCTGAATCAATAAATTATATATAGAGCCTTATAATTAATTGATACCGCCTTCACGAAATCGATTAAACAGTTTATTCGGTTCAGTGGAACATATGTACTCGTATACAGGGTGTAAAGAATATGTGCAGTACTAATGAATGGTGTGCATATGTACTACCTAGTCAGGATTCACATGGCGAAGTATCAACATTTAAATCGCTCATATATTTTTTCATACATATTTAATGAAATTATTATCAGGTTTTTTTTGTGGCCTGTCTAATGTTTTTTGGGGTCAACACGCTTTGCAATCCCCACACCACCTATTCATTCTCATTCACGGCCGTTGCATTCTGAAGATTATTGCCGTCTTTAGTCTAATTTTTGAGGGTTTTGAGGGAGCTTTGGTTACTCGGAATGTTGACTACTTCCTGGGACGCAGCAGTTAGGTCCCAATTGTATGCAAGCTTCTGCGTGTGTGGTTTTAGTATTATAACACCTTTTGGTTACACGCTGTATCTGAAGAGTCTCTGAAGTGAAGAATTTCTCCTGTCACGTGGGTGACTTAGTAAAAAAAATACCACAAACCTATATCATCTGTAATAATTTATTATATGTTACAGTGAGATGCGCCCTCTACCCGCTGACGCTTGTCAAGACCCAAATACAGATTCAACGCAAAAAGGAAGCTTACAGCGGCATTACTGATGCAATAACGAAAATATACCGACACGAGGGCGTATCCGGGCTTTATAGAGGCTTCTGGCTATCTAGTGTAAGTGTGTGTAACGGAACAGGCTCTGGATGAGGATTCCGTCACGATTCACAAATATAGATACATTTAAAAAGCATCTTGGTATGAACAAATATTGATGAAATTTAGACAATCAAAAGTAGAAGAAAGCGTTAATGTGTAATATTGAGATTTAGATGTTAGGTATTTCTTATAGCAAGACTATAGGTACTTACTGAAAATAATAAGCAGCTTAGAATATTTAAGCTATCAAGATATTCTATGTATTAACCATTTAAATCGATTATTCAGATAGAACTGATAAGTTACTTCAAGTAAAAGGAAATGTTGAGTAATCCTTTAAATACATAAAAGTTACAAGCAAAATTAATAAAATTACCATGAAAATAAGCAGCATTGATATTTCTAACCATACAAAGTTATGTGAGGAACACATTTTCGTTGTGTGTCCGTGTATTTGAGTTTGCTTCATCAACAACCCTAAAACAAATGAGTATTGACGCCGATCTGAAGCCGATAGAAAGGGCTTTGATTGGATCTACGTACCTCTGATCGGCGTCATACGAAATTCAAAATATGTGTTGTCATGAGCGGATTTTGATGAGATTTTGAAATTAGAATAGGAATACGCTGGAGGGCTGAGATTGGCTGAGGTGGATCTGAAGCCGTTTTGACGCCGATAGAAAGGGCTTTGATTGGATACCTATCGGCCTCAAATCGGCGTCACTGTCAAGTTTGAGAAAGTATATAAGCAGTAGAAAGACCGAGAAAATGCTTATTAAATTCTCGAACTTCCGTGAGGTAATATATTCTGCTACGGACATGGTTCCGGACGTGGGTTGGATACCTCACGGTGACAACTAAGATCCACCTCGATAGGGAACGCCCAATCCTTAGAGTTGGACACTTTTGGGAGCGAGCCAACAATCGCTTTAACCTATTGCAATGGGTACGATTAACTGCTCCTCACTTCGATTGGAAAGAATACTCCAGTGGAAGTGTCTTCTATGTATTATATGTATTTATTTTCCTCTCATACTAGAACGTCGCTCTGCAGCCTTCCATAGCTTCGGCGATAGCGGTATAGTCGCGCGACTATTTCCGTGCGTGGAGTTGGACACCCTAGGGGCCATAGGTTCGATTCTCGGCTTGGCACCGAACTTTAGAGGCTAGTTAGGGATCAAACTTGAGCCATCCTATCAGGGGGATGAAAGCTCATGCGCAATTAACTTTGGGGGGATTGTTGGGGACTTACACACACTTTAGCAGACTATGAATTTATTTAGGACCGAAGTAGGTCTAGGTCTAGTATTTTTGTTTACCGGGTTATACATTAACTTCGTGATGGTTCAATCGGGAGCAAATAAGTAAATTCACGCGCTAGTGGTGTCTACCACTAGAGACGTAGGTTTCTATAATGAATTCGTCATATCAATACAATCTATCGGTATGCTAGACTTAGAAACTAAAGACTAACTACGAAATAAAAATGTCAAAATAAATATATATTTAATCAGTATAAAGTAAGGAATACAGAAATATTTGCCTGCAAAGGAATATAGAAATATTAGTTCAAACGAAATGTAATGTATTTGTTGCAATAATATGTTATATATTTGCTAATGAATCGAGTTTGGGCTAGATTGTCAACTCTGATCCTAGCATGAGAATGCGGTAATAAATTATAGCAATTAAATTATTTGCTGAAAGTATCAAATGTAATATTTAGAATCAAATGATAATTCATAATGATAAATAATACTATTAAGAAGAGATAAATAAGATTATAATCGCTTATAGACGCAAACTCTACATTTGGAAAACTACCAAACGGACTTGGTAAGGCCTTACTAATTTTGGGGTAAATAGAAGAGGTTCTTGGCATGATGGAGAACATTTGTGTCACAGTAAAGAGCAGCTCTTAATCCAGCATTCGAGTTGTAAGCCTTGAACATGCCAAGAATCCTACTTCCTAAATCATAATAAATCTAGAATTCTACGGCAAATCAAAAAAAAAATCAAACTAATTACTTACAATATGAAAATGAATAAAATATATTATATTTTTAAATTGTAGAGATATCTATCAATAATTTACTCGGCAAAGTAAAGCTAACTATTATAATAATCATCATAATAAATATATGGCTGCTAGTATTGAGCTAACCAATACAACAAAGATTCTGCTAATACTTAAGTATTTAAAATAATAGCTTTTCCTACAATGGTTCAATAGATGGCATGTCATGTAAAACACTAGTAATCTAAGTATAGCAATCTCGCATAAAAAGGAGATTTATGTATGTGGTAAATCTTATCAAACTTGGTCAAGCAATGCAGCACCTTCAGAATTCTTGTAAACCACAAACAAGGGTCTAGAGATTTCTCTAAGTCACTGATATTATTTCCCATATATTGCTTCAGTAAACAAGTAAATGATTAAACTTGAACAATTGAACTATTCAGGGAATAGTGGCTGATAATATTTATCTAAAGGAATTGGATAATCAGCGTAGTAGTTACTGATCACAAAAGATTTCTAAAGCGCATATAAAGTGAGGTTTTACTTTACTTTTGTTATTTATTTCCTAGCAGTTTTCATAAACGAAACAAATAGTATATATTATAGAGATATTTAGTCTGTAAGAGATTATATCAATCTTATCAACAGCTAAATGCTCAAAGCAACAAACATAAATCTATAAAGAAAGCTAGATGTATAATTGACAGGTTTATAACTGTTATTAACAATAACGAATATCATGCGATTATCTGATATTATTTAATGGAGTTGTTTATATATTATTTCACTAATCAAAACTGGTTTATCAGATATAACAGGTATTTTTGCAAGCTAATAATTATATAGTAAAACTTGCAAATAACCTACTGTTTCTATGTTCTGTGGTCAAATAACATAGACCTTAAATTCAGAAACTTATATTGATGATTAATATCTTCCACGATTAGAAGTCAAATCAAGTACATAAGCTAGAAATCTAGGATCAGCTCAGTCAGTCAGTCTGTAAGAACTAAGTATTTGCAATCTAGTATGTTCATCGCAATTTATCGTTATCAGCTAGCAATTCAGTTATTGTAAAGTAGTAGTAGGTTATTCATCGTAATATCAGAATACCTAGGCGTTGCTTTTGGTTTCTCTAGGCATCCATAGTTTTGAATAGTTTTCTCTGTTTCAATTCTTTCCGAAAAGAGCAAGGTTACAGCAGCGGTACACAGTGTTAGGGTCCTCCTAGACTAGACGATCATTGGCCAAAACAAAACGTATTAGAATTAAAAATTGAGGGGGGGGGGGGGGGGTTGTTACATGTGGACAGCTTTACCCCGTACGTGATCAATATTCCCCTCAGTTTTTGATACAAACATGAGAGTGTATACAGACTTTATAGAGGGTTCTGACTGTCCAGTGTATGTGTGGACGGCTTTACCCTGTTTTTGATAAATATTCACCTCAGTTTTCGATACAGACATGAGATACAGATATGAGAGTGTATACAGACTTTATAGTGGGTTCTGGCTGTCTAGTGTAAGTATTGGCTTTACCCTGTTTTTGATAAATATTCCCCTCAGTTTTCGATACAGACAGGAGAGTATACGAAGTTTCTAGAGGATACTGCCTATTAAGCTTATATGTAGACGGTTTTATCACGTTCGTAATTAGTTTTACCTTATTTTAGATACATACACAACGGCGTATCAGGACTTTGTAGAGGCTTCTGGCTATTTAGCGTAAGTGAGGGCAGTCTTACCGCATTTGTGATTGATTTTACCCGCAGTTTTGCTGTGTCGTGTCTGTAGAGGGCGTTCCTGGATTGTATTGAGGTTCATCTTGCTTCTGCTCCATTTTGCCCCTAATTTACGAGACCCATGCATTTAGATGTATTAGTAATTTCATATCTTAATTTATCACTTTGGGATATGAAATCTCGAGCCCCAAGCTTGTTATAGGTCAGTTTTTAGTCAGTTTATATTTTATTATGTTTATTTCTAGTTTTTTTTATATTAAAACTAACATGTTCTATAATGATTATATAGGCTTCTAGGTGTGCTAGTTCGGACGAATACAGTACGTAATTTATGAAGGATGATGTAATTGATAGGTCTTAGCTATAAAATTTTACAGCCCAAGGTAATAAATTAGGGTTTGCTTTGACTCATCCTGCTTATAACACTAGTGTAAGTGTGGACGATTTTACCCTGCTTGTGATATTTTTTCCCCAATTTAGAAAACACCATTATGCATTGAAATGTTTATTTCGTCTCTAACGGTATTATACATTCGTAAATAAAAAATATGTTATAATGATCAATAAGCCTTTATTGATAATTATAACCCAGCCTAATGTTAAGTACCACACCGGTACATGTCTGGTGCAACGCCACCGGGACCTTTAAGCTGAACTTTTGCGTTGACATTGGTTTTTGAGTCTTATTCTTTCAGTAATTTTAAACATCATACGCTATTACTGGGCAGAATATCTGTTACGACGAGGGTATCAAGACTCTTACCGAATAAGTCGGGTTTCCTTGCCTCTTCCGCTTCTAGCTAATTAGTTGAATCCGAACACGAGGTAAATCTCAACCTTCTACTTATTTATATCCGCAGTTGTTTTTAAAAGAATTATATTTTTTTTGATAGACTAGATGAGACCAAAACACTGTTATCGCCAAAGTGAATTCTGCCGAATGTTTCACCTTGCGTATCTGCTTAATCGACGGAATAATGGCGGAAGCTTTTTTGCTTCAGTTTCAGATAATCTCAGGTGTTTTCTACATCTCTACATATGAAGGAGTGCGACACGAACTTGGGAAACACGATGTCAGTCCTAAACTGAAAGTAAGTTTCTCTACGGAATAATGTCCTTTTTAGCGAGAAATTCAATATTTTTGTGTGCTATTGCTATTTAATTATACGATTTAACCAAGTTATTTGCCAGGTTTTGAGGAATATTCTTTGCATTAAAAAGTTACATTTTTAATACTTGGTAAGACTAGTGATTTAGTAGTTTCTTGACTTGGTAGTTAATGCTACGAAGCTGACGTAACCCATCTGTTTATACAATTTTGTAATGTTTCTACCTACTTAATGTGCTTTACCGTTAGAATCGGAGGGCGTTGTTGCGTGTGATACAGATTTATTACTACAACAGGCACCAACTATCTCATCAATTGGATACAGTGTATTAGTTTAAAAGTCCAATATTTTGTAAGCACCTACTGTCTAACAAATAAGTCAAATAAACATTATAAGACACACCGTTAAGTGCCTAGTGACAGATTATTCAATCTTGAAGGTAGCTAGCCAGTGGATCATCAGAAGTGCCCTACCACTATGCTGTGGATTTCATGATGATGTCACCTCCACCAAACGCTAAAGCCCGAGGTGAGGATCGATCCTGTGGTCGTCAGATTGGGCGTGTCATACTCTCATTACCCCAGGGCTATCATGGCTTTGAATACTAATGCAACTTACCGCGTAGTTATTTGAAATTCGACATTTGTAATATCCAATACAGTTTAACTGTACATCCCACTAAAATTATAAACGAGAAAGTTTGTATGTATAGATGTACATTGCTCTTTCACGCTCTAACGGTTGGGCCAATTTTGATGAAATTTGCCCATCCGTTTTTGTATGGAGGTATTTTGGTATGGAGGTAGAAAAGGCGCTGGATTATCACATGATACTTTTCATCATCATCATCCATCTCCACGCGGGTGTAAACGCGGAGCGCAGCTAGTATGTAATATATTGTCAAAAAATACTAAATAATGTAAAGATACTTATTCAAATGACGCGAAGCACATTTGATAGGCTTATTAATCATATAAGTATGTAATATCAGTCATCAGGTTAACATAGTACAGGTTCTGCCTAATTTGGGACCTGAAGACATGTGTGTGGATGTTGTCCCATATGATTATATTCTATTATTATTTCACTCAGTAGACACCAAATATTGCATTGCAGTATAAGAGGGAAAAATTACATACAGGTGGCTCAGGACCCTAATGGTTATAGCGCCTGACACGGATTGTCAGAAGAGGATATGTAATTTTTTATCTCTACTATGACAGAATTAATCATTTTTGAATTTCCAGCGAAAAACGATGTGAAATACGAAAGTTTGTGAGCTGGGTGGATGTGCGAACGTTTTATTGTTATAAATATTATATGTATATATATCCTTTTGTTAAATATCTTAATGCTTACATATTATTATGGGGACTTTTAAACATATTTCAGACAGACTCATCATAACTTTACATAAATAAATATATAAAATAAATACACTAGTAGGTGAAATTATTAAGAGACTAAGACATGGAAGACTCGTTCACAAATCGTAAATACCACCATACTATACTTGAGAAGACTTACCTTCAGTTCCTGGAACGTTTAGTCAAAGTTTGATCAGCTAACAGATGGAATACTGACTGCTGATTGGTCATATCGCGTCATAGAGTTTAGTATTTTGTTGGTCAACTAATCAAGGCTTTAATAAACGTTCTAGATAGTGGGGGTAGGTGGCCTTACAAAATACTGAACAACTCACCAATGCTTACTTTGTCTTGCCTTCCAGTCGTTTATAGGCGGTGGCTGCGCTTCTATAGTGGGCCAGACAATAATAGTTCCTTTTGATGTGCTGAGTCAGCACTTGATGGTTTTGGGCCTGGTGAAGAGCCGAGCGGCAGGCAGCAAAAACACAGTAAGTGCAATTTTTACGTTTCTGTACCCCACAGAACAAAACATTTCTGTAATTCTTCTGTTCTGTATGTTAATCTGTAATGCCGTATGTTTATAGCGTAGTTTAGCTTAGCTGGGGTTAGCTCGTCGGAACGAACGGAATCAATTAAAGACTTAAGAATATTTTGGGTAGAATTATGACACATAACAGAATATGGAAACTGCCATTCAATTTGGTTATGTTACAGAGATTCATACATGAAAAAGAAGATGAAAAACATTACTTAAGTAGGTAGAATATTCTGTAGAATGTAGTAATTATTTAGAGCTCTAATATACGTGGAAAACCCCTTTGTATATCTTTAAAAATAAGGGATAAAATTTGAAGTTCTCTACACTATAAAATTATAAAGAGGATAAACTAAAAAACATCCAAGTGCGAGTCGGATTTGCGCACGAAGGAATCCGCACCATTATCTATAAAACCGGCGGAAAAAATCACGTTTTTTGCATGGGCTTTTAAATATTTGTTTTATTTTGCTTAATTATTTATTTTTAAAGTGTAAAATATATAACTAAATATTTAGTTAATATTTCAAGCGTCTACCTGTTACCGTTATCAATATCGAGCAAATAATTCACGATTGTTGTATGGGAGCCTTCTTAAATATTTTATTCTGTTTAGTATTTGTTATAGAGGCAACAGAAACACATCATTTGTGAATATGTCAACTGTCTAACTATTATGGGGCGAGAACAATCACTCAATGTGATCAGATGAAAGTCCGATTTATTCTATCGAAACGATTAATATTCTTTTGATTTTATAGGTAACTAGACGTAGGTTAGTACATACATCATACTATCACGGTTTATAAGAAACAGCCTGGGGATAGGCGGACAGCGGAGTCTTAGTAATAAGGGCCCGTTTAAGCCTTTGGATACGGAACCCTAAAAACTACTTAACAGTAGAAAGCTGCATTATTCCTCAGTGACAAAGGCTATATTTGATTCATCATCGTCATCATCCGTCACTACGCGGGTAAAAGCGCGTATAGCGCAGCTATTGAAAACTCAATTTGTAAAGGTGCTTTTTAAGATTTTTCCAAAGAGGCTATGATGAGTCAGTCGCTCCTATCTTACTAATATTATAAATCCGAATGCTTGGATGGATGCAGAATCACGTCAGAACGAATCAAAGGATATTAATGAAATTTGATATTTAGAGATTTAAATGAGGGGCTGGTATAACACATAGTATATTTTCATCATCATCATCAATCACCACGCGGGGAAACCGCGGAGCGCAGATTATTTCGAAAACTTTATGATCGACAAGTGCTTGGGTCAGTATTTAAACTTTCCCATGTTCCCTATACTGCTGGTTTTGTTATTATTTTTTGTCGTGATGACGTCTTACTAATAGATGAACGCCGGCACGCACGGAAAAGTAAGACTCATTGTCACGTTCTGCGTGCAAGGGAGAGGGGGAACAAGCGATAGAGAGCCACGATTGGCCTAAGCGTTCGGCTTATCTTATGACGTCACGTAAAATGATCGTCCGACTGACTTTACAGACAACCTTTATTTTTTCTGTACCGTTTATTCCGTCGGATTCCAGATGATCAACCCGCTCGGTTTAGATCTAGACAAGCGCATGTCTAAAGCGGCTCTGGCCCGGGAAGTGTCGGTGCGTGTGTACCGGCTGCACGGCGCTAGGGGCTACTACCGCGGCTACTGCGCCAGTCTCGCGGCGTACGTGCCCAATTCTGCGCTCTGGTGGGCTCTTTACACCGCTTACCAAGGTTAGTAATAGATGGTTTTACCCTCTTACAACTGGTTTTTATCTGTAGAAATTAATAGAATTGAAGTGCAATGTTAAAAGAGCTTTTAACTAAATTCATATGAAAGGATATGCATGTATAAAATAATAAGTATATTCTTAAACTGTCTGTCAGTTTGTTCCTGGACTGGGATCGATTTGTAGGGGACTTTCGCTGATAGATAGCTGATGAAAGGTGTAAATTAGGCTACGTTTATTTTTGAAAAATAATTAGGCTAGCGCGTAAAGAAAGTTAGTTTTAACAAAGTACGTTGGTGAAGCTGCATGAATTGATTTAAATTGTTTCATTATGTGCTAAGTAGGTGTAATTTGTTTGAAGTGATTGTGAGTTTGCGTGTTGGTAGAATTGTTGGTACCATTTACCCTATATATTTTCCTCAGACAGAAATCTGTAATAAAAGAACAATCATACAGGCATACGCCTGTAGTATAAAACAAAATAGTATAAAACATACACACGTATATTTTATACTCTTTCGTGCTAAAATGGCACAAACTAAAATGACAAAATTTAGGATGGAGACAGCTTACACAAGAAAAGCAAGTTCCTCGCCTGATATTAAACGTCACTCTTGCCCATAACAGTTGAGTGCCTTTCAAAGTTTTGAACTCGCTCGTCATCCTAATAAAATCTTTTGGTTTTCAATTACACTGGAAATATTGCTCTTCAATAAAACACGACAAAGTTTGCACACTACTGCTTCACGGTTGAAAACAAAGGTGTGGTACTTCTCCAGGCAGACTGAAAAATTCCTACGACTAGAGAAGAAACTAAATTGTTAATAAACAACAATATATGAATGCCTCACCAATTTGTGTCCATAAAATACAATATAAAATTTGACTTTGCCTTATTATTCGCGTTTACCCTGTGATAGTTCGAGATCGGTTTTACCCCAAAATATCACTTTGGTATCTTGACACCTTAAGAGATTGCACAAGCTAACTCCAATTATAATTTTAGAGGGTATACATTTATCACGTCGTTTTTATATAGAAGAGTAACTATGAATTAAGGGTATTGCATAGCTAGTACTTGTCCATACTAAAAGAAATAACTCTTCTACCTCTTAACATTGTCGAATTTCAGTGTTTTGGTTTAATGTAATCATCACATTGTTTACTATGCTCTACTAAAAAAACAAAACGTACGTGCATAGTAAACAGTGTGTTGATTACATGAAAAAATATATCACTGAAATCGGACAATGTTAAGAGGTAGAAAAGAGTTATTTCTTTTAGTATGAACAAGTACTAGCTATGTAATCCCCTTAATTCATAGTTACCCTTCTATATATAAAAACAGCGCCCTACTGGTGGCTCTTTTTATAACTACTCGTATTTAGATTAGCTGCATTTGTGTGTATGTGTTAGTAATGTGTGTATACTTGACGCGCGCTCGTCAGTAGATTACACCGCTAGCTGTGAAACGCCCGTGTTGTCATTTCTACCTACCCATACCCATAGGTACATAACAGTATGTTTACGCAGATTTAGTTGTCACGTAACTTCGCGCTTTCTAAAACGATGTAAAACGACATGCAATTGAATAGAATAATCATAATTTTAGAATTGCCATTCAATTGTTTCACGAATTTGGATTTTAGAGTGAACAGAATAAGAACTAACATAGTTTATACCATTCCCACTCTAAAAAGATTATTTTATTCACTGAAAACAGTGAAAAAAAAGGCCTTTTAATCACTGTTTTGGTGTTTTAATTTAGAACACACCAATATATTCGACCTCCATCTCAATGCTTATACATCTTCCTTACGCAAAGGATAATCGACATACAAACTCTTTGTGCAAGTAACTCCTCGAGATTTGATTGGTCGATATTTGAGACAAGGAGTTAAGCATTAGAACAAAATTATTAGAAAAGATTATAGAAAAAAAATATAATAATAATATATAAATTACTCATATATTTTTTTATTTTTACTGAACCATCAAAGTTAGTTGATATTATTTTTTCAACCACAACTCAAAGAAAATGCGATATTTTTAACAAACATAGCAACTCTTTTTGTTTAAATTGTGATTGCAATTGATAGCATGTTTATTAAAGACCACGTTAGTTTTAAAAACACTGTAAAATAGTTAACTTTGAGGTCAGAATAACTAAAGATATGAATTAAGGTGTCGATTTTCCTCTTTTTCATAATTTTGCCAATTATAACTTAACCAACTGATATAGAATTTTTATTTTATTTTTCCTGGTACTGGTATGACCCCCCCTCTTGCCCCGTGCCCGCTTGACGTTGAGTTCTGGGACACCCTGTATAGTATAGTATGCAACTCTTGAATAAAACGGATTTTTATCGAGGGCCATTAATCACTCGCATCGCTCATGATTCTAACACTTGAACAACTCGCTACGCTCGTGATTCAATCATCACGAATCACTCCCTGCGGTCGTGATTCAGTCGTTAGAATCCTTCACTTACTCGTGATTCATCTATGGCCCTCGCTTTAAATCCGTCCTTTATTCACTAGTTGCATAATATACTATTGGAGAATTTGGATTTTAGTTCGCTAGTTTACTTTGTTGTTCTGAACAAGCGAATTGCTACTATTGAGTCCTATGTACCTAGCATGAATAACTGCGTTAGTGTAACGTAACGTGTCGTTCACGTGCAACAGTACAAACTGTCATGTATCTAGGGCACAGATAACACATAGTCAGGACGAGCCATGTAGTAGGTGATATTATGTATGGATATCAGCATGCCGAGCGATAGCAAGGCTGCTGAGATCTGCTATGCGGTTATGGTAGCCTGGTACTATGCGGTGATGTTGCGAGGAAACTGTAGTCTATACTTACTAGGCTATCATAACTGGCAGACAATGTAAGTGTACCAACCAAGACGAGCAGTGTGCCTAGCACGAATAACTGCGTTAGTGTAACGTAACGTGTCGTTCACGTGCAACAGTACAAACTGTCATGTATCTAGGGCACAGATAACACATAGTCAGGACGAGCAATGTAGTAGGTGATATTATGTATGGATATCAGCATGCCGAGCGATAGCAAGGCTGCTGAGATCTGCTATGCGGTTATGGTAGCCTGGTACTATGCGGTGATGTTGCGAGGAAACTGTAGTCTATACTTACTAGGCTATCATAACTGGCAGACAATGTAAGTGTACCAACCAAGACGAGCAGTGTGCCTAGCACGAATAACTGCGTAAGTGTAACGTAACGTGTCGTTCACGTGCAACAGTACAAACTGTCATGTATCTACGGCAACTGTGACACAGATAACATATAGTAGTTTATATGCGAAAACGTCACACGTTGACGTTTACCATACCTCTCTCGCTTATCTTGTACTAAATGATACAATAATATTAATATTTGTTTGTTACAGACGAGCTTATGAAGGTAGCCCCTTCTTACGTGTCGCATCTGCTCATACAGTGCATAGCGGGCACTCTAGGAGGATTCACCACCACAATACTCACCAACCCTTTGGATATAGTTCGTGCGAGGCTTCAGGTAAATCAATACACTCTAATTTCCATACAGACAGTGTTTGGTACACTTACATGCAAAACCCCTATCTGTGTAAAAAAAATTAAATTTTTATTTCATACTAAAGACTGTCCGCGACTTCGTTCGCGTAGTAGGCTCGGTCTTCGGCCTCGCCATCACCTCCAGTCTTTTCTTGTTTTTTTTTTCATTAGAATTGTCAATAATTAACACAACATAAAAAGAATTAGCGAGATTGTTCCATCCGTTCTCAAGTTATAGCGTGACCAGGAGAAATTTTATATATTTTTTTTTGACAAAGTCCACGTTGCCGGGATACTCGAAAAGACACAGTAAAGTTGTATGGAATTTCATTGCTGGTGAGTTTTAGCCACCAGAAACTTCCTTCGAAAGTACATTATAATCGAATTTGTTTCAAAAAAAATCGGGTCCAAAAATATTTTATTGAGAAGTTGGCTGTATATTATTTACAAGCATACACACACGTACAAGCATCTTTGTCAAATTAAAAAAACAAATTCGTGAGAAAAAGACTAAATTGCGGTATTAATTTTTGTAATCTATAAATATTCGTGGTAGGTATTTAAATTCTTCCTTTACGCAGGTTTTAGTTAAATTACTCGCATTATTTGACTATTCTACTTTATGTTTATGGCCTTAACCAGCAATGACTGCACTGCTGGCTATGCTATGATGACCTCGAGCTAAAGTTTAATTATTATTAATTTGCCTTTTTTTCAAACCGTCGGCATTTGATTTGACTGTAAGTGTAACATTTGATTGTAACTAACATGCGTAAGTGCCCTGCTGTTCATTGCATCTCTTTTGTATTTTTTTTTTTCAAAATCAAAATCAATTTATTTGCATAAATATGGGTAAAGAAGATTACACCAAAATAATAAAAATGGAAGAAAAATAATAAATAGGAACAGAAAATAAAACTTGACACTGGCGGATGCATAAGAAGTGCGAGTGCCATAATTCTCTCTGGGGACAAGAAAAAAAAATATGGGTAACAAAGTTAGTATCATATTTTATCGGCTCGCCATATTTCACCATTATTGGTATGCAAAATTTTAATAGATAATTTAATTGTTATAATTATTAATTTATACAATACAATTTTAGTCATTTAAATTATTAATCAAATACAGTAAACCACAACAAACTTGACAGTCACTAGCACTAAGCCATAGATGAATATAATACCTAGCGGACACTAAGCCACCCGAAGTACTTAATTTTACATCAAGATATAAAACAAGTAAGATACATCAAACTTACATATTTTATGTCATATTGAAATTAAATGTCAAATTAAAATTAGCTGCTGATTAATATTACCCTAAAATACACCACAAGAATACAACAGATAACAAACTAGTATTCCGTCACTAAAGCTCTAAGGAACAATCATTTATAAATTCTTTTATTGAATAATAACATTTGTTTCTAAGAAAACTAAACAACTTCTTTTTAAATGTCATAAGACAGTCAGATTCTAGTATAGATTTAGGTAAACGATTGTACAATCTCGGAGCCATGCCAAAGATACCTTTATCAAATAATGCAGTGTTGTGTGGAGGCATGCATACTTTATTTTTGTAGCGTGTACTTCTGGGAACATCATAAAGATTCAGATTGTTTCTCATAAACACAGCAACTTCATAAATATACAAACATGGGAATGTCAAAATACTAAGCATTCCGAAGTGAGTTTTACACGAATCTGTTGGTTTGAGACTCAGACAAAATAAAAAAGTCAAGACAGAATGTTGTGAACAGAGAAGTGAGGCCGGTTTTCTAAACTACATATGCGTGACTCGGTACTGTCATGGTAATTCAAATTATATTAAAGTTATTAAAAAAATATCAATAATTAATAAACTTAAATTAAATGTTAATTAAAACTTTACATGTTGCTTCCACGCGCCGCGATAGTTCGACTGACGCGCCAAGGCGTAGTTTCGTTGTAGGTTTTGTATGTAAATATGTATGAACACGCCGAGGCGTAGTTTCACCCGGCCTCACTTCTCTGTTCACAACATTCTGTCTTGACTTTTTTATTTTGTCTGAGGTTTGAGATGACAAACAGACCTTATGCACCTTTTTTGCGCTTTAAAAATTGTTTCTCGCTCAGAACAATTTCCCCAAAATATTACTCCGTAGCGGAGGGTAGATGTGACGTGTGCATGGTAGGATGCGAGCACTGTTGGTTGACTTGCAACTTTCGATAGCATGTATAAAGCATACGAGAAACTACTCAGCTTCGAACACACGGATTGCGCATGTGTTTTCCATTTCAGATCAGAGTCTATATGCAGTCCTAAAATCTTTGTTACAGAAATTGATTCAACATGTTTATTTAAATATACTATTTTTGATGTCATATTAATGTTGTTTATAGGTGGAAGGAGTTGGGACGATGAAACAAGTATTCAAGCAGCTGTGGGCTGAGGAAGGACTTACGGGACTCTATGCAAAAGGTCTATCGGCCCGTCTCGTCCAATCAGCGTGCTTCTCCTTCAGTATCATATTAGGGTACGAGAGTATAAAAAGAGTTGCAGTAAGCGAAGAGTTTCGACCGATGGTGCGGTGGTGACGTAATAAATAAAAGAAACCGGATTGAAGTGTTTTATTTGACTCTGTTATTTAAGGCGCACTCGTACCCTGATAATAGTAAAAAGCAGAATCTTTAAACATCTAGTGTAACGAAACTGATCGATAATATTGTATGAAAAAATACTTTGGTTAGAAAAGGAACTGGCAAAGAGTAATAACCGAACAGAATTCCTAATGTTACTCGCTCTCTGCAGAAAAAAATCCTAAATAGGTCCATAAAAATAAACTTTCACGTCCAAACTCTCAGAATTTTTTTCAGCGATAACACTATATTCTATTTTGGGTAATACATGGCCAACATATAGTAACCAGCAGTTATTTTTCAATTGTGTTGGTATATATCGAAACATATAAATAAAACGTACAAAATTTATGGCTTTTCGCATTACATCGTCCAATCTAACAAGCGATTTTCAACCTTACGTAAAGCATAATTTTATAATTGGGGTTGGACCGCGCCTTAAAGACTGTACAAGCACGAGGCCCACCTAGCGGTGACTGCGTATGACAGATGCATTCCGTCACAAGTGACGAAATGCACTGCGCCCTTAGGTATAATGGGGCCTATATTGTATACTATAGTCCTTTTATAAGTATCCTTTATAGGACATTCAAGAGTTATTGGGAGAAGGCAGTAACGTGCATTGACGTTTGTGATGGACGGGCCCATTACTCTAGTTGGTATGACCCTGCCTTCGAAACGCGGTATTATTAAAAAAAATCATAAGTCAGTTGGTGATACACAATTTAACATATTGTGTTAAAAAATGCGGGGCAGTCTTTGGGGACCGCCAATAGAAGTGGAAACTAAGTAACTTGAAGCGTTCGGTGAGGATAACGCGAGTTCCATGATTTTTGTTCACCCAAAAAGATAGAAAAAAAGAGAAGCCTAAAGAAGTTTTCACTTCAAAAGAATGACTATTCCAGGTTTGATCCCTGGGAGTGACAGATATTTATTACTTTTTAAAGCACTGACGCCTGCTTTAGCGATCTCAAACATTGAAATTTATAGAGAGAAAAATTCCATCCTCGGACGGGATTCGAACCCGCGTCTTCTGACTCCGTGTCAGACGTCATTGACCAACTAGGCCACCGACGTTCTGGTCCGAGCATCAAATTTTAACTCTATTTGACTAACCGTCCCCTTGTACAAGGGCCGCGATGTCAATACAAAAGTTATAGTATTAAGTATTTCTAAATAATGCTTCTTTCGGTTGGATGGTACTGTTTAAACTGTCCAATAGAAGTCGCTCCGTCCCCGCAAGACGGTTAGTCAAATAGAGAGTTAAAATTCGATGCTCGGACCAGAACCTCGGTGGCCTAGTTGGTCAATGGCGTATGACACGGAGAGTCAGAAGACGCGGGTTCGAATCCCGTCCGAGGATGGGATTTTTCTCTATTAATTTCAATGTTACAGATATGCTCCTGTTTTGGGTGTTGCGATGTGTTATTATGTGTGTCCATGCCTGTCGCGACACGGGGAATCCTGTGAACGATCATACGATTCAGAAACGCCCCCGTGTCCGTAACAAAAACTGGGCAAATTGGATCACGAACTGGGTAAAACCGTTCACACTCAGATTCAGATAATCAGTAACATATTGGTAGAAATAATTTAAATGTCAATAGTTAATTATATCGTAATTATATTAATTATCCTTCAAAAATTCGTCTATTGAGTAATATGATTTGTTTTGTAGAAATAGTTTTAGTTTAGCCATAAATACTTTGTCATTTTGTTCACAATCAAGTTGGTTTTGTATTTTGTTGTATATAATTACTGACATCGGTAACGTACTAGACGAGTGCGTCTGCAGCCGGGATTTGGGTAACAATAACCGGTTCCGATGTCGAAGTGTACTCACATTACACTTCGACATTGGAACCGGTTATTGTTACACTTGCACTAAGCACTAGAACATTGTTTATTGTATTCTTAATGTTTATACGAAGACGTTGGGTGCTCGATCAGCAGGAATAAACTCGACAATAACGATCGTTTTGGTTAATTTTCCTAGATTTGTGTTATTGTGGTGGATTATTAGTGTTTTATGAAGTGTACGTGCACGAGTGAAGGCAATTTGTAAGGCAAAATCATAAATCCTCATTTGAGTGTTGGTCAGTCACCTTAGAAAGTTATAGTAATGCCTCGATGGCCTAGCAGTCGTGGTGTCTGACATGGATTGTCGGGAACACGGGTTCGAATCCGGTCCGAGTATTTGTAATTTTCGTTTGTTCGTTCGATCGTAGAACTAATGAGATTTTTTTCTTATTTGTTCCACTGTCGAACTTATTTTGATCGAGTAAACGACTGAAAATCATCAGTTAGAAGTAGGTTTAGATTAATTATGGCGTTGTGTGGTCGCCATTGAACATAATGCTCCTCAGTTCGCGCGCCGTCGCACCTATTGTGAATTTGCTCCGGCAAAGATACTCAAACCATGATAGTTCGAAAGTACCTATTATTACAATATATCGTGCATGATACCGGCTTCGACTAGTTATTTACCACTTTTTAGTGTAGAAGTCGGTACTATTTCTTGATAAAAAAAGTTTTTTCACCCTTTTTAGTCACCTGTTAGTTACTGGACACCGTCAAAGATATTATCAAGATAAAACAACATTTTTAGTTTTTGGAGTAACATAAATGCTGTGGAGATGAGAGCATTGAGGAGCACGATTGGAGTGAAACGGAGTGACAGGATAAGGAATAGTGTGATAAGGGAACGATGTAGTGTGAATGAGGGTGTAGTGACAAAAATCGAGAAAGGTATGTTAAGATGGTTTGGACATGTGGAGAGAATGAATGAAATGAGAATGACTAAACAGGTATACATGGGACAAGTAAACGGAAGTGTTGGAAGGGGAAGACCTAGGCGAACGTTCCGAAATCAGATTGAAGACACTCTGAAAAAAGGCCAGGTCAAAAGTACCCTAAACTGACGCTTATGTATGAAAGGATTGATGAGTATAGATGAAGCGAAAGAGATATGTCAGGATCGTAGTAAGTGGAAATCCGTGGTCTCTGCCTACCCCTACGGGAAAGAGGCGTGATTTTATGTATGTATGTATGTATGTATGGAGTAACTCAAAAACTGCGTTACCGAATTTGATGAAATTTATATGGGACCACCACGAAAGTATACTCTATCAAAAATCGGTTCATAAATGACGAACGGTTAAATTGAGAAACCTCCTGAGGAGATTTAATTGAGAATTGCGGTCGAATTGAGAAACCTTTTTTTTGAAGTCATTTAATTAAAATAAGCTCAACGGTCAAACGTATAAAAAACTCAGTAGTTCGACGGTCGAACTAATGAAAAAAATTTCACTACTCGATGATCGAACTATTGAGAGAACCCGTATTTTGTCTCTAAAACTTGTTTGATTTCGCTAAGCTGACTTTAGTGCTATAAAAGTCACATTATGAAAAAAACACATTATTATAGTTATATATACATTTTATTCCTGTACTTTTTATAGCTAATGTACTGTTAATTCGTAATTCTAGGTGTTTAGCAAAACAAATAAAATAATGACTATAATCAGATTCAATCCCTAAACAAGACAGACACATAGGCCTTTATGCGTAAACCCATATTAGGCGTAACATGCTTTGTCTTGCTTTCACGCGTGACATTTACTGCAAGCGAAAAATTGACAGATAGATGTTTTAACTACTCCGGGTGTAAGCCAAGTTTATTAATAGGGCCGTTCGAGTTTAGTACAAAAAGAGTACCGTAGTGACGTCACGTTGAACTAACATTCAGATGTTTATGGCGCCCAATACAGCTATTATCTGTCCGTTACGCAACTGTCAAATGTGAACTTCTGACTTTCTTTAATTATATATATTTAAATGTAAAGTGAATTGTTTAAATTATGATTAAGCAACTTAGAATAATTTCTTCTATTTAATTTATAAAATAAACCAAATTTAACGTCTATACTATCAAATAAAATTGGAGTGAATGTACCTATGCTAACCCAATGGTTCACACGTTTGGCCTCACGGAATACGGCAGCTAATAAGAGTAACCATCGTTTGGGCTCACGGGATACGACAGCTAATAAAAGTAACCATCGTTTGGGCTCACGGGATACGGCAGCTGATAAAAGTAACCATCTTTTGGGCTCACGGGATACGGCAGCTAATAAAAGTAACCATCGTTTGGGCTCACGAGATACGGCAGCTACGAGTAATAAAAAGTAACCTAAGTTACTCCTAATGATTTCAGCTATCTGCTAGTGAATTAAGCCGGGAAAAACAGACAGACATTTTAAAGATTGTTTTCTACTTGTAAATAATACATACTCTCATACGCACTTAGTAAAATGCTGTTACTTAGGCATTACAGACACTTTAATTTTGTTGAGTGTTATAGATTTTATCAGAATTTTGAATATTTTTTGTCAGAGACACATTTCTTGAACATAAAATAATAACTTGCAAGGCAATGGTTTTTTGCATCTACTCAACAGAGAGTAGGACTGACAGTTATATACCAAGAGGAAACTTGTGTTTGGTTTCTACTATACAACTATTATAAAACCTAGTGTGACCAAATGACGCTTATAGATCATCTCCATTGCCATATAGACTGCCGTTATACAATCCTAATGAACACAAAGTTCCGTATAACACCTTTTAAGTACCTATTATTTACATCTATATAACTTGTATACAGGTTGTCCCATAACCCAAATCATTTCTGTTGTCAAAGGGTAATTACCATTAAGGGATCTTATTTTACCTGGAGACTTCAAAATCAAAACAGGCCAAGTGCTAGTCGGGTTTGTGTGAGAGGATCCCGTACTAACGTAGCGTAAAATGTAATACATAGATATTTATTTTTTTTATCAAACAATTGGTATTTAATTACTCGAAGTTTGAATTTGAGATATAAAAAAATCAATGATGATGATTATGATTCTTAGCGCAACCCTCACTCGCAATTGGCCATTTAAAATGAATGATGATGCATAATTAAAATAATATAAATATGATCTTTCAATTTAGAGTAAATTCACCTTATAAATTTTATATAAAATACTTAAGCAAATTAATGTAGGTATTTCCGGTTTTTTTGTGCATATAAGTGTATAGCATAGAGTATACATAACCTATAGAGCGCGAGTTAAGGAACCCCAATATACCCAAATATGCTTCGTCAACAGAAACACAGCACAACATCAGCAACAACCAAGTAGGTCAAGCAATACGGAGGGGAGATGCTGACTCTACATTATTACTAGTATATAAGATCCAAATTTTGTAAATTAATTTAATTATTATTTTATTGTCGATTACACTGTTACTCTGTTATTCAAATAAATTAGTTTTTTTTGAGTAAAGTCCTAGTGGAGAACTTAATTGGCGCTAAGGACAGGATCTTTGCAGCCAATCGCTACACTTTTCAGCATCAAAGGAGCGATTGACGTCCGTTTCAACGGTTTAGCAAGGAGCCACGAACAAATAAATGTATTAAGGACCACTCTGGACAAACACAGGAACAAACAATCGGAATAATAATTCAAAGGACATGAAAATCGCAGCGAAATTGTGAGTAAATCTTTTCACCTTCCTTGCAACTTTTTTTCATGCCCGATCCTTGTATTGATTTTATGTTGTGTGTATTACTAGGGATTGGAAAACGCCTTAAAGCACAGTCATAGAGTCATAGTAGTTTTAGTTATTTTTAAACCATTTATAGGAAATTTTTTTTCTGTCTTTCTTCACTTTATTTAATTTTCGTGTAAAATGGATAGCTTAACACGTGTACCACAGGAAATAGTGAACATTATCCCTGTGTTCAATGGCGACACTAGAATACTGCCACTATTTATAAAAAAGTGTAAATATGTACTATCCCAATTCAAGGGAAGTGCAGCCCAAAATGAATACCTATTCCACGTAGTAACAAGTAGGTTAGCCGGGGAAGCAGCCAGTTTAGTAGGAGAAAGGGATAGCATAGCCTCTTGGGACGAGTTAGAATCCCTACTAAGCCAACACTTTGGCGACCCGCGCACAGAAGACTGCCTGGCAATGGAATTGGAATCAGCTAAAATAAATAAAGGCGAAAGTTACTTAGAGTTCTGCCATAGACTCCAACATATGAGAAGTGTACTATACGCTAAATTATCAGAAAGTATTCCTAGTGAACCCTTACGACAGGCAAAACAAGTAATTTACAATAATACATCGCTAAAAATCTTTCTCTATAACTTACCAGCGTACTTAGTGAGATTAGTCCGTTTAAGAAATATTTCTACCTTAGAAGATGCTTTAAAAGTTGTGTTAGAAGAACAGAACTTCCAACAAGTTTACGACGCTAAAAATAGAACATATGACCGCCGTAATTTCAATAGAACTCCTAGACAGAACTTCTCTAACAATTTCAGTAATCAAAGGTACCAACCCCAAAACATAGCGAGTTCACCTGCACCGAATAATACGCCAAATAACTCGTTTACGCCAAACAGCTCGTTTCAATCTAGAAATTCTCGACAATCGTATAATTCAAATTATCAAAGCAATAATATTCCACGACAACAAGTAACTAGGTCACCGTACCATGCGCAAAACAGTCAGCATTACGCGAACAACGAACCGCGCCTGCCGCCTTTTGCTGCGCCAGCGCCTTCGGGCTCGAACACTGACGCCACAATGCGCACAGCTAGTTCACGCCGTATTAATTACACGGATCGCGATGACCTACATAATTATGATAATAATGCTCACTTTAATAATGATGATTCTGGGGCCGAAAATTTTTGCATAAGGGCCTCAACATTAGAGAGAAAATAGAAATTAATTTCAGTAAGCGTTTGAATTTGCCTCATATTATTATACCAGAGCTCAATGCAGTTTTTATGATAGATACCGGTAGTGTCAGATCGTTCATTAGCCCGCATATTGCAAATAGGTATTTTAAAAATTATATACAGCATGAGCCATTTGAGGTAGTGAGCACTCACGCATCAAGTGTTCATAATGAAACGGCACGTATCCCATTACCACCGTCTTTTATGTGCAATGAACTGTATAAATTTTATGTGTATAGCGTAGATGATAGGTACGATGGTTTGATAGGTAGTGATTTGCTTAAACAATTACGAGCAAAAATTAATATGGAACACCAAATACTACATTTGGAAACTACAAATATTCCAATAATATACTCACCGCCCACGAGAGAGGTATACAATTTACCCCCTCGCAGCGAACTAAGAGTAAAACTTCCAGTTAATTTACTGAACGGAGAAGCTATTTTAGATTTTAAAGTGTTTACGGAAGGGATTCGAATGCCCGCCGCAGTAGTGTTATGCATAAATGGATATGCCTCCACGGTCATTCAAAATTATACCGAGGAGCATAAAGTTTTAACGGTAACAGCACCTTTTAAAGTAGAGCCGTACCAACATAACCCATCAGTTAAAGTTAACTTCACAGAAGATGATAAGACGCTAGATACTTTGTTAACCCAGAACCTATCAAAACTAAAATTAGACCATATGAACCAGGAAGAGCGTAAAACTATCGAAGAAATTTGTAAGGAGTATAGAGATATTTTTTACTGTGAGGGGGTCCCGTTATCCTTTACTAACCAAGTTAAACACGCAATAAGGACAAAGAACGAGGACCCAATAAATATAAAGCCCCATAGATTACCACCGGTACAATCCAGAGAGATAAGAAATCAAGTAGAAAAAATGCTACAGGATAATATCATCCAGGAATCACATTCGCCCTGGAGTGCCCCTGTGCATTTAGTTCCAAAAAAAGCTGACGCGTCGGGACAACAAAAGTGGAGAATGGTCGTAGACTATAGACGGTTAAACGACATTACTACCGACGACAAGTACCCTTTACCAAATATTAACGATTTATTTGACATGCTAGGGAAGAGTACTTATTTCACAACCCTTGATTTAGCTAGTGGGTACCACCAAATCGAAGTCCAGGAGGAGGACAGAGCTAAAACTGCATTTTCTACTCCCTCTGGACATTATGAGTTCAATAGGATGCCATTTGGGCTAAAAACGGCACCAGCGACGTTCCAACGAGCAATGGATAACGTTCTGAGAGGTCTACAAGGCTTACATTGCCTAATATATCTTGATGACGTCATAATATTCTCAAAGAACTTGCCTGATCACATAGAGAAACTTAGAGCCGTTTTTGATCGTTTCCGCCAAACTAATTTGAAAGTCCAACTGGACAAATCACATTTTCTCCGAAAAGAAGTACTTTATCTAGGCCACACAATCACAAATGAAGGCTTAAAGCCCAACGATGATAAGATCGACGCCGTCTTAAAATATCCTATACCAGAAACGGCAACGCAGATCAAAAGCTTCTTAGGCCTTATAGGATATTATAGGAAATTCATTAAGGACTTCGCCAAAATAACAAGACCTTTAACAGCATGTTTAAAAAAAGGCCGTAAAATAATAATCAACGACGAATACAAGGAAAGCTTCGAAACTTGTAAAAAGCTTTTAACCAACGCACCTTTGTTACAATTCCCCGATTTCAGTAAAGGTTTCATCTTAACCACTGACGCATCTAACTTTGCAATCGGAGCCGTGTTGTCACAGGGTAGCATAGGATCAGACAAGCCAGTAGCTTATGCCAGTAGAACGCTCAGCGATACAGAAGCTAAATATAGTACCATTGAAAAGGAATTGTTAGCCGTAATATGGGCAGTAAAGCACTTCAGACCATACCTCTACGGTAATAAATTCATTATCTATACAGACCATCGACCATTGGCATGGCTGTATTCACTTAAGGAACTCAACAGCAAGTTAACGCGATGGCGATTACGGTTGGAAGAATATGATTTTGAAATCCGTTATAAAAAAGGGCAGCAAAACACAAATGCAGATGCCTTATCGCGAATAAAGATTAACGTGATTGATGACGATATCGATTCAATACTTGTAAATATAGATGATAGAGACGATCGTATGCAGGGAATATTAGAAGAATTAAATAACGATACTAGAGATACAGAACCTTTAATGGAAACCATAGAACTTCCTGATTCCGACGATGGAGCAACAGCAAACTCAGTCTCAAATAGGGAACATGACGGTATTCCCATCTTGAAAGAGGCAATCGATACGAAACCAAAACAATTATTAATTCACTCATGGCTAAAGAATCAATTATCAGTAAAAGACATTTCAAATAATAAACAGAAAATTTTAGAAGTTCACATGCCTACAACTAGCGAAAAATTAATTAAAGATTTCTTAAAGGAATATATAGACCCTAAAAACAAATATTTTATATATTTCGAACACCCTATATTCAGAGAAATATTTTCACGTGTCGTTATTACCTTGTTCAAAAAGGGCTCAGTAAAGTTAATTGAATGTACAGAGAGAACCATTAACTTAACAGAGGCAGAAGATGACCAAAGAGACGTTATTATGAAGTATCACGACGGTAAAACATGTCATAGAGGCATTAGGGAAACTTTGGCAAAACTTAAAAGAGACTATTGGTGGCCTAACATGAAAGAGACTATCACCGCTATTATAAACTCATGTGAACAATGTAAGAAAATGAAGTATGATAGGAAACCGCTTAAACCACAGATACAGTTGACACAAAGTAGAGATGCTCCTTTTCAAGAAGCTTTTATGGAACTGTTATTTATAGAAGGAAAATATTATTTAACAATTGTAGATTCGTTTAGTAAGTTAGGACAAGCTATCGAAGTACCAAATAGAAGCACACCAGAAATAGTTAGAGCATTAATTAAATATTTTAGTATGTACGGATTACCTCAGAAAATTAACTGCGATTCAGGAACGGAATTTAATAATGCATTGATTAAAGAAATGTTAAATCTATATAAAATCGACTTGCACATAGGGACCCCTAATAATCCTAGTTCAATGGCAATAGTCGAAAGGTTTCATTCAACAATTATAGAGATATACCGTTTGGCTAAATATGACAAGAGCGAACTAGATGCAGCCGGTGTCATGACATACGCCATTATGGCGTATAACAATACGATTCACTCAGCAACTGAATATACACCCTTCGAAATAGTGTTTGGTCAAACTGATTCAGGTAACGTTTTTAATATAGATAGAGAGAAAAACCTGATGCAAAAACTACTATTAGACCATAGAAAGCGCCTTAAAATACTCTATGAATATATTGCAGAAAAACTAATAATTGATAAGATTAAGGTTAAGGATAAGAGAGGCGGTGAAGAACCACCTACAATTAAAACAGGAGATGAGATTTTTATGAAGAACACTAGGACGAGGAAAGCCAAGGAAAAGCCTAGATACGAAAAGGCTAAAGTAACTGGCGAAATTCATCGTAATATTCTTCCTGTAGAACTTAACAAAAGGGCAACTAGAGTAGCAACTAAAAATATAAGACGTCCTCCACAGGTCATGCCTAGTACTTCTGGTACTAGTCAAACACGTGACTACGCTGGACCTTCAAAACCTCGGTCTGAACCCAGGGATAGCCTCGCTGAAGATGGGAGTAGCAGTGAAGAAGAATAGCTTTTGGACTATATTTAAAACATTAGATTTAGGATCAATAGAATTACAAATAAATAATAACATAGATGAGTTTAATAAACTAAGAGATTTGATTAACGCTAATAAATTAGGTTACGAATTATCAGGAATAGAAAACCAGATACAATATCTAGTTAACACAACGTCGGAAAGGTTATTTCAAATCTTACCCACTAAGCTTCGTAGTAAACGAGCAATTTTTAGTCCCTTAGGATCATTAGTAAAAGCTATATCAGGTAATTTAGATGAGAAAGATGCAATTAAGTATAATAACGAGATAATGATGTTACAAAATAAAGAACATTTGGTCGAACGTAAGGTTTCATCAATGGAAAGGGCTTTCGATAAATTAGTAAATGCTTCTGATATAATAAATTCCAACGTAAAAAATTTAGACCTAAAAACCAATGAAGTGGAAACAATTATACAAAACGAGTCTAAGTTTAACAAATTAATACACTTTATGAATTCCTTATACCAGACCCTTAATAACTTTCGTACTTGTCATGAATATATTCAAGAAGTAGAGACAGCAATAGCATTTAGTAAGCTACATGTACTGCACCAAACAATTATTAATAGCACTGAGTTATACAACTCCTTAGTAGTAATAAGTAAACATGCTAGAACTATTTACCCTGTAATAAAAGAAAACATGCTAAAATTAGAACGTAGTATTGTACTAAAATCATACATAGATAGTAGTAAATTAGTTTTTGTGCTAGAAATCCCTTTGATAGACACCGAAACATATAATTACTACAAGGTTATCCCCATTCCCATATACAAACCCCATAATACCTTTGTCATCATTCCTAAATATCCCTACCTAATGGTGAATAGATTGAAATACAGGCCCGTAGCGAAAGCATGTGACGAGATAGAAGACAACAGATTCATCTGCGACGAAGACCACTTAGTCCAATACCCAACTGAAACTTGCATCGAACAGATCATGTTACTAAAAAATAATTATAGCCAATGCGCAAGGAACCAAGTAAATATAGAGAAACTTAGAATACAGAAGATCACTAACAATAACTGGCTAGTGTATTCAGAAGAAAGTGTGATTATAACTGAAAACTGCAATAACGAAGTCTACAAGCACAATATTCAAGGCACACACATTTTAACACCAAGTCAGCATTGCGAAATACAAATGGGAGATATATACATAAACGCATCAACAAATACAACTGACGCCAGTCTGCAACTGCCAGTCATTCAGACGCCGGAGCTACAATTAAACATAAAAACAAGCACCAAGAAGATGGATTTAAGAAACGTGGATCTTAGTGACATAAGAGAACTACTCCAAAGTGCTAAACTTAGTTATAGTGACGAAGTAGAACAAAGTGTAGTGACTTATAGTATAAGTATAGGGACCCTCTGTTTGTATGCTATCGTAACAATTGTAGGAATACTTTTTATAATATTTAAACTTAAATATAAGATTATTTGTCAAAATTCTCCGAAGTCGCCTACGTCATCTTCGGATAATTTCTCTCTTGGGGAGGGAGGAGTTAAGGAACCCCAATATACCCAAATATGCTTCGTCAACAGAAACACAGCACAACATCAGCAACAACCAAGTAGGTCAAGCAATACGGAGGGGAGATGCTGACTCTACATTATTACTAGTATATAAGATCCAAATTTTGTAAATTAATTTAATTATTATTTTATTGTCGATTACACTGTTACTCTGTTATTCAAATAAATTAGTTTTTTTTTAGTAAAGTCCTAGTGGAGAACTTAATTCGCGCGTTTCGCTCCGGCCCGTTTGTGTCGATCGTAAGCAAATGTTACGTACATTTTGTCTATTGTGCAGCGCTTTATTAGATTATTATACTACTTACCGATGAAAATAAGTTACAATTCCTTTTATTTTGCTCTCAGGTATCGTTTTTACACCCTGGCACCGCACACTTCACCATCACATCTCAATATTACTCGTATTGTTGAGCGACTGTGCTGTTCATACTTGTGCTTTTGGTTCATACTTACTAAGGCGCGCTCTATAGTTATGTGTACTCTATGAATGGTGTATACATATACAAAAATGTGCAGTAATACTAAAACCAAACACGCAGAAGCTTGCATACAATTGGGAGCTAACTACTGCGTCCCAGGAAGTAGTCAACATTCCGAGTTATGGGGAACCAAAGTGTTTCTAATACTCAAGCAGGTACATCCATGAACAACTAGGGCAAAGGCGGCAATGACTTCCAAAGCGTTGACTAGGTAAACAATGGGCCCATGCGGGGCCTGGACTGGGGTGCTGCGCGGGGAGAGAGCGTATGCAGGATAGGAGGTGAATGCATAGGTGGCGTGGGGATTGCATAGCACATTGACCCCAACGAAATCCAAGAATAGACATGTCTAATAAGGCTGTACAAAAAAGTTTGGATATTTATTTAGCTTTGTAGGAAAAATAAATACGCAGACCTTTCAGTATTACTAAACATTTTGTTACACGCTGTATACGTAAAATCATTGAAATAAACACGTTTCATGTGTACGGGGAGGAAAAATTCAAATCAAAAGTATTTTATATTATTAAGTATCTAATTTTTAGCATATTCTCCACAATATTACTAAGCGAAAATATCAATGTAAATTTACATAAAAAAAAGTTTACATATACAATAACCTTATTGTATAGGTAAAAAAATCACCTGATTATACAGCATGGAGCCAGACAAAGAGCATCGAGGGTTTTCACAATAGGACAATATTTTAATTTATACAAACTTTAACGAATTTGATTTGTTAATTTAAAAATAAAATAAATATATCAGGTGGTAAAACAGAGAAGCAAATTAAATTATTAGTATACCTGTCTGTCTGTTACTAAGACTAAACTGATACTATTTTAATTTTGACACATTCATGAAACCCACGTGGAAATGACCACTACCAAAAGTTTATTAAACAAATATAGATTAATATATTAACAAAAAATATATATACGAAAAATCTAAATATGTGAAGTGTCAAAAATAACAAGCTATAATATGGCTATTGGAGAATTATTGATTTATAGGACATCTTATGAAATAATTATTTACAAAAATAATTGTACTTACTAAACCTACCTAGATATTTAACATTATGAACCTTGGGATAGAATAATATATATATATATATATATATATAAGCAGGGTATCAAGACACACTCACCGACGGCTAACGACGGTTTTTTTTTAAGTTTATAACATTGTCTGGAACTCCAGAGTCCAGATTAGCAAGCCATCATGACCATTGAGGTGATATTATGCTCTAGTCTGTGCAACGAAACGAACTAATAGGGAAAACTCAGAACGTTGGAGTTAAGGCATAGGGCTCGTAGGCTCGTTTGCGACTAAATATCAGTCCGATTCTATCTCTTGAGCGGTGCGGACGTGTTGTTTGGTGCTTACTTCAGTGTGGCGAAAATGGTTTTGTTGAAAGATTACTAAGAGTAGTTTATATTCACAAATAGATGGAGACTATACACAAAGGTATGAAGGCAATATATTCAAAGGATGGTTTTCAAAAAATGTCGACATCTTACCAGAAATTTTATTATTTGTATCTAACGGATAATGCCCTTTACCACTCAAGGTAATATAACCGTCGAATAGAAATGAAATACTATATATACACGTAATTTGTATAATTACCAAAAAAAAAACAGCACTATATGCTGCTGGTACTTTATACATACATGGGAAGAATATTTAAAACTACTTTAAAAATAAAAATCCCACATAATCATCAATATTTGGTCAAACGTCTAGATTGATTCACACCTACAAATTTTATTCTAGGCATTTCCACTATTCATTAAGATATACTACATGCGCGCGGTTTATGCATGAAACTTAACACCCCTACATAGAAATGTATCATTCATATTCATAACATTCGGCAAACTCGCGTCCTAGCTCGTTAGTACATATTATTATTCATTCTGTGCGCTCGGGCATTCTCGCAAGACCTGGCCACCGGACCAACCCCGCACCCTCCGCCCTGCCACCGCGCGGCCTTTGTTTCTCGACAATCTCACACCGAACGCTCGGGTGGGGGGTGTAAGAAGGAGTAAGAGAGATATTTTTTACTGACGCGAATCATGTGTTTTCATTAATAAGTTGTACATAGGCATGTAGTATTTTTGTTAAGATGGTGTCCATACTTTTAGATGGAATTTTCGAAAACTTTAACAATTAATAATTATTTCACTGTGAAGTAATAAAAAAATTTGACTACATATCTACAATGTATTAACACCTTTGTACCGCCCATTTTCTTTTTGGTAATTATACAAATTACGTGTATAATCTACAGGACATGAGAAGCTATGGCATGGCGCAAAAAACTGGCTGTCATTGATTTTCTCTCCTCGAGTCTAATAGACGCTTAATAATGGTGGTTTATCAACTACTGAGTGTAACGGTGCACGAGTTTTCACTCGCGAACTGTACGGAACTATGTTAAGTTGTTTTTGTGTTTTCCTCGTCAATTGCTTTAGGAAGTTTTAGCACCGATTTACTAGAACATAGCTTAGACAGAACAGTAAACTAATGAATTATTTATGTGACTATGACTCTTAATAATTAAATAAAATTATCACATGATACAAGTATATATATTTACTTATATAACTCGAGGTATGGCAAATGTACAATTTCACGAGTTCACTTATAAAGGAAATAAAAAGTTTTATAAGTGGAGTCATGCTAGGTTTTACTCAAAAAACGTTATTGATTGTTTACACTTTACATACACTCATGGACTGTAACGAACACTTATTGGTTAATAATCCGCTCTTATTACTTCTCTACTCTAAGCCATCGTTGGAAGTTTTTAGCGATATCAAAAAAAAGCAATTGGTGCTATAATAAAAGTTTGGTTGCCACTAAACAGGCTTTAGTTACTTACTACACACTTATGAAACATAAATATAATATGAGAAAATAGTTACAGAAAACAATATATTTCACAATTTTACGTATGAACTTATTATTGTACAAATACAATTGTGTGGAATATAATAAATAAATTGAAAAATCAACCTGTAAAAGTTTTTTCTAAGGGCTAACGCACACCAATCAACCCGACACCGTATCAGCATCGTCTCAACCCGAGCCGTTAAATATTCTTAGTATGGAACTACAAGTTTCAGCGCAAGCTATAGTTTGTACAACAAAACGAACTTATAGGGATTTCCCTATAAGTTCGTTTTCGTCCGGAGCGCTGAACGTCATTGGTTGGAGTTAAGGAATAAGTTCCTTTCTTTCAATAAACAAAATGAAAACAAAAAAACTATTAAACGATGCCATTACTTAAGTAAAAAGCAGCAAGTGGCAGAACTGCATACGAAATGTGGTAGAAGTAGTAAAACCCAGAATGCGAATGGACGTCATGGATATAAATATCGAAACAATGCAAGAACAACTCTTTCTAAACTTGGAGGATGACTCGTCATTCAGAAAGCGAATAAGGTTTAAGAAAGATGACTTAGTAACGCCCATTGACGAATCCTGACAATTTAAAACGGTGCTTTCACTTTCATATGATTGTGCAAGGGTGAGAGCGCCATATTAGTTCGTTTCGTTGAACAAACTACAGTCAACTCCGTATCGGCACCACTGCGGGTTGACGGCGAGGCGGTGAGGACGCGGTGGCGGGTTGATTAGTGTGCGTTAACCCTAAAGCGAGCGTGTCGACTTCTGTCGACGAATGTGTCCGGACCTTTAAACTACTACAACATTGTGCGCATTCTAAATAAAAAGCAAAATTGTATAACATACTCGTATTTTCAGAATAACAATGTTACATAAACTTAACCATACATCAAATATTTATTACATACTAACTTAGTATAATACTAAGAAATAAGTGAATAAAAGTTTTGTAAACTAAAAAACATCGCAGACATTATAAACATACATATTATTAACGGAATAGATACCATGTATGTTTTATATGAGTTTCCGATTGTTCGGCACTGTTGCAATCTGATCTGAGGAATTGCGGGTGAATGTTTATGAGCAGACGAAGCGGTCTACTCTCTTCCGTACTCGTTTGTTATGCGAGGCACCACTACTATTCTTCACTCGACAAAATATACCATGGTAACGTACCTAACTAGTATATTAGTGAGCTGTAGACCTCGCAAGTATTTCTTTGCAACTGAATATATATTCATCGCGTACAATAAAATAAATTCCTTAAAACTAAAATACAAAAAAGGTCCAAAAAAAGAATGAAAGAAAAAACAACCTATACAATTATCAACCTTCCGTGTGAGCATGGATGCTCACTACACACATGTCGAGTTGATAAACTGTAGCCATGAGTTGGCAACATAAATATCATCTATAGTCGATACTCGATCTCGCCTACCTATTAATCTGTCCGAATCAGCAAGACTCATTCGAGTTAAGTTTCATTCATAAATCTATTGTTATTTTTTGCGCTGATGCGGACGGGTTAAGCTTGTGATTGGCGTACTCGCTGTCAATTTTAGTTCTACAATTGACCGCAAGGTGGCACCGTTCTTTTTCATATTTTTTTTTGCGGCAGTCGATATCGAGCCTCGATTAGTGTTAATGTTGTATACTCATGGTAGACCTACTGACCTTCATCAGCCTTACCTTGTCTCTAGTATGAATGTAGTTGCAATAGCTACATAAAATTTCACGAGAATCGGTTGAGAAATGCGACCTGATGCCGTAGCACTAACAATTTGTGAAAAAGTATTTGTACCGTAAGCGTCAACAATCAACATGTCCCACTTCGTTGAACAAGCTATGAGCTGTCTGTGTCACAGTTGCCGTAGATAAATGACAGTTTGTGCCGTTGCACGTGAACGATACTTTACGTTACCCTTACGCAGTTATTCGTGCTAGGCCCACAGTAGAGGAGAACAGCCTGACATACGAAAGTATTTTTGTCCAAATTGTTGCAGACGCTTCGCACTCGCTCGGTCGTCTACTCCCGTGAATAATATGCATATTTCTAAAGTTAATAAGCTTTAAATTGCTGATACATACATAAATAAATAGAAGACGGCCAATGCGATTTACAATTCACAAAATTGAAACCGACTTCAACACTAAAAACTTACAAGTGTGATATAACTTATTGAAGTCGGTACCGTGATACAGCCCGCGGCACGTAACTCTAGCGCTGACCGTTATTGCGCAGAAGTCAAAAATTAGGTATCACAGGGGGGCTAGAGGGACGAAGGACTCTTGTCTCTCTCTGGCACATCGAAGACGAGGGACTCTTGTCTCTCTCTGTCACATGTGCGCGACTGTACCCATGCGCAGATATCCCCTCCACATTTCGCTCAGCGCTAGAGTTACGTGCCGGTTATAGTTCAAATGTAAGTACCTATTATCAGAATATTGTGCTCATGGTATCGACATCGACAAGTCTCACACTTTGTAGTGTTGAAGTCGCTACCAATATAAGAGATTTTTTTTACCTTAAACAATGACCCTTGATAGGTACGGGTTCGATTGACATTCATGATAATATCATCGAGATAGGCGAAACAATTTCCAGTTATTGGAGGCTAACTCTAAAAACGTTTGACCGAATATGATGAAATTTAAATGCGACCACCTCGTAAGTATTCTATACCAAACAAAAAGTACAATTTGAAAAATTTAATACCGACTTCTATTTTATACAGTTATTGGAGTGTACCTCAAAAACTACTGGACCGAACGGGACCACACGGGAAGCACCAGATTTAAACCAAAAAAAGAAATTTGAGAATCAGTTCACGCTATCGAAAGTTATGAGGTAACAAACATAAAAAAATACAGTCCAATTGAGTACCTCCTCCTTTTTGGAAGTCGGTAGAAAATTAACACAATCAATGTGAAATATATGTCGTCGTTCTAATTAGCTTACGATCGAACGATGCGATTTCATCGTACGATGAAATGTTTCCTTTGGTCGCGTGGTCACTTGTCACCTTAGAAAACTTTAAAATGACTAAAGGTCACTACGTAATTCGTTTTTATTCATTCCGGAGGAACGAGATTGATTTACACATCTTTACGTTTGCTTTTATAAGTAACGATGTTTCAAAAATGTCCCGTTACGTACGAGTATTACGTACGTATGCAGCGATCTCTATACGTTCGATCGTGAGTTCGAGTGATGAAATTGAATCGTTCGCTCGTACGATCTATATAGTCAATAGGACGACGTCTAAAGCACATAATTGTGCCTTAAGCTTCGCTTACTGCCACACTCAGAGACGGCAAAAAGTCGATTCTAATTTAAAAGTTAAATGACGTCTCCACCAGCGAGTAGTTACTAAATACGCGCGTAAATGAAACATTTTGCCCGGGATAAAAGGTTTAAATGTCAACTACCGGGCCACAAGCTATATCTGGGCCAAGTTTTATCAAATTCGGTTCAAGCGTTATAGGAAAATCAAATCAGAAAAACAAACGGCAATCTGATAAACTCTTTCGCATCAATTAAACCAACATTTTGCTGATATTCGTTCATACGTCCATTGGCTGTCTTCCATGACAAAGCATATAGGGGAAAAAAACAATATCCTACATACTAACCGAACAAACAACTTGCACAGCTAATAACTATTATGTTTTACATATCTATGATTTAATATTACTTATAATAAAGTTTAAATTAATCTGGCGCGGTCGCACAGCGGCAGTCGCATAAACATACACAATGATTAAAATTTTGGCGCTCGCTTCGCTTACGCTGGTCTGAAATCTAATTTCAAAATATTTACCCTAATGATTTTCATAGTACAAAATTATTATTTTTAATTTGGCTTTATTTTAATTAATGTATCATTATATTGTAATATTCAAACGGCTTAATTAGATTTACAAATAACCAATTTTTAGAACATTCATTTTGAACAAAAATTTACCTTACAGAATACGGCAACATGTGGTGATATCATCAAAAGAAGTTAAATATTTCACGATCGCTTCGCTTACGTTTCTATAAATATTACCGAAACAATGTTTAAATTCTTTTTATGCGACCGCGTCGATTTGGTCTTTATATTATGTACTGTACAAATCAAAACTCAATCGGAACTTCTTGCATAACCAACTTATAACTACTAGATGTTACACCATTTTTGTCCGGGACACTATAATCATAATGAACGACACTGTTTGTCATATATGTACTATCACACTCCCGTAGCTCCACTACAGGGGCTGGTATTTCAAAGTCCACTCTATTCATGTAATCATCATTCTCTTCAATATTTAAATCGTCAAATCCGTTCTGTGTATTAAGATTGTCGAATAGTATCTCTGCTCGGGCATCGTCAAATGGCACCTCGGGTATGTTGAGACGTATACACTTGTGGGACTTTAGCAGTGATGGCCAGACGAAGATCTCCTCGCAGACTTTACACCGTAGGCTGTCAAAGTCCTCATGTTGAGTAGAGATGTGGCGACTAAGGCAGTAGTTACTTGAGAAATACTTTCCGCATGTCTGTAAAGAAAAATGTACAATAGTTTATATTATTTTCTTCATAACAGTATCGTGAAATATTTAGGATTTCGTTGAAATTAATTTTAACTTTGTTTCTCACTCGGAGCTTCCGTTCTTCAATGTTCATTAGTTCCTATATTGTATTTCTCTATTGCATTTAAAACAATCCATTGTTAAAATTCTAGCTACCAAAAAACTCCCCATTAAATTAGAAACTCAAACAAATATAAAAGAATCAAAGTCCAGTTTGCCGACTGACAGACAACTGCTGGACGTAGAAAGTTGATATTTGGAGGGTGCTTTTGTCTTGGTGGGGAGATGTGTACTAAGAAAGGGGTTTTCGAAATTCAACATCTAAGGGGGTAAAACTGAGCGGAAAGGTTTATGTCAAAGTCGTTTGTTTTTTGAACTTGTGGTGTGAAAATTTGTTCATTTAAAATAAATCATGTAGTTCCTAATTTTTGACAGGGATGACTTAGGGTGTGAAAATGGAGATGAAACTTTGTATGGAAACTTCTCTGTTATTGAACTTATAGGTGTGAGAATTGGAATTTAGATAGTTCAACTCAGATAAAACATGGTGTTCCATAATATTTTTGTCAGGGATGACTTAGGGGGTGAAAACGGGGATGAAACTTTGTATGGAAAATTCTCTGTTATTGAACTTATAGGTGTGAGAATCGGTATTTAGATAGTTCAACTCAAATAAAACATGGTGTTCCATAATATTTTCGACAGCGATGACTCAGGTGGGTGAATAGGGGGTGAAACTTTGTATGGAAAATTCTCTGTTATTGAACTTATAGGTGTGAGAATCGGTATTTAGATAGTTCAACTCAGATAAAACATGGTGTTCCATAATATTTTTGTCAGGGATGACTTAGGTGGGTGAAAAGGGGATGAAACTTTGTATGTAAAATTCTCTGTTATTGAACTTATAGGTGTGAGAATCGGTATTTAGATAGTTCAACTCAGATAAAACATGGTGTTCCATAATATTTTCGACAGCGATGACTCAGGTGGGTGAATAGGGGGTGAAACTTTGTATGGAAAATTCTCTGTTATTGAACTTATAGGTGTGAGAATCGGTATTTAGATAGTTCAACTCAGATAAAACATGGTGTTCCATAATATTTTTGACAGGCATGACTTAGGTGGGTGAAAAGGGGATGAAACTTTGTATGTAAAATTCTCTGTTATTGAACTTATAGGTGTGAGAATCGGTATTTAGATAGTTCAACTCAGATAAAACATGGTGTTCCATAATATTTTTGACAGGCATGACTTAGGTGGGTGAAAAGGGGATGAAACTTTGTATGTAAAATTCTCTGTTATTGAACTTATAGGTGTGAGAATCGGTATTTAGATAGTTCAACTCAGATAAAACATGGTGTTCCATAATATTTTTGACAGGCATGACTTAGGTGGGTGAAAAGGGGATGAAACTTTGTATGTAAAATTCTCTGTTATTGAACTTATAGGTGTGAGAATCGGTATTTAGATAGTTCAACTCAAATAAAACATGGTGTTCCATAATATTTTCGACAGCGATGACTCAGGTGGGTGAATAGGGGGTGAAACTTTGTATGGAAAATTCTCTGTTATTGAACTTATAGGTGTGAGAATCGGTATTTAGATAGTTCAACTCAAATAAAACATGGTGTTCCGTAATATTTTTGACAGGCATGACTTAGGTGGGTGAAAAGGGGATGAAACTTTGTATGTAAAATTCTCTGTTATTGAACTTATAGGTGTGAGAATCGGTATTTAGATAGTTCAACTCAAATAAAACATGGTGTTCCATAATATTTTCGACAGCGATGACTCAGGTGGGTGAATAGGGGGTGAAACTTTGTATGGAAAATTCTCTGTTATTGAACTTATAGGTGTGAGAATCGGTATTTAGATAGTTCAACTCAGATAAAACATGGTGTTCCATAATATTTTTGACAGCGATGACTCAGGTGGGTGAATAGGGGATGAAACTTTGTATGGAAAATTCTCTGTTATTGAACTTATAGGTGTGAGAATCGGTATTTAGATAGTTCAACTCAAATAAAACATGGTGTTCCATAATATTTTCGACAGCGATGACTCAGGTGGGTGAATAGGGGGTGAAACTTTGTATGGAAAATTCTCTGTTATTGAACTTATAGGTGTGAGAATCGGTATTTAGATAGTTCAACTCAAATAAAACATGGTGTTCCGTAATATTTTTGACAGGCATGACTTAGGTGGGTGAAAAGGGGATGAAACTTTGTATGTAAAATTCTCTGTTATTGAACTTATAGGTGTGAGAATCGGTATTTAGATAGTTCAACTCAAATAAAACATGGTGTTCCATAATATTTTCGACAGCGATGACTCAGGTGGGTGAATAGGGGGTGAAACTTTGTATGGAAAATTCTCTGTTATTGAACTTATAGGTGTGAGAATCGGTATTTAGATAGTTCAACTCAGATAAAACATGGTGTTCCATAATATTTTTGTCAGTGATGACTTAGGTGGGTGAAAAGGGGATGAAACTTTGTATGTAAAATTCTCTGTTATTGAACTTATAGGTGTGAGAATCGGTATTTAGATAGTTCAACTCAGATAAAACATGGTGTTCCATAATATTTTCGACAGCGATGACTCAGGTGGGTGAATAGGGGGTGAAACTTTGTATGGAAAATTCTCTGTTATTGAACTTATAGGTGTGAGAATCGGTATTTAGATAGTTCAACTCAGATAAAACATGGTGTTCCATAATATTTTTGACAGGCATGACTTAGGTGGGTGAAAAGGGGATGAAACTTTGTATGTAAAATTCTCTGTTATTGAACTTATAGGTGTGAGAATCGGTATTTAGATAGTTCAACTCAGATAAAACATGGTGTTCCATAATATTTTTGACAGGCATGACTTAGGTGGGTGAAAAGGGGATGAAACTTTGTATGTAAAATTCTCTGTTATTGAACTTATAGGTGTGAGAATCGGTATTTAGATAGTTCAACTCAGATAAAACATGGTGTTCCATAATATTTTTGACAGGCATGACTTAGGTGGGTGAAAAGGGGATGAAACTTTGTATGTAAAATTCTCTGTTATTGAACTTATAGGTGTGAGAATCGGTATTTAGATAGTTCAACTCAAATAAAACATGGTGTTCCATAATATTTTCGACAGCGATGACTCAGGTGGGTGAATAGGGGGTGAAACTTTGTATGGAAAATTCTCTGTTATTGAACTTATAGGTGTGAGAATCGGTATTTAGATAGTTCAACTCAAATAAAACATGGTGTTCCATAATATTTTCGACAGCGATGACTCAGGTGGGTGAATAGGGGGTGAAACTTTGTATGGAAAATTCTCTGTTATTGAACTTATAGGTGTGAGAATCGGTATTTAGATAGTTCAACTCAAATAAAACATGGTGTTCCATAATATTTTCGACAGCGATGACTCAGGTGGGTGAATAGGGGGTGAAACTTTGTATGGAAAATTCTCTGTTATTGAACTTATAGGTGTGAGAATCGGTATTTAGATAGTTCAACTCAAATAAAACATGGTGTTCCGTAATATTTTTGACAGGCATGACTTAGGTGGGTGAAAAGGGGATGAAACTTTGTATGTAAAATTCTCTGTTATTGAACTTATAGGTGTGAGAATCGGTATTTAGATAGTTCAACTCAAATAAAACATGGTGTTCCATAATATTTTCGACAGCGATGACTCAGGTGGGTGAATAGGGGGTGAAACTTTGTATGGAAAATTCTCTGTTATTGAACTTATAGGTGTGAGAATCGGTATTTAGATAGTTCAACTCAAATAAAACATGGTGTTCCATAATATTTTCGACAGCGATGACTCAGGTGGGTGAATAGGGGGTGAAACTTTGTATGGAAAATTCTCTGTTATTGAACTTATAGGTGTGAGAATCGGTATTTAGATAGTTCAACTCAGATAAAACATGGTGTTCCATAATATTTTCGACAGCGATGACTCAGGTGGGTGAATAGGGGGTGAAACTTTGTATGGAAAATTCTCTGTTATTGAACTTATAGGTGTGAGAATCGGTATTTAGATAGTTCAACTCAGATAAAACATGGTGTTCCATAATATTTTTGTCAGGGATGACTTAGGTGGGTGAAAAGGGGATGAAACTTTGTATGTAAAATTCTCTGTTATTGAACTTATAGGTGTGAGAATCGGTATTTAGATAGTTCAACTCAGATAAAACATGGTGTTCCATAATATTTTCGACAGCGATGACTCAGGTGGGTGAATAGGGGGTGAAACTTTGTATGGAAAATTCTCTGTTATTGAACTTATAGGTGTGAGAATCGGTATTTAGATAGTTCAACTCAGATAAAACATGGTGTTCCATAATATTTTTGACAGGCATGACTTAGGTGGGTGAAAAGGGGATGAAACTTTGTATGTAAAATTCTCTGTTATTGAACTTATAGGTGTGAGAATCGGTATTTAGATAGTTCAACTCAGATAAAACATGGTGTTCCATAATATTTTTGACAGGCATGACTTAGGTGGGTGAAAAGGGGATGAAACTTTGTATGTAAAATTCTCTGTTATTGAACTTATAGGTGTGAGAATCGGTATTTAGATAGTTCAACTCAGATAAAACATGGTGTTCCATAATATTTTTGACAGGCATGACTTAGGTGGGTGAAAAGGGGATGAAACTTTGTATGTAAAATTCTCTGTTATTGAACTTATAGGTGTGAGAATCGGTATTTAGATAGTTCAACTCAAATAAAACATGGTGTTCCATAATATTTTCGACAGCGATGACTCAGGTGGGTGAATAGGGGGTGAAACTTTGTATGGAAAATTCTCTGTTATTGAACTTATAGGTGTGAGAATCGGTATTTAGATAGTTCAACTCAAATAAAACATGGTGTTCCGTAATATTTTTGACAGGCATGACTTAGGTGGGTGAAAAGGGGATGAAACTTTGTATGTAAAATTCTCTGTTATTGAACTTATAGGTGTGAGAATCGGTATTTAGATAGTTCAACTCAAATAAAACATGGTGTTCCATAATATTTTCGACAGCGATGACTCAGGTGGGTGAATAGGGGGTGAAACTTTGTATGGAAAATTCTCTGTTATTGAACTTATAGGTGTGAGAATCGGTATTTAGATAGTTCAACTCAGATAAAACATGGTGTTCCATAATATTTTTGACAGCGATGACTCAGGTGGGTGAATAGGGGATGAAACTTTGTATGGAAAATTCTCTGTTATTGAACTTATAGGTGTGAGAATCGGTATTTAGATAGTTCAACTCAAATAAAACATGGTGTTCCATAATATTTTCGACAGCGATGACTCAGGTGGGTGAATAGGGGGTGAAACTTTGTATGGAAAATTCTCTGTTATTGAACTTATAGGTGTGAGAATCGGTATTTAGATAGTTCAACTCAAATAAAACATGGTGTTCCGTAATATTTTTGACAGGCATGACTTAGGTGGGTGAAAAGGGGATGAAACTTTGTATGTAAAATTCTCTGTTATTGAACTTATAGGTGTGAGAATCGGTATTTAGATAGTTCAACTCAAATAAAACATGGTGTTCCATAATATTTTCGACAGCGATGACTCAGGTGGGTGAATAGGGGGTGAAACTTTGTATGGAAAATTCTCTGTTATTGAACTTATAGGTGTGAGAATCGGTATTTAGATAGTTCAACTCAGATAAAACATGGTGTTCCATAATATTTTTGTCAGTGATGACTTAGGTGGGTGAAAAGGGGATGAAACTTTGTATGTAAAATTCTCTGTTATTGAACTTATAGGTGTGAGAATCGGTATTTAGATAGTTCAACTCAGATAAAACATGGTGTTCCATAATATTTTCGACAGCGATGACTCAGGTGGGTGAATAGGGGGTGAAACTTTGTATGGAAAATTCTCTGTTATTGAACTTATAGGTGTGAGAATCGGTATTTAGATAGTTCAACTCAGATAAAACATGGTGTTCCATAATATTTTTGACAGGCATGACTTAGGTGGGTGAAAAGGGGATGAAACTTTGTATGTAAAATTCTCTGTTATTGAACTTATAGGTGTGAGAATCGGTATTTAGATAGTTCAACTCAGATAAAACATGGTGTTCCATAATATTTTTGACAGGCATGACTTAGGTGGGTGAAAAGGGGATGAAACTTTGTATGTAAAATTCTCTGTTATTGAACTTATAGGTGTGAGAATCGGTATTTAGATAGTTCAACTCAGATAAAACATGGTGTTCCATAATATTTTTGACAGGCATGACTTAGGTGGGTGAAAAGGGGATGAAACTTTGTATGTAAAATTCTCTGTTATTGAACTTATAGGTGTGAGAATCGGTATTTAGATAGTTCAACTCAAATAAAACATGGTGTTCCATAATATTTTCGACAGCGATGACTCAGGTGGGTGAATAGGGGGTGAAACTTTGTATGGAAAATTCTCTGTTATTGAACTTATAGGTGTGAGAATCGGTATTTAGATAGTTCAACTCAAATAAAACATGGTGTTCCATAATATTTTCGACAGCGATGACTCAGGTGGGTGAATAGGGGGTGAAACTTTGTATGGAAAATTCTCTGTTATTGAACTTATAGGTGTGAGAATCGGTATTTAGATAGTTCAACTCAAATAAAACATGGTGTTCCATAATATTTTCGACAGCGATGACTCAGGTGGGTGAATAGGGGGTGAAACTTTGTATGGAAAATTCTCTGTTATTGAACTTATAGGTGTGAGAATCGGTATTTAGATAGTTCAACTCAAATAAAACATGGTGTTCCGTAATATTTTTGACAGGCATGACTTAGGTGGGTGAAAAGGGGATGAAACTTTGTATGTAAAATTCTCTGTTATTGAACTTATAGGTGTGAGAATCGGTATTTAGATAGTTCAACTCAAATAAAACATGGTGTTCCATAATATTTTCGACAGCGATGACTCAGGTGGGTGAATAGGGGGTGAAACTTTGTATGGAAAATTCTCTGTTATTGAACTTATAGGTGTGAGAATCGGTATTTAGATAGTTCAACTCAAATAAAACATGGTGTTCCATAATATTTTCGACAGCGATGACTCAGGTGGGTGAATAGGGGGTGAAACTTTGTATGGAAAATTCTCTGTTATTGAACTTATAGGTGTGAGAATCGGTATTTAGATAGTTCAACTCAAATAAAACATGGTGTTCCATAATATTTTCGACAGCGATGACTCAGGTGGGTGAATAGGGGATGAAACTTTGTATGGAAAATTCTCTGTTATTGAACTTATAGGTGTGAGAATCGGTATTTAGATAGTTCAACTCAAATAAAACATGGTGTTCCATAATATTTTCGACAGCGATGACTCAGGTGGGTGAATAGGGGGTGAAACTTTGTATGGAAAATTCTCTGTTATTGAACTTATAGGTGTGAGAATCGGTATTTAGATAGTTCAACTCAAATAAAACATGGTGTTCCATAATATTTTTGACAGGCATGACTTAGGTGGGTGAAAAGGGGATGAAACTTTGTATGTAAAATTCTCTGTTATTGAACTTATAGGTGTGAGAATCGGTATTTAGATAGTTCAACTCAAATAAAACATGGTGTTCCATAATATTTTCGACAGCGATGACTCAGGTGGGTGAATAGGGGGTGAAACTTTGTATGGAAAATTCTCTGTTATTGAACTTATAGGTGTGAGAATCGGTATTTAGATAGTTCAACTCAAATAAAACATGGTGTTCCGTAATATTTTTGACAGGCATGACTTAGGTGGGTGAAAAGGGGATGAAACTTTGTATGTAAAATTCTCTGTTATTGAACTTATAGGTGTGAGAATCGGTATTTAGATAGTTCAACTCAAATAAAACATGGTGTTCCATAATATTTTCGACAGCGATGACTCAGGTGGGTGAATAGGGGGTGAAACTTTGTATGGAAAATTCTCTGTTATTGAACTTATAGGTGTGAGAATCGGTATTTAGATAGTTCAACTCAAATAAAACATGGTGTTCCATAATATTTTCGACAGCGATGACTCAGGTGGGTGAATAGGGGGTGAAACTTTGTATGGAAAATTCTCTGTTATTGAACTTATAGGTGTGAGAATCGGTATTTAGATAGTTCAACTCAAATAAAACATGGTGTTCCATAATATTTTCGACAGCGATGACTCAGGTGGGTGAATAGGGGATGAAACTTTGTATGGAAAATTCTCTGTTATTGAACTTATAGGTGTGAGAATCGGTATTTAGATAGTTCAACTCAAATAAAACATGGTGTTCCATAATATTTTCGACAGCGATGACTCAGGTGGGTGAATAGGGGGTGAAACTTTGTATGGAAAATTCTCTGTTATTGAACTTATAGGTGTGAGAATCGGTATTTAGATAGTTCAACTCAAATAAAACATGGTGTTCCATAATATTTTCGACAGCGATGACTCAGGTGGGTGAATAGGGGGTGAAACTTTGTATGGAAAATTCTCTGTTATTGAACTTATAGGTGTGAGAATCGGTATTTAGATAGTTCAACTCAGATAAAACATGGTGTTCCATAATATTTTTGTCAGTGATGACTTAGGTGGGTGAAAAGGGGATGAAACTTTGTATGTAAAATTCTCTGTTATTGAACTTATAGGTGTGAGAATCGGTATTTAGATAGTTCAACTCAGATAAAACATGGTGTTCCATAATATTTTCGACAGCGATGACTCAGGTGGGTGAATAGGGGGTGAAACTTTGTATGGAAAATTCTCTGTTATTGAACTTATAGGTGTGAGAATCGGTATTAGATAGTTCAACTCAGATAAAACATGGTGTTCCATAATATTTTTGACAGGCATGACTTAGGTGGGTGAAAAGGGGATGAAACTTTGTATGTAAAATTCTCTGTTATTGAACTTATAGGTGTGAGAATCGGTATTTAGATAGTTCAACTCAGATAAAACATGGTGTTCCATAATATTTTTGACAGGCATGACTTAGGTGGGTGAAAAGGGGATGAAACTTTGTATGTAAAATTCTCTGTTATTGAACTTATAGGTGTGAGAATCGGTATTTAGATAGTTCAACTCAGATAAAACATGGTGTTCCATAATATTTTTGACAGGCATGACTTAGGTGGGTGAAAAGGGGATGAAACTTTGTATGTAAAATTCTCTGTTATTGAACTTATAGGTGTGAGAATCGGTATTTAGATAGTTCAACTCAAATAAAACATGGTGTTCCATAATATTTTCGACAGCGATGACTCAGGTGGGTGAATAGGGGGTGAAACTTTGTATGGAAAATTCTCTGTTATTGAACTTATAGGTGTGAGAATCGGTATTTAGATAGTTCAACTCAAATAAAACATGGTGTTCCATAATATTTTCGACAGCGATGACTCAGGTGGGTGAATAGGGGGTGAAACTTTGTATGGAAAATTCTCTGTTATTGAACTTATAGGTGTGAGAATTGGTATTTAGATAGTTCAACTCAAATAAAACATGGTGTTCCATAATATTTTTGACAGGCATGACTTAGGTGGGTGAAAAGGGGATGAAACTTTGTATGTAAAATTCTCTGTTATTGAACTTATAGGTGTGAGAATCGGTATTTAGATAGTTCAACTCAAATAAAACATGGTGTTCCATAATATTTTCGACAGCGATGACTCAGGTGGGTGAATAGGGGGTGAAACTTTGTATGGAAAATTCTCTGTTATTGAACTTATAGGTGTGAGAATCGGTATTTAGATAGTTCAACTCAAATAAAACATGGTGTTCCATAATATTTTCGACAGCGATGACTCAGGTGGGTGAATAGGGGGTGAAACTTTGTATGGAAAATTCTCTGTTATTGAACTTATAGGTGTGAGAATTGGTCCCCCCCGAGAGTTCCCGCCTTGCCGTGGCGGGGGGGCTCAGTAGCCGTGGCTTGGGTCACCACGGTGAAGCTAAGAGGAACCAATGGGCCTGCCAGTGATAGCCGATAGCTGGCGGGCCCGAGGTGGGACCGCTCCTATGGGCTTTGCCCTCCAAGTCTACACGGGAGCGGTCACTGTAGGTTGCGGTGGTGTATGGGCGCCACTGCAACTGAGGCGGGCTGCGGTGTCGTATGGGCGGCACCGCGGCTGAGAGTTAGGGGCCGCGGCGGGAGAGGATTGACGGTGTTACGGTGAGCCGCTCTCCCTGCCTTCCGCGGCCTTGACGGGGCCGCCACCGTCAGATGGCGGACGCGGTGGGGTCGCAGGGGAAGAGGACTGTCGGTATTGAGAGGCGCCGCTGTCCCTATCCTCTGCGGCCGAAGTAGCAGGCGGTGGGGCTACTCACCTGACCCATCGTAGGGGGACTTAGGGCACCCAGACTCGGGGGAGTCTGGGGTCCATTTTGCGGGCTAGGTCCCCCGTGGCGGTTGCGGCACGCCAAGTGTTCTGGCGTGCTGCAAGAGAGAAGGGTCCGGCAACGGACAGCCGCGGCGGGTTCGCGGTCGTGTGCGAAATCTGTCCCGCGTTCCCGCCAAAAGCGGCAGTGATGGAACACCGCAGAGGTTTGGTGGGTATGCTGCCCTTCTGGCAGAGACTCCCACATAACCACCGTGCTCCCCCCGGGGCCGGTGGTATCCATAAAGGATTACTCTGCGCCAAAAAAAAAAAAAAAAAAAAAAAAAAAAAAAAAAAAAAAAAAAAAAAAAAAGGTGTGAGAATTGGTATTTAGATAGTTCAACTCAAATAAAACATGGTGTTCCGTAATATTTTTGACAGGGATGACTTAGGTGGGTGAAAAGGGGATGAAACTTTGTATGTAAAATTCTCTGTTATTGAACTTATAGGTGTGAGAATCGGTATTTAGATAGTTCAACTCAAATAAAACATGGTGTTCCATAATATTTTCGACAGCGATGACTCAGGTGGGTGAATAGGGGGTGAAACTTTGTATGGAAAATTCTCTGTTATTGAACTTATAGGTGTGAGAATCGGTATTTAGATAGTTCAACTCAAATAAAACATGGTGTTCCATAATATTTTCGACAGCGATGACTCAGGTGGGTGAATAGGGGGTGAAACTTTGTATGGAAAATTCTCTGTTATTGAACTTATAGGTGTGAGAATCGGTATTTAGATAGTTCAACTCAAATAAAACATGGTGTTCCTTAATATTTTCGACAGCGATGACTCAGGTGGGTGAATAGGGGATGAAACTTTGTATGGAAAATTCTCTGTTATTGAACTTATAGGTGTGAGAATCGGTATTTAGATAGTTCAACTCAAATAAAACATGGTGTTCCATAATATTTTCGACAGCGATGACTCAGGTGGGTGAATAGGGGGTGAAACTTTGTATGGAAAATTCTCTGTTATTGAACTTATAGGTGTGAGAATCGGTATTTAGATAGTTCAACTCAAATAAAACATGGTGTTCCATAATATTTTCGACAGCGATGACTCAGGTGGGTGAATAGGGGGTGAAACTTTGTATGGAAAATTCTCTGTTATTGAACTTATAGGTGTGAGAATCGGTATTTAGATAGTTCAACTCAGATAAAACATGGTGTTCCATAATATTTTTGTCAGTGATGACTTAGGTGGGTGAAAAGGGGATGAAACTTTGTATGTAAAATTCTCTGTTATTGAACTTATAGGTGTGAGAATCGGTATTTAGATAGTTCAACTCAGATAAAACATGGTGTTCCATAATATTTTCGACAGCGATGACTCAGGTGGGTGAATAGGGGGTGAAACTTTGTATGGAAAATTCTCTGTTATTGAACTTATAGGTGTGAGAATCGGTATTAGATAGTTCAACTCAGATAAAACATGGTGTTCCATAATATTTTTGACAGGCATGACTTAGGTGGGTGAAAAGGGGATGAAACTTTGTATGTAAAATTCTCTGTTATTGAACTTATAGGTGTGAGAATCGGTATTTAGATAGTTCAACTCAGATAAAACATGGTGTTCCATAATATTTTTGACAGGCATGACTTAGGTGGGTGAAAAGGGGATGAAACTTTGTATGTAAAATTCTCTGTTATTGAACTTATAGGTGTGAGAATCGGTATTTAGATAGTTCAACTCAGATAAAACATGGTGTTCCATAATATTTTTGACAGGCATGACTTAGGTGGGTGAAAAGGGGATGAAACTTTGTATGTAAAATTCTCTGTTATTGAACTTATAGGTGTGAGAATCGGTATTTAGATAGTTCAACTCAAATAAAACATGGTGTTCCATAATATTTTCGACAGCGATGACTCAGGTGGGTGAATAGGGGGTGAAACTTTGTATGGAAAATTCTCTGTTATTGAACTTATAGGTGTGAGAATCGGTATTTAGATAGTTCAACTCAAATAAAACATGGTGTTCCATAATATTTTCGACAGCGATGACTCAGGTGGGTGAATAGGGGGTGAAACTTTGTATGGAAAATTCTCTGTTATTGAACTTATAGGTGTGAGAATTGGTATTTAGATAGTTCAACTCAAATAAAACATGGTGTTCCATAATATTTTTGACAGGCATGACTTAGGTGGGTGAAAAGGGGATGAAACTTTGTATGTAAAATTCTCTGTTATTGAACTTATAGGTGTGAGAATCGGTATTTAGATAGTTCAACTCAAATAAAACATGGTGTTCCATAATATTTTCGACAGCGATGACTCAGGTGGGTGAATAGGGGGTGAAACTTTGTATGGAAAATTCTCTGTTATTGAACTTATAGGTGTGAGAATCGGTATTTAGATAGTTCAACTCAAATAAAACATGGTGTTCCATAATATTTTCGACAGCGATGACTCAGGTGGGTGAATAGGGGGTGAAACTTTGTATGGAAAATTCTCTGTTATTGAACTTATAGGTGTGAGAATTGGTCCCCCCCGAGAGTTCCCGCCTTGCCGTGGCGGGGGGGCTCAGTAGCCGTGGCTTGGGTCACCACGGTGAAGCTAAGAGGAACCAATGGGCCTGCCAGTGATAGCCGATAGCTGGCGGGCCCGAGGTGGGACCGCTCCTATGGGCTTTGCCCTCCAAGTCTACACGGGAGCGGTCACTGTAGGTTGCGGTGGTGTATGGGCGCCACTGCAACTGAGGCGGGCTGCGGTGTCGTATGGGCGGCACCGCGGCTGAGAGTTAGGGGCCGCGGCGGGAGAGGATTGACGGTGTTACGGTGAGCCGCTCTCCCTGCCTTCCGCGGCCTTGACGGGGCCGCCACCGTCAGATGGCGGACGCGGTGGGGTCGCAGGGGAAGAGGACTGTCGGTATTGAGAGGCGCCGCTGTCCCTATCCTCTGCGGCCGAAGTAGCAGGCGGTGGGGCTACTCACCTGACCCATCGTAGGGGGACTTAGGGCACCCAGACTCGGGGGAGTCTGGGGTCCATTTTGCGGGCTAGGTCCCCCGTGGCGGTTGCGGCACGCCAAGTGTTCTGGCGTGCTGCAAGAGAGAAGGGTCCGGCAACGGACAGCCGCGGCGGGTTCGCGGTCGTGTGCGAAATCTGTCCCGCGTTCCCGCCAAAAGCGGCAGTGATGGAACACCGCAGAGGTTTGGTGGGTATGCTGCCCTTCTGGCAGAGACTCCCACATAACCACCGTGCTCCCCCCGGGGCCGGTGGTATCCATAAAGGATTACTCTGCGCCAAAAAAAAAAAAAAAAAAAAAAAAAAAAAAAAAAAAAAAAAAAAAAAAGGTGTGAGAATTGGTATTTAGATAGTTCAACTCAAATAAAACATGGTGTTCCGTAATATTTTTGACAGGGATGACTTAGGTGGGTGAAAAGGGGATGAAACTTTGTATGGAAAATTCTCTGTTATTGAACTTATAGGTGTGAGAATTGGTATTTAGATAGTTAAACTCAAATAAAACATGGTGTTCCGTAATATTTTTGGACAGTGATCAAAATCAACTTCCTGATTGACTGACTGACAGACAAGGCACAGTCTGGAGTGCTGGACGTAGAAACTTGAAATTTGGAAGGTGATTTAGCCTTCTTGCGTCGAGGTGAACTAAAGATTTTTTAAAATTCAACACCTAGGGGGTAAAAATAGTGAATACGTTTGTATGAATGTCCTTTGTTTTTGAAGTTATGACTGAAAATTTATATTTAGGTACACAGTTCATTTAAAATAAAACATGGTGTTTCTTAATATTTGTGAGAGAGATGACTTGGGGGTTTGAAAAGGGGGATGAAACTTTTGTATGAAATTAGCTAGAGTTGATTTGTACTTTAATCAAATATCACATGTGGCGGCCAATAGTCATGAACATAGCTATATATTGTTACAATAATTCACATCTAAATAAATACCCTATGTGGACGAAGTTGTGGGCAAAGGCTAGTTAGATATAAATATGTGTGTTAACTGTTTTTGTGCAAGCCTAATTGCTAAGTTTTACAATGAGTGCATTATTAAAAAATATAAATGTCAAAATTATTCCACAACACGCAGCAAGGCTCATTTAAATATTATTGGCCTTACTTATAAATGTTGCTTAAATTTATGTCTTTTGTACGGCAACATAGTTCGCAGTAGAAACGTTATATTTTTTTTTATACTGTATAGGCCTACGGGGGCACTTACAAATTGACATAGTACATTTATTATTTCTTAAATCGACAACCGGATCGGAACGCGACCACGACTGAGACGATCCGGCAAGAAACTCAGCGGGCTTGTCATTTTAAATTTATTTATTTATGCATTTCTTAATGTAAGTATATAACAAATGTTCGTTTATTTTTAGCTCCAGTGTGTTGCCTTACAAAAGAGCAAACCATCATAATGGTATCAGTAGGTCAAGACACGCTACACTTTGACATGGTAATACACGAGTATGTAAATCCTTTTTTATTTTTTTATCCCGGGGAAATCCTTTATGGGTACCATCTACCACGGGGAGGTAGGTGGTTATGTGGGAGTCCGTATACCCACCAAAACTCCGGGGTGTTCCGTCACTGCCACTTTTGACGGGAACGCGGGACAGATTTTCCACACGACCGCGAACCCGCCGCGGCTGTCCGTTGCCAGACTCTTCTCTTCGCGGCACGCCAGAACACATGGCGCGCCGTAACTACCTCGGAGACTAAACCCGCCAACAATGAGCGCCAGACTTCCCCGTGTCTGGACGCCCGTGGTCTCCCTGCGGTGGGTCGGATACGTAGCCCCACCGCCTGCTACGTCAGCCACAGGGGATAATCCCCAGCGACCCCACCTCCTCGATTCTGCGCCGAGCGCCCGGACCCCACCTACTCGAGCCTGCGCCAAAGCGCCCGGGCCCCACCTCCTCGAGCCTGCACCAAAGTGCCCGGGCCCCCCTCCTCGAGCCTGCGCCAAAGCGCCCGGGCCCCACCTCCTCGAGTCTGCGCCAAAGCGCCCGGACCCCGCCACTTCTATGTGGACTTGGCGGCCAAAGCCCATAGGAGCGGCCCCGCCTGAGCCGGCCAGCGCACCCCAACGCCGGCGCGGCCCCTGGGTTCCTCTTGGCTTCACCGTGGTGAACCAAGCCACGGCTACTGAGCCCCCCCCCCCCCGCCACGTCAATGCGGGAACCCTTGGGGGGGGAGTATGTAGATCCTGCAGTGATCAGTCCCAAGCTGTTTTATCCTCCAAGTAATCCGAAATTTTGTAATAACCTTTTTGACAGAATTTAGTTTTAATAAAAATTTTAAACTTATTGATAGGCAAATCTCGGATAACATTGGGAAGTTTATTATAGAATCGTATACATTATGCCATAAAATAATGACTTATTCTGTGGAGACGCGTTACATGTACGGATAGCTTTTGCTTATTTCGTGTGTTGATGGAATGAGCATCACTCCATTTTTCAAAACTGTTCATGTTTTTCTTGACATACATTAGATTTTCATAGATAAACTGAGAGAAAACAGAATGTTTATATCTTTAAACTTCTGTCTAAGGGAAACTCTGGGAGCTAAACTGTAGATAGCTCGTATTGCCCTTTTTTGCAGTATGAAAATAAAATTAAGATCTGCAGAAGATCCCCAAAGCAGTATGCCATAAGTCATAACGCTATGGAAATAACTAAAATAAACTATTCTAGCTGTGTTTACATCAGTTCAATCAGTCTAATTTTTTTAACGGCATAAGCCGCTGAACTGAGTCTACTAGACATTTTTTTAATGTGGGGACCCCATTGCTATTTAGCGACTATAGTAATTCCTAAAAAGACCGTTGACTCCACAAGGTCCAACCCTGTTCCATTCAATTGTATATTGGTTTCTACTTGTCTCACATTTGGTGTCGAGAACTTTATACAATTAGTTTTCTTCTCATTTAGGAGAAGATTACTTGTATTGAACCAATTCACAACTTTAGCTAGTGCATTGTTAACATCGTCATAGTTTAATAACTGCCTTTTAATTTTAAATAACAGTGAAGTGTAATCTGTTAACAATACAATCTCGTGATTTTTCTCTACATAATAAGGTAAGTCATTAATATAGATTAAAAACAAGAACGGCCCTAGTATTGAACCTTGTGGAACGCCCATTGAGATTAGAGAGCCGGGCGATTTTTTACCATTTATGTCAACCCTTTCAATTCTATCGTTTAAATATGAAGTTAAAAGGTTGAGAGCCATGTTCCTAATACCGTAGTGTTGTAATTTCCTGACAAGTATATCATGTCGGACGCAGTCAAATGCCTTAGACAAGTCACAACCAACACCTAAGCATCCTGAGAGATCTCCCAGGCACCAAACACATATTTTATAAGTTCTATACTTGCGTCTATAGTAGAGCGATTCCTTCTAAACCCAAATAGATTTTTATGTTAGCCCTAAAATGAGTTACTCATTGATGTATTTTTTTCGAAAATCTTATTTGTAAGTAAGGCTGTGTCTCTAAATATATGAGCAAATAACTTTTTACTTTTAGGTTATATTAGAAGCTACAGGTTAGTTAAAGTTTAGGTTAGGTCTTGTTAAAACATCTTTGGTTTCTTCTCCATACAAACATATTCCTCGAATTTTCTTTACCTATCTACTGGTGGCAATTTTTTTAAATGGTTTATTGTGACATGGATGTTGATTTTAGTAAGTTTAGTTTTTATAGTAACTTTTATAAATTTTATTAATATTTTATAGACACCATATACTTTTAAGAGGGTCATATTTCCTATTAGAATTTCAAAAAAAATCTAATGATAGGGACATTCTACTGGCCAATGTTCATGTCACATGAAAAAACTGGCTCCAAGATAGGGAAATATGTTTTTGTGGTCAGTTATGTTTCCTCGTAACCATTTTATGGACATCATTATGAATCTTTCAACATCAAAACAGTTGACAGTTATACAAAAATGTCTCGTTTAACCCTTATGGGCTTTGCACATAGGTTAGGGCGAATTGAAAATCATCTCGCATAAAATGCTTACAATTTATGCGAGATGATTTTCAATTAGCCCTTCAACTTACAAAGACTTTAGGACCGTATTTCTGTTTGTCTTTAACTTCAGGCTACTTGCAATAATATACAATAGCATTGGTAAAAGTTTTACTTTCAGTAATGTATTAACCGCTATCGTAAATACTAAAAATCGTAGTCTTCCCTATCGTAAATAATTAAAATAAAAGAGTTATGAATGAAACTAACGTAAATTAACATTTCCGGTCAGAGAAGGGTTAACCGGCAACTTTCGATGTTAAAAAATTTACTACTTATTTTTATTTTTATCCGACTGCGGCGAAGGCCCTAAGGAAGATTTGTGATTGATCTGTGCATGTATGTCCATTCATATGTCCGCTTGTAACTACTCAACGGCTCAACCGATTTTGATAAATGATACGTCAGTAGATTCGTCTTGATGGCGCGAATGACGCTGGTACATGAAATGCTTTAAAACAAAATGGCGGATTCTTTAAATATAACGTGCAGCCTAATTATTTACATAGTCATGGTTTAAAATTTTGATATTGTTTTCTTATACTCTACTCTTTCGATCAAGAGTTACAAGAAGGTGGGCGTCTCAGGAGAAATTCAAAAGGAGATTTTCTAACAAGGCAGGTGTGTCATTCCATGCACAAGCCTGTTAAGGCATAACTTTGTCTTTCACAAATTCTTACTTGAGGGGGAGTCAGTGTTGGTCTCGGTGGGATGGGATCTTGCCAGGGAACCCACTTCTAAAAAAAGCTGAGAAATGTCGATTGCGCACGTCTAGGCGAAGCTTGACTACAGGCGCGCACTGACCAGTCCTATTCACGCCACGTTCTCGCCATTACTAGTGTGCCGCCGCTATCTAGTAATGGACCCACTACCATCTGTGGGTCGTCCCCTCTGGAAAATGTCAATATCCGTATGGAGCTCCCATTTTACACCTCCGGACTAAAGCAGCTAATGTGAAGGGCGAAAGCGAATCCTCAGCACTTTAACCGAGCTTCTGGCTAGGGGAAGCAACCCTTAATGAAAAATTAAACAACCATGGAAGCAAAACAAAAAGAGTTATTAAGAGGGTACCGGTGAACCCGGACAATCCCTCCCTGAGCTTAGCTCAGGCTACCCCTCGTACTCATGGCAAAGTTTTGCCACAAGTGGATCCCACTTATGAAGGACGATCTCCAATATTGGAGTCAAAATTGGTTCAGCAAACGTTCCACAGAAGCATGTTTCATACAAGACCACGCAGCAACTCCATGTATTCATATGCTGCCTCCAAACCATCCCACAAATGTAGTCCCTAGTATTGTCGGATTTATTATTAATCGGAAGCACATCATCCTGGTACTCGAACCAAAAAGGCAAATTGGCAGAAGGTTCCGATGATACGCACCAACAAACGCAAAAGAATGTCAGATTCACCACCAAAAACAATAGCAATGATAAGCAATAGTTTCTCGATCTTGCCTACCGATTCATCAGGGGATATAGAAAAACAAGGCAAGCCAAGTAAACCACCACCACTAATCCTCTATGGAATTGAAGATGTAAATAAGCTCACAGAAATAATAGAAACGGTGTTGGAAAAGTTGGAAATTGATGAGCACTGTCAGAGAAATGGGACTTATAGGACATACCTTTACAAGGAAGGAGGAGCGATGATATAGAATAGTCATTTGAAATATTCGTCGCTCTACTCCACATGATGCCATAATTGAGGAAATAGAAAAAACAGGCAATAAAGTGCGAGGCGAAAAAATCAACGCCAGGGTGGGATTGGAAAAAAAGCCAACATCTACATTCTTTGTAAACCTTGAGCGAAGCCTTGATAACAATGGAGTAAAAAACATTAAATATATATACAATATGGCAGTCATTATAGAGACCCCCAAGAAAAGAAACACCATAGTCCAGTGCACTAAATGCCAACAATATGGATACTCCAAAAACAACTGCATGAGACCGGACCGATGTGTTAAATGCGCTGGGCAACAGGAAACAATTGATTGTTCGAAGAAAGATCGCAGCACTCCTGCAAAATGTGCTCTGTGTTTAGGAAAACACCCGGCTGACTATAAGGTTTGCATAGTTTATCAAGAAATTCTAACTAGGAAAAATAAACGTATCACTTTTTATCACAATAGCACCCGGCCGGCCTTTCCTACTCTAGAACCAAAGCCAAACAGGCCAACTACCGTACAAAAATCTTTGCGAAAACAAGAAACACCGATTGAGGACACGAAAACTAAAGCGAAAGCACGAAAGCATACAGAAGTAAAAGAAAAAAATACCTATAACTCAAGAAATTTCCACAAACAACATAAGGAGCTAATCACAGTAGACTTATCATCGACTGGGCAATCGCCCAGAAGACAACTAAGTTACTCTGGGGTTACTGGTACACAAAGGCAGCGAAGACCTGATAGACAATATGCAAGAACAAAACCAGAGCAAAGTCAAGATCACTACAAAACAGGAGTATCCTTTAAACCCCACAGACATCAATCATCACACGAAGATAACATCTTCACGCCAACTCAAGTCATGACAGTAAGACTTAATGACCAAGCAACTGGAAAATGGATATGCTATTTAACCAAATGAGCACACTAATGGGTCTCATAGTGACTCTTGTCGAAAAGATGTCAAAATGACTTATCACACCCTTAAAATAGCTACGTGCAACATAGACGGTTTGGCTCCAAATGTTTATGAAGTCGAAATGTTGTTAGATCTTCACAAACTAGATATACTTCTAATATCTGAAAGCCACTTCACAAGCAAGAGCTTAGTTAACATTAAAAATTATTATAATATATTATTATAATACACAACACCAATCATCCTGACGGAACGGCTCATCAATAAAACATTGTGAACTCTCTCTTAATTTCAAACTGAGCATATACAAGCGACAACAGTTGCGGTTGAAGGAAAAACGGGAACCTTTAGTGTGTCCGTAGTTTACTGCCCACCGAAACATATATTAAAAGAACACAATTGACACACTATTTCAGAACATTGGGCCCTAGATTTGTTGCTGGAGGCGATTGGCATTGCAAACATCCCCACTGGGGATCAATGCTAATAATCACGAGAGGTAGACAACTTAAGCTAGCCATTAATAACAACAGACTAATAACACTACACTATCTACCTGGTCTGCTGATATGAACAAACTACCTGATGTAATACTTTTTCATATGTAAGGGAATGTCACAATATGATGCCATAACTAAACCATGTTTGGATGGATCATCAAACCATACTCCAGTACTGCTGAATTATGAGCACAGCGCTTCTTAAATATGAGACACCTAAGAGATTATACAACAAAAATACTAACTGGGATGCATTTCGAGAAATAACTGATAGGACACTGGAACTACAGATCGCTCTTAAAACCCCATATGACATTGAGGCTGCTGCCACTCAGCCTACCTCCAACCTCAAACCTAATACAAGTTGCTAGCTGGTCAACTACTCCAGATATGCAAGCCTCCCCAACCATACAAAACTGTATACCGCTGGAAATACGATCTAAAATTCTGGAAAAAATAAGACTTTGGAGAGTTTGGCATTGCAGCAGACATAAAGACAAAAAAGCCTTCAACAAAGCGATAGTGGAACTCCGAGAACTCATTCACAATGCTAAAAATACAACACTTACTCTGCAATTGGAATCACTGACAGCGACAAGATCAACTTACTACTCCCTATGGAAGGCAACATCTAAATTAAACCAACCTAAAAGAACCCGACCACCGATCAGATTGCAAAATAGCAAATCGGCTAGAACAGCACAACAAAGAGTAGAATCTTTCGCGAATCACTTAGCCAACATTTTCAAGACTAACGAAGGTATAAGTAATGATGACTCGGAAATTGATGCTATCCTAAACCAAGACCATACCACAACCATATCTCTTCCTTTAAAGCCCACAAATCCCAGAGAAATCAGTAAATACCTAAAGAAACTAAATATCAAAAACGAAAGAAACTATAAAGCAAATTCTTGTTCAACTGCCTAAAAAGAAATGGTTTTTCTTACAATACTATTTAACAGCATACTGAGGGTTGGCCATTATCCGAGCATTTGGAAGATCTCTGAAATCATAATGATCCACAAGGTTAAAACCTATTAACGAAGTAAGCTCATACAGACCCATCAACTTGTTACCGGTCCTCTCAAAAATGTTCGAAAAAATACTGCTCTCGCGCATACTTGTAACTCTATCTGAATGATCGATAATTCCTGACCATCAATTTGGATTCCGACAAGAACATGGCACTGTCGAACAAGTACACAGAGTCGTTGATCAAATAAGAAGATCCCTAGAACTCAAGCAATACTGCTCATCAGCTTTCCTTGATATAGAACAAGCTTTCGATAGAGTTTGGCATCCAGGTTTGCTTTGTAAAATCAGGAACTTAATATCACACTCTTACTTTGGTATATTTAAGTCGTACATATCAGAGAGAATATTTTATGTCAAAGGATGGCGAGTACACATCAAGCTTCTACGACATAAAAGCGGGAGTGCCTCAGGGATCGGTGTTGGGTCCAGTTCTATAGAACTGGTTAGTAGTATACTAACTTACTACTGGGCAATAGTTTCAGGTAGGTCTGATATAAAGATGGTGTATACATCATTCCATTTCATGCCATCCTTCCCAGCAGTAAGGATCCACTAAAAGCATCCCATCTCTTCCAAGATGGACTAAATGAAATAGCAGTTTGGCTACAGAAATGGAGAATCAAAGCCAGTGTCTCCAAATCTACTCAAACCACATTCACTCTTCACCAGGGAAACTGTCCACCCGTTAAACTAGGTGAAAACATATTACCACACAATGACACAGTGAAATATTTGGGAATGAATCTGGATCATAGAGTCACCTGGAGAAAACACCCACAGAAGAAAAGAGATGAACTTTACCACCAATACTGAAACCTACACTGGTTGTGCTTGGAAGAAACTCGGTGCTAAGCACAGATAACAAGCTCCTGATATACAAGGTTGTAAAACCTATCTGGACTCACAGACTACAACTCTGGGGCTCAGCATGCAACTCCAATGTCCAAATGAAACAGAGGGCTCAAAATGGCATCCTGAGAACTTTATCAAATGCTCCATGGTTTTTAAGAACCACTGAGTTGCATAGTGAACTAAGAGTCAACACAATTAATGAGGAAATAAAAAATTTTCAACAAAGTACAAGAAGTTAGGCTTAGTAAACACCCCAGCCACCTGGCGTCACAATTGACCATTATAAATTATCCTAAGAGGCTAAAAAGAGGCCGCATCATAGACATATCAAAGGCAAATGATTGAAATTGACGAAAAGGAGAGACACTCAATAGAGTACTACTCCTACATGACTACTTGCCTGCAAATCACCTGCTCAAAGTCAAAAGACTGATCGCAGATAAACAAAGAACAAAAAAAGATTATACAAACAACTAAATATATCACAATATTAATTGAATAGAGAAATAAATTAATACTTGTCTTATTTCTTTTTTATCAGCAATAATAAGCAAGACATCAATACCAAGATAAGCAACAAATCAGGTGTTAACTATGATTAACGATATTTGTATTTAGAGTGTGCTGTTTAAGTTACCTTTCATTACTCAGAAGATATTGAAATATTTACATTACGTCTATACTGCAGCTTGTGTAAAGCAATATCGCTAGGTGTGTATTTTTGAACCTTGTGAGTTGGTGTCATTGCAGCAATCCTGGGGGTCGTTCCATACCTCAGAGCGCGGTTGTTTTCTAACCTCAAAAAGACTTTGACAAAGTCGACATTGACAGATCACTTGATCCTTACCTAATTTTCTTTGAGACAAGAGAAGAAGAAGAAGTTTGTTGTAGTCTGATTGGTCAAAGTTATGTCAGATTCGGGTTGCAACCTTTTACCAATTGATTTTGATGATTAAAAAATTGCGACGCTCCGAGGTTTGGAACACTCGAGTTAAAACAACCGAGTGCTGTACCCTGAGGTTTGGAACGGCGTTAGTGCGAAAAGTTGCACTCTGAGTGCGCTCTCACTGACGACTGAACGTGGCCCAGCAGAGGCCATAATCTAGGAGATTTAATCAAATACATCTATCATACCAACCTCACATTGATGCCTAGACAATAAAGTCTTTTTGCTCTTAGGATCGACTATAGCTTTTTTCAAGTTGTTAATGTTTATTGTATTGGCCTCATTATTGCCTCTATCAACGAAACCAACATACTGAGTTGGATATATATCATCAACCTTTTCTAAAACGACAAATGGTCGCAGTGAATCCGGTATCTCCTCTGATATTTTGTATGTAGTTTTTATATCTGATTTATGTTTGGTTAGTATACTTTTCGGCCGGGTCTGCGAGTTGCCACTTGTTATGAGAAAGTGTGTCCATTTGTGTTGTAGCATGTCTGTCTCCGTCTTAAACTTCTTCATGCATTGGTCACAGAAATAAAAATCTTTGTAACCAGTCATGGCTTTGTTAGTCAAGTCTGGTAAACTCTGAACATGGTTTTCAACTACTTCACGCTCTACTGATGTTTTATCGCAAAATTTGCACAAATATAATCTTTCTGTGCCCATTTTACGCATAACATACAATTCTTTAGGACGTTTTTTGGAATGTAGGAATGAATAGTGATGAGCCATGGCACATTTACTTTGAAATTGATCTTTGCAAATGTCACACACACAGCACACATCTAAATGATCGTAGCTATGGTCTTTCAAATCCATGATTTTGAAGAATGACTCATTGCAGGTCTTGCATTGGTGTAGTTTAAACACACGGCATACATCCCGCCTGTGTTTGAGGTATTGTTTCCGGTTCGGGAGCAGAAAATGACAAATGTCACAGTGTAATTTAATATGTACTTTAAAGAACATTCGGTCCACGAAATTCTTACTGCAGTAATTGCAAATGTAGCATTTACGTTTCTTATGCAGTTGTTTCATGTGACGCTTCAAAGATTTGTAGTCTTCAAAAATTTTCGGGCACTTACGGCATTTGTGATACTCCTTCACTTCGTGTATGATAACATGGTCTGAGAATGAGACACGTTTTTGTGACTTGGAGTTTTCGGTCTTGTATATTATGTGCTTATTTTGTTGATGTTTCAGCAACTTCTTCTCGCTGTTGTAGGTTTTGTTACAGATTTTACAGTTCACAGCCATATCTGTAGAATTTGAGGCTTCAGAGTCGGAATAATTTGACGCAGGCGATAGTGGAGTTCGAAACCTGCGCTGAAAGTTAGCCTTAAGCTTTTCTAGGTCGTCCCGAAACAGATTTACGAGACATTTCTGTGATAGTCTTCTCTTATGTACGGGGTAATTTTTGCCGCCACTTAATTTTATTTTTCTATGTGGGGCAGGACGCTTATGTCCATTCAGATAAGGTGTTATGTCGTATCGCTCCAAACGGACATGCGGTATCGATAGATACCCTTTGAAGCTGCTTTCGAGCGGGAATTTCTCCTTCGCAGGGACTCCGTCGGAGGTCGAAGATGTGACCGCTTCCACTGACGACTCTGTATGCTCTTCGTGCACAACGTTAACTCCATTGCACTTTTTCGACATGAATTACACAAATGAATACGGCAAAATAAAACAACAAAAGGTAAAAACTAAAAAATTCACTAAAAACGTCAACAATGCAACATGTCATACTAAATGCAAATCTAATCTATGATGCAAATCGAGATGGAGAAGAGAACACAGACTATGAGCAAAACGGTGGCCTGGCCACAGAACAATATTACCCGGGGGGAAGAACACCGACTCCATAGATTTCAAGTTTTAGTAAAAGTTTAGGGGGTATGACATAGATGGCGTGATTCAAAATATAAAATTCGGGATATTTCAATCCTGTTCTACTAAAATTAGACTTTAATATATATAATAAGTGAAAGCTGGCACAACATTAAATGAAAATCAAGTATGGTACTAATAAAACTTTATTGATTAATATGTTCTCAGAAACCACCTTGTAGACATTATTTATTACAAACTGAATCAGTTATGAATTATATTGTAGGTACATAAATAATACAAAATGATATAAGTACTTATTACAAGTGGTTAAAGTCAGGGCACGTTTTTATTTTAAAACTGTTAGTTAATATAGATATTATTAAACTTATTCACATAGATGTGTTCAATTGATGCACAAAAAAATTTGGTGGATCGTTCAACATGTGGCGGGAAGTTATAAGCTTTTCACAGTAATCGCAAATTTGACTGCTCATTATCTTGATTTTTATTACTAACTAGCTTTTGCCTGGGACTTCATCCACGTATTTATTTGTAGACTTGAATTATTTTAACAAAGTAGAGCTTTGTTCATGGCTATCGCATACTACTGTGTGTAATATTTGACAAAAGTATATGTAATAATAATAAATAAATAATAATAATAAATTGTTTATTACCGGAAAGTTAATTAACAAACACAGTTCACTACTACATACATTTAAATTGCAACATCAAGCATTTTAAGGTTACTGGTAAGCCTCAAACTAGGCGGGAGCCTGTGTCTTGAGACTCAGAGTGCGAATATACAGAAAGTGATCACGTTTATTAGGGCATCATTGTAGGTACTTACATTACATAAGTGGTTAAATAAACAGAAAGAATACATGACAACAAACAAATGAAAATCCACTTATTCTATATTATAATGATAATTAAAGGTATAATAAGGATTAGATTTATTAAAATTATTATGGAAGTAAAGTAGTAGTTCAAATTATGAGTAGAAATATAATACCATTCGTGTCTAAATAAAGTATCTGATAAAAATTTTACGATCTTTAGTATTAGTAGCTAATATAACATAAGGACTTTCTAGAGTTAATTAAGTGTGCGTGTTCGTAAAGTGAATTCAGAGGGTTAAAAGGTTTCAAAAGTCAGTAGAGAGTGCCAGTTAATATTTATGTGAATGAATAGATTATTAGAAAGAAGAAAGAAAGAAAGAAAGAAAATATATTTGTTGATGTAAAACAATATGACATTTTGCCTAAAATATACATAAAATTAATGAATAATTTTCTACACTACACAATCTATTGTTTCACTACAACACAGCCCCAACTCAGCATAAAGCTGATTGCGTTGAAGCAACCAGCGCTGGTCTTCCGTTGGGCCTGGCGATGACGTCACACACGACTGCATAAGAGCGCATTTTGTAAGAATACAAAACAAAACAAACACAACACTTTAAATACTAAATACAATACTATATAAAAACAAATAGGCAAGCAGGGTACGAATGTCCGGATGTACCTACAAAGACTTCGTAATGGAAATAATAAAACTAAAAAATACAAAGTAATAGAAATAACTATCTAGTAACAAGTAAATAGAAATACACAAATTTATATAATATTATTATCATTATAATTTATAATTTTATATTGCACTGATGTCATTAACCAAAATGGCTTCACTTTTTTGGTGATCGAATATAAAGCTCTTAAGTTTATTGCGGAAGTTTTGCAAATTACGCAGGTTCCTTATCGGCGGCGGAATATTATTCCAGCATTTCGATGCAGCATAACGAAAGCTACCCCTAAACGCAGCAGTAGCGTGTCTCTCTGTTAGTAGCTGCATAGAGCACGTGCGGGACCCATGAGACTGGTGACTCGAATTCCATTTAAACTTTTGGTACAAATATGAAGGCTCTTTGAATTTAATAACCCCAAAAAGGAGACACGCCAAATGAAGTTTTCGACGATGCCTCATTTTGAGTAAAGCATGTTGGTTTAAAAATGGAGTTACGTGGGCTCTCGGTGGGATAGGGAAACAAAAACGAGCACATGCGTTTTGGACTCTCTGAACGACTTGTTTGGTTTTAGCGAGCAGCCGCGGGTGAATGACAGTATCCATATAATTAAGTTTAGATAGTACCAGGGATTACCAAAACACTCTCTCATGCAATTTCCCACATGTTTCTCATAACGGAGCCCACTGTCCATAATGAGGCCTAGATTGCGAGCTTCATAGACGCGCTCTACGGGCTCACCCATTAACATAACAGATTGCGAAGGATTCAGACTGGCTAATTGATTTTTACTTCCAAAAATAATATACTTTGACTTTAATGGGTTCAGTAACAGACAGTTGCTCGCAGACCATGCAGCAATATTTTCAAGATCGTCATTTAATTTAATTATAGCCTCATCAATGTCACTTGGTTTGCACGATATATATAGTTGCGTATCATCGGCATATATATGGAAGCTACTGTGTTTCATGGACGAAACGATGCCCGCGGAGTATAAAATGAAAAGGATCGGCCCGAATATTGAACCCTGAGGAACTCCTCGAGTGACAGCCAGCTTATCAGAGACTGCGGAAGAGCCATCACTACGACTTATCTTCACGAGCTGGTAACGGCTACTTAGATAACTATCAAACCAACGTAAGGCAGCGGAGTCAAATCCATAGTAACTTAGCTTGGAAAGCAAAAGATTAATATTTAAAGAATCGAAAGCTCTGGAAAAATCTAACAACACCAGTATAGTGCACATGCCTTTATCTTGAGCACTAATTATGCTATCAGTGACGTCGAGCAGGGCGCTCGTTGTGCTGCGACCCCTTCGAAAACCTGACTGGACAGCTGGTAAAATTTTGTTCTTTTCGAGATAGTTAGTTAACTGCATACAAATAGCTTTTTCTATAATTTTTGATAAACAAGGCAAAATACTAATTGGTCGAAGGTCTTTTGAGTCAGTAGGATTAGAGACTTTTGGTAAAGGACGAACTATTGCGAGCTTCCACCTATCGGGAAATATACAGGTTTCTATTGACGAGTTCACAAGAGCTAAAATACAGTCTATACTATCAGGTAACGTTAACCACAGCATATTCAGATTAATGGAGTCACAGCCTTCAGCATTAGACTTAAGACTTCTGATTATGCTAATTAGACAATCTAGACCAACACGATCAATATGAAATACTGCATTACTGAATCTATGATGTTCAAAAAACGTTAAGTATGAAATTGATGTTTGTTTGATGCCAGGTATGTTTAAAAAATGATAATTAATTACATTAGGGTCACTGAAAACTGCAGGCAAGTCATTGTCAGTTTTAGGCAGTAAAGTGTTCTTCAGATTCCTCCAAAGAGACCTCGGATTTTTAATGTGACAGTTGATGTTATATTTAAAATAAGATATTTTTTCATAAAAAAGAGCTTTATTTACTGTATATTTAAGACTTTTGTAGTAATTTTTTTTGTTTCTGTTTTTGATTTATTATAATCAGCGGCAGCCTCGTCCCGCAGCCTCATCATCAGTTTGACAGTATCCGTAATCCAGGGGTACGAGCGATCCTTTATTATAACTGTCTTGACAGGGGTGTGCAATTCAAACAAAGACAGAACAGTATAATTAAAGGCATCAACCATTTCGTTAATATCAGAACATTGCGATATATGATCCCAATTCACTAAACTTAAATCTAAATTAAATTCTTCCAAACAAATATTTTTTAACGGCCTGTACGCGATAACTCTAGGAGCGACTTTGGGTCGCTTGATATAAAACTCAGAGACCACAAGACAGTGGCCAGTAATAGAGCCTACATGCTCTATGATCGTACCACGAGCACACAGGTCAGTACATACAAGATCAATTAGTGTTCCACTAGAGTTGGTGAAGTGAGTTGGCTGCGAAACGATCTGACTCAGTTCAAAGCATGACAGGAAAAACATTAGTTTTTTTGTTTTATAATCGTCTACGTCCAAATAAATAATATTAAAATCGCCCACTAAAATCAAATTATCATATTTTTCAATCGAGCTAATACTATCAGTGACAGCGTCAAAGAATGTGTCAACATTTACCCAGTTAGGTCGATACGCAGTCCCGACTATCAATTTCTTATCGTTAAAATTTACCGAGAGCCACATTTGCTCGACCACGGCGTGCAAAGGGTCAACCGGGTGGCGCCAGGGCCGCACAGTGACCCCCCGCCGCACATAGAAGCCAACGTCGCCCCCGCGCGTGCGGTGCTCACACGGACGCGGCGTGTGCCGAAACTGGTAGCCGGGGATGGCTGGTGCACGTCCTTCCTGACCCGCGTGCACCCACGTCTCATTCACGCCTAGTATATCTACACCACTCCGGGTAACTGCCGCTATGATGCTGTCATGGTTTGTGCCGAGGGAACCTGCGTTATATAACCCAACTTTAATAAATTTGGTAGCCATTACATAAATTGGAGAACTACACCTTTAAAATAGATTATTGACACCGTGCGCAATACTAGAATATAAACCTTTTTGTAAGCCACATTAGCGATGTTTTTTTTTTATTGAAACTAGTTATTAAATTTATGTGAAACAATTTATAGTTAAACATATGAAATATATATTTTAATCAAATTTCACAATTTATGACCATAATTTCTTGACTTATTTCACCCACAATTTGAAATAAAAATATATGAAATGTATATCTCAGAGAAATTAAAAGTAAATATAAAATGCATAATATGTACAATAAGCAATAATAAAAGTGTATCAATACATCCACCGTGTTCTTACCTACGACGATCCCTGCCCTATTAGAATCCATGGATTTCAATGAATTTAAATAAATTAATAATAATATTATATAAAAAAACAAACTATCTAATTTCCCTCGCCACCAAAAAATTATGTATTATGTTGTTTTGATTGAGAGTAGTAGTGAGTGTAAGAGGTTTATGAGTGTGTGAGAGTGTATGTTATGTGTGTGAGTGTATATTTCCACGAAGTGTATTATTTTATATTAGATTTTCAGTTTCATCATACGAAAGGTTTAACAGGAATTCTCTGACCAGTTTTTTACATGTGAATGCAGAACAATGTTTTCTGTTACAAAGCTTAGTAACTTTATTATATGTCTTGAGAAGGGCCAAATTTTGACTCCTACGTACTAGCAAAGAGGTGGCACTTGGAGGAGGGATGCGAAAAACTCGTTTATTTCTGAGGTTAATGTAATCAGAACTATTTAAAAAAGTTTTGTATGATTTAATTGTAGCTCTTAGAATGAACAACTGATGTAGATACCGTACTTTACAGTATTTCTTTATGCAATGTTGGTCACTAATTTGGAGGCGGGCACTTAAGTAACCAAGCTAGTTGGAGAGTTATGTACAAAGATTCCTTCCCCATTTCCCCCTCTAAGTAATTCCAATCAAAAATTATTAAGCAACACCATTTTTTTATTTTAAATTAACTATTTGAATACACATTTTCACACCTTTATGTTCAAAAACAAAGGACTTTCATACAAGTTTAGACAGATTATTACCCCCTTAGGGGTTGAATTTCGAAATACTCTTAATGCACCACCTCTACCCACCAAGCGTTATTTTTTCTTCAACTTAAGATGGTTAAACAACTTCAGTCTTAATAAAGCTACAATATTTTTTTGAAAAATTGCAAAATAAGAACAAACGATAAAAATAAAATTATGAAGCTAATAATGTTTGCATTTACCACCTTAGTCGAAAAGCTTTGCTATAGAATTCAGTACTAGCTGTTACTTCATACTTTACACCTTACAACCTTGACGACGAAGCAGATTTAGTAGAGTCTTCTGTAAACTGCCGATTGTTCAAGATGCAAAATCTTTTAATACAGACAAAAAGATACTGTTTATTATATAATTTATATTACATTCATAATGGTCTGCCCAATTGCTGAGGAAACTGATATCTATTGATCTGTATTATTTAACATTTTTCTTTACATTTTTTTATATGCTTCGTTTTCTAAATAAGTATTCATGATTGTTGCACCACTTTCTACACTTGCAATGAATTGCTTGGAGGCATACATTAATTAGCGGTGGAGGTGGAGCGGAGAAGCGACACGCACTAGATTACATTATATTATTATTATTTTATTATATCTTTTTCGAATGGCCACATATTATTATTATTCCGTTAGCTTCGTAATGTCTTTCTGCGACCATAGACTCTCTAGAGGTGTCACGTCAGACTATTGGATATTATACTTCTTGTCAAATGAGCTGACGCTAAATACAATCTTGTAGTAGCTATACGGGATTGCGACTGAGAGTAAGGTGGCGCCAAATATGGCATGGTCGTAAGACGAACTGTATTTTGTCCTGAGGTTCGTGAGGTCATGACAATGGGTAACGGCTGAAAATCAGTGAGTAAGGATTCTGTCCTTAGTCGAATGCTGAGTCGGGACCCATGTTCATGACACACACAGCACCGCGTCGTTTTCTACATGTGTAATGTGTTTATTTAGTGTATTGTGTTCCTTTAATGTGTAGAATATGTAATGTGATGTGTGTGTCTTGAATAAATATGTTTTCTTTCTTTCTTTCTTTCTTTCTTTCTTTCTTTTCTTTCTTTATATCGTCATACTCCTTGAAGTCAATGAAAATGTGTTCAGCCAATTGCGTCTCAGACACAAATATTTTTTTACAAAGTTGGCACTTATTATTTGGGCTGATTTTAATAATAAAGCCACAGACGTATCCACATGCCTGCGTTTCACCGCTATTTTCTTTAATTACCTCTTCAAACGTGTAGTGAATGTTACATTCTATAGTAGGTTCTGTCTCAATGGCATTATTAATGCATATGTCTGTAGCTGGTGTCAACAATGTTTCATAGTTTCATATGAGAGCATCATTTTCATCGTTTTCGCAGTTTCCTACAACGATGTGGGACAAGCTGCTTAAGATTGCAGTTTTAAGCCCTGCAATGAACTGTCCAGCAGTTGGGTTTGTGTTGGCTCCACAGTTGCCTCTAATGCACCCGAATACATTTTCTAGAGGATCTTGCTGAAATCTTCTAGGTGCTAAACTTTTGACGTCCTTATACTTATTACGTAAGTTTCTCCAGACCCGTTCCAGCCCGTTCAATGTCCACACCCATCCTTCCTGAGACGGGGGTGTTCTTCTGCATCCCAAGAATTTGTTTCTTTTTGTAAAAATCTTTCATTTTCATACTATTATTCTGCATGTTGGTGGCGAGCGGCTTCCTTCTTCTCCAATTTGGAGTGTAAGCATTCACACTGTTAAACAGTTTGTTCATTTTCGCAATGATATTTGCAGTTGTTGTCGCTTATGTTGTAATAACTCTCCTGAAAATATTATATATAATATTTTTTCTCACGATAAAGATTTTCAAAGAAATAAATGCTTTAAATGGTAGTGTGTGTAAACATCTTGGGGTGATGAGCACTGGAGTGCAGTGCAGCGCATAATTATGACCATTGTGAATTATCATCTAGGTAGCCCTGAAACTGTCATAGGCAGCTGAGATGCTTAACAAGAGGCAAACTATTGACACAGTATAAACTGAGCCAAATATCCACATATTATTAACAAATAAATAGAATAGATATTCGGGAATTAACGAATTCCGCTTCAAAAACCATGGAATAAATACATTTATAACATCACAATCACTGAATATTATTACGAATAGCAAAATATTTTAATTAATTAAAAAAATCTTTACCATAAGTACTTAATGTATACAGGGCCCTTTCAATGGGTCAATATTGGAAATACTGAAACTACAAGACATACAAAAGTATTTCCTTAGAAACCGAGTAATTAATCTACCGACTTCCAAAAAGGAGGAGGTACTTGACTGTATATATTTTTTATGTTAACATGTTAACATTCGACTAGGTGCACCGATTCTCAGAATTCTTCTTCTTCTGAGAATGCTGGTGCTTCCCGTGTAGTCCCATTTAAATTTCATCAAATTCAGTACAGTAGTTTTTGAGTTACACTCCAATAACTGAATAGAATGGAAGTCTGTATATTTTTTTCAAATTGTAATTGTTTTATTCCAAATGATAGCAAAGAATAAAAATTAATAACATTGTGATATTTTGCATATATTCTTGCAGCAAAACTTGGGCAGCAAGTTCTACCTTCATCTTCTGTTTTATATTTGGCTCCAAATGTTCTTGTTTTAAGCATGGGGCAAATGCAAAATTAGGATTACTATTGTCCAGCTCATATAACTTTTTAATCCATCGTTCCATTTCGCAATACCTGTAAAAAAGTTATATGTGCTTATATGTACCTACTTAATATTTAATCAGTTCATTAATATTAGATTGTTGTACCAAGCAGAAAAACAAGTTACGATTGCATCAAGTGCTTATTTAACGAGCAGTTAGACCAAGTAAATATCATTAAAATGTGAAATCTATCATCTTACCAGTTCCACATGCGCTTCGCCACAGCTTGATCAGTAGGGTTTTTCTTTACTTTATAGTGAAGCCTGTCCCGAAATTTAAGACACCTAGGCAGACCAGCAGTCCAGGGCTTTATGATGCGTTTTCTATTTGGAATGGTTGCCGTCACTGTTTTTTTATTATTGGTGATATATTTTGCAAAAACAATTCTGTGGCTTGATTTGCGTCCTCATAGTTTTAAATATTATTCCAGTCATATAATGATAGCTCTTTTATAGCCTTGCCATAATTATTTTTTATAAGTTCGGGCATAGCTTTGTTTTTTATATGATTGCATGGCAAGAGCTGTAATAACACAAGAGTGATCGGTAACAGTTGAATTACAGACTACAGTGGTGCTTTTTTGAGGTGCTTTAATAAAAGAATGGTCAAGGCAGTTATGTAAGTATCCGAGTTGGGAAAGTATGACCAGGTGAAAAACCAAATATAGCTACTAGATTGAGACAACGTATGGAGTTCGTTTCGGTTGGTTTTATGTATATGTTAATATCACCCAGGAAGATAATATTTTTATAGTATTTTAGTTCATCAATAAGATTATTAAGGGATAATTGGATATCAGGAAAACAAGGTCGTCTGTAAATACCAACAACTGCTGTCTCTGGTCCGATCTTTATAAAAATACAGTTTGCATCATTCAAGTTTGGTTCCGATACGGATACATTGATGGAGGATTTGATGTATGCTACTATTTTAGGTAAGAACAGTAAGTTGAGTTTTATCTACTATAAGTTTTCCTAAACAACTCTCCGGATTGACTAACAGGAACGCACGCCCAGTATTGATTGCATCATCAATGTCTAGGCCGATTTGGTCTATGATTGTATTAGCCATAATCAATACTAATCTATGATTTATTTGGTATTGCATTCCGGCATCACAATTCGGAGAGTGGAGAACTGAACAATTAGTTTTAGTAGACGTAAGTTTGAGAAACATTTTGAAGTTAAATTTAAATATATAGATATAGAATACTTTAAATATATAATTTAAACACACGATCAATAAGAACATAAACACATGTGCCCTCATCAATAATAATAGAAAATTAAAATTTGATAGGTTTTTTAAATTCAATTTTTAATCGTAAACTTAATTAGTAAGTAAATTTTAAAAGTTAGTAACTTAAATTAAGTGGAAAGTACAGACAAGCTTTGTATTTAAGTACCGTGCGTGCGAGTAATTTTAGATTATCAAGCATACTGTTGATATACTCTAAGGACTTTACATGGATCGCTTGCTTTCCTTTGTCCAGTCTTATCATCACCTTGACGCGAGATAACCAGCAGTATTTACATTTACCTTGTTTCTGAAGGGCCCGAGTCAGTGCATAAATCTTTCTGGATTTAATTGTCAAGAAGTCGGATATATAAATTTGGAACTTTTCTCCTTCAATTCCAACCGAACCGGTATTGAAGGTATCTCTTTTGCCCATTGTATATGTTTGATGGCTTGCATAATATTAGTTTTTGAATTTATTTAGCAATGTGAAGAAATGCAGTTAAGTTTCATATGTTGCATAAGTAATGATAAAGTTGTTTTTGTGACATAAATAACATTTCGAGCAATCTTATGTAACTTTTAAGCATCAAGCGATGGTATCATGGTATGATAATACTGGGCTGGCCCGGCCGCCACCACCACCACCTGCTATGTAGTCTGAGACGGCCACCAGTCTCCACTCATATAATAGTCAGAATAATACTCATAGTAGTCTGTGTTCTCCACCACGATTTGCATTTAGTATGACATGTTAATTTGTTAGCGTTTTAGTGAATTTTTTAGTTTTTTGCTTTTGTTGTAGATTTATTTTTAAACTAAACTAAGCATAACTACAAGGTATTAATGCAGAGATTTCAATAATGATGCAGATTTATCTAATGATCGCCACACTAGGCTCAGCCTATATCGTGGCGACCTGGGTCAGATTTTCCAATTTAAAATTACCCCTCAGCTGACAAAATAATACTAATATATAAAAGAATACCCTTTAGATTGTATCAAATGTTCTTAAATATGAATAGAATAATATAGATATTTACTTATTGCATAAGTAAATAAATAAAAAACATTATAATACTTAACCATAAAAAAAAAACTAAGAGCGATATAATTATATGAACAAATTGTATAACTAAAACAATAAATCATCTACTCTAAGGATCAATTATACAGCGTGTTCATAAAAGTGTCGTAATACTGAACAGTGTGAGTGTGTATCCAGTCAGTAACCACATGTCAAAATATAAGATTTTAAATCAATCATATGGTTTTTCATACAAAGTTAATAAACTATTTTATTGACCAATTTATTGACAACCCTATAATACGCATTACACAAGTCATTCATGTCGCTTCGCATTTATGCCGCCCGCCCCCCGACCCTCTCTCCACCCCGCCGCTACCCGCTCGCGCCCGCCCCGCCGTAGCTGACTGCATTCAGAGCCCCCGCCCCGCCCGCAGCAACCCCGCGGCGTTGCCGGCATGAATGGGCCACACAACAGTACAACTTATCTCTCTCTTACCTACTTTGATTGAATACATAAACTATCGTATTTCTTAAACATTAGTAGGTAGTAGTAATAGCACCTAGTATGTAGTAGACCTAGACTTGTCTAGCTTATTATGTCCAATAGTTAATAATACAAACAAAACTGCTGAATCTGCTTAACTAGGTAACCTAGGTACCTACCTACCTACCTTTTCTTTGATTTCTGGATGTAGGTACCTATCTTCTGAACTGTAGTTTTGCGTGGCACTGCACTTGACTCACCCTGAGACACACATTTTTGAGTAACTATCTCTCACTAATTTCACCTACTACAAGTACAACGCCCTTCACGCCCTAACACAGTAATAGTCGCGCACTATTGCTTCCTGGCAGAATATCTGGCAATGCGGTAGATCCAACTAAAATGGTCTCTTGCACAGGCAGCCTACCTACTGCCTATTAGGAGTGCAAATACTAAGCGCTGGCGCAGCAACTGTCACGGGCATGCGTAGTGCTTACTATTAGACGCACGACTTGCTCCTCTTCTCACTTCTTGCTTGCATTCAACAGTTTTGTTAGTAACTAGTTTAACTTTTTATCGTAACATAAAAAAGGTATGGTGGGTAGTCTAGGTAAGTTAGGTTCCTAATTAAACGACACAATTTACGACACTATGTAGGTAGGTACTTAGATCTCAAAAAGAATCAAAATCAGCATAGTGTTGTTTCATTTATGTACCTACTACTGATTAGTAAACTGCATTATGTACTTACAACAACCGACTTTGGAGTACATTTTATGACACTTCATGATTAGGCATAACATCAATCACAACTTTTAAAACTAATAACTATTATTAACATAGAACACGGTACTAGGACGCTACAGTGTCTTCCTTCCTTCCATTGCTACTGCGTTAAATGATTATTAATTATTATCGTCAAAACACCATACCTACATGGCTTGGCAACGTCGCGCTTCGTGTATCAATGAATGATGAATGAATCCAACTTAGTGCGTTATATCCACACTGTTCTGGCTTAATTTGCTGTCCTTGTCTATTCGTAAAAGAGTTGCCGCGGCTGCCGCGCCGTGCTGACGACTATTTGACCTCAGTTTTGGGGTGTTCGCAATGTTGTATGCCGGATTACTACCTTTTGCCGGAAACTAAAAAATCTTTCGTTTGATTCGATGGCCGAAGGTTCGTTGTACGAAATAATTCTTTCAAAGCACTTATGGACGAAAGTTAGTATTACGTAAGAATATTTTTCCAATTAAACGTGTTGTTATTATGTGCACACATATCATAATGATATGTTCGAGTACTATTTGAATGATTTTTGATTATTTGTGTAGAGACTGTATTGATCATATCGGTATCGATATTAAAATAATTTTTAATCTGTGAAGAAAGTAGGTGTTGCCTAATCGTGTGATGTACATTCCCACCATGTTATCTGTTCAGTTGACAGCGTCGCTAGTGGAGAATTTGGGTATTGCAACCTAAGAAATTCACCAAGAAAAAAGAGAATCAAAACATAGGGCAGTCTTTCAAGCAACTCTTTAATCTGCAATTATAATTGTACTAATATTATAAACGGGAAAGTTAGTAGACATGTTTGGATGTATACTGTAGTTCCAATTTTGCCCACCTGAACAGATAAGTTGGCGGCACTATAAAAAGTATCGTGATGATTACGATTATTGTGAGATTGTAATTAAAGTCACAAGTACTTGGTACTTAGTCTGTGAAAAGAGTATTCGATATTTTTCAATGAATTAATCGGTTTCGATGGACGTGTGGTATTAAAAGACTTCGATTCGTATACAGAATTGATATTTGATGAGCTTGACCGTATCGCGAAATACTTGGAATACGTTAGCAATTAAATGTCATTACTAACAGGATACTTTTGAACTTATGAAGAGCAGGAGTTCTGTATCGTTATATCGTTTTTGAAAATGGTTGATACTGTGTGTAGAATTAAAAAGTATTTAAATTATATTCCGGTAATAATTAATACTGACTGTGTAAAGGACTTACTAACCTGTTAATAGGTTGCTACAGTAACCTATACTTTGTGAATAACTTTACTGTTATTATTATTTATCCAGTTTATCTATGCATTGCTAAAACAAATAAAAACTACACATTATTAGTTCTAAGGTATGAATAGGTAATTCGGAAAATATCAGTTTTGGCCGGATAAAATAACCGTCGGACATCTCTAATCAGTGAGCAATGAATATGAAGCTGACGCACAAAGAGTAGTTAAAACAGATAGGATTTTAATAAGATACGAAATAGCAGGTAGGACTCAATACATTATCTTACAAGCTTTGCACACTGTACGAGCTATTGGGTGAAAGTTAAATTCCAGAGTTACTTTTTATTATTTTGACCAGTCTAACATTTAATAACATTTCTGCATGAAAAATTTCAAATGAAAATCGGTGGTACTTGCAGTGTAGTAATGCGGTAGCTGGATTTTCTTCAATTATCATAATTCAAAAGATTTTCTTAAACGGGGCTGGTACTTTACAGTCTTAGTTTAGATTTTCGCTGTAGGTAACTTTGTTAAACGTGCGTTACTTCTGCTAAATACCCATAATACTTAGTCTGTGTACAGAGGAGTGTTAGGGTTGAACTCGCGTGGTTGTCTTAAAAACTTTGACATCCCATAATTGGACATTGAAACTACTTCTCTGAAAAGAGGTACTTACAGATCAATTCTAACTGGGGTACTGCATTCGTGGTTTCAGTACGTAGACAGAGAAACCAATAGACCCAATAACGATACCTTTATCACTTACACAAGAAAGAGAGTGATAATACAATTACGAATGCATAAGACAAAGACACAAATACTCTTTTTTTTGTCCCTTATTGTGTAACCGGTTTTTCAAGGTCGGCAACTTGAATTGCGAAACAAACTTTGACAGTTCGTGCCTTCATCGTGTTTGGTGTTCGAATTTTGTGTGTTATTTAGTTAAAAATCGATTTCAGCCCATTGAAAAGACGGTGAAATTATCCTAATATAGACATCGAAGTAAATATAATGGTGCGTTGTCGTGTTATTTCATGTTTAAGCGACAGTGAGAAGAAAATGGCTGGTGTGTCTTTTCACGCGTAAGTACGACTTTATTGTCCTAATCTATAGTTTCTCAGTGATGATTATTTATATATTAGCATAGAGTAACAACAAGTCGCGTTAAAACAAGGAAAATATTAGCGTAATATCGAGTTTTATCATTCAATAACCTATAAACATCAACAAGTAAGTGTTGCCAGTTTTTGTAAAAATAATACCCCGATCATCAATAAAAAAATATTTATTTGACAATATGGCGAAACTCGAAAGTGAATAAATACAAAATACCATAATAATCCAGTGTTTCGGGAAGACTTCGGCATCGAAAACATATTTTGATTTATTATTTCTCATAGTAATTTTGATTGACATAAAATTACACTTATAATTTTAGAGAACTGAACTAACTGCGAGTATTAATCATTAACCTATGTTTATCGATAGGTTTCCAGCTGATCCAGACCTACGTAATAAATGGATCGAAGCAACTGGGAGAAAAGATTGGATTCCCACAAAATATTGTAAAATATGTAGCAATCATTTCCCACAAAAACAACTTATAAAAAAGAACAAAAAGACAGTTCTGTATCCTGATGCTGTACCAATAGCGGTAAGAATTTATTAGAACATACATTCAACCATAGCTCCTAAGAAAACAGTTTCGTTGATTAAATATGATTTGCTGCCTTCAAGAATTAAATTTATTTCAACTTGTACCACATTTGGCAAAAATAAGTTTAAACGAGATTTTGTGTTGCTAGCATTAAGAAGTAGGTAAATAATTAGCAGCAAACTATTTAGACAGGTTTTTTCAAGCAGATTTTAGACTCATTTGTCATCTTTCGTTTTTATTTTAAAACATATTGTCAGACAGTAATTAGTGCATGGAAAATCACAACCTTTTGTTATTACAAACTCGTATAAATTCTGATCCAAGAGATTAACATATTCACAAAAATTAATGTGGTACTTGTGGATATGTTTTTTTTATTATTTGATTGAATGTTTTAGATTTCAATACCCGAGGAGTGTGTTGATCCAGCACCGTCCACATCTACAAGTGCCAATTTTCAAGATGACACAAAAATAAAAGGCACTAAAAAGGTTATCAAAAGAAAATTGCAATTACCTGAAGAGGAAGATTCGCCAAGAAAGAAAAAACTTAAAGTGGCTTTAATGAAGAAAACTGAGGCTGTTGCAAATCTTCGAAAAAAAATACGTGCTGTCCGGCAAACAAACAGGCGTCTAATGAAACGAAATGCTAAGTTATCAGATATTATTTCAGAGCTACAATTCAAATCCTTGATATCATATGAAGATGCTGACATATTAAGCACAATCGATAGCGGTAACAAAGATTTCCTTAAACGGTTTTTGGGTGTTGTTGGAAAAACTGAAAAATTTTCTCCTGCATTGAGAAAGTTTGCATTATGTTTGCATTTCATTAGTCCACGTGCTTATTCTTACGTAAGAGAACAATTTAATACTTGCCTTCCACACCCGCAAACATTGGTTAGTTGGTATCGATCAGTTGATGGTAATCCCGGATTTACCCAAGAGGCATTGCATGCAATAAAGTCAAAAGTAAATGCATCAGGTAAAAATATTCATGTGTGCCTTTCATTTGATGAAATGTCAATAAGAAAAGCTATGACTCTAGATGGTGGGGAATGTATTGGCGCAATAAATATTGGTGCCAATTTAGATGGCTATAATATTAGAATGGCTACTCAGGCTCTAGTTTTTATGGTAACAGCCCTAAACGATTCTTGGAAAATACCTGTTGGGTATTTTCTAATCGAAAGCGTTACTGCGGAACAGAAGTCACAGCTTGTAACAGATTGCATTAAGTTGTTGTATTCCTGTAACGTAAATGTTATTTCAATAACTTGTGATGGATGTCCCTCAAATTTTGCGATGGCGAAAATATTAGGCTGCAAAATAGAACATGATGTCGAAGTTAACCCTGTATTTAACATTGAAATAGAGGGTGTTAATAAAGAAGTGTGTTTCTTTCCTGATCCACCACATATGGTGAAATTAATTAGAAATCTGCTCGGCAATAAACACGTTTTAAAAACTAGGGATGATAAAATCATAAAGTGGTCATTTATAACATCTTTGCATGATTTGCAGGAACAAGAAGGTCTCCATCTAGCAAATAAATTAAGAAAAGCACATATTACCTTGGTAAAACAGATAATGAAAGTTAAACTGGCAGTTCAGACGTTTATCAATTCAGTTGCTGATTCCATTGAGTTTTGTGAAGAAAATCATTTCGAACAGTTCCAAGGGTCATCACCCACCGTTGATTTTATTAGAAAAGTAATAAATAATCTGTTCGATATTTTAAATAGCCGAAATATCAATGCATATGGTTATAAAAAACCTCTAAATATGAAAAATTTTGTGAATATCAATGTGTTCTTAAATGAAGTCTTCGATTATTTAAGTAGTCTTAAACTAGAAAATGGCCAAAACGTTGTTCAAAGTAATAGGAAGGTGTGTATAATCGGACTAAGGTGCTGCATTCGTGGTTTGCAATTTTTATATAAAAAACTTATCTCCAGCTCAGAGTTGATATTCTTACCTACGTATAAATTAAGTCAGGATCACTTGGAATCGTTTTTTAGTGCAATTCGATCTAAAGGCGGTTTCAATAATAATCCCTCGGCGGTACAGTTTCGAGCCGCGTACAAAAGATTAGTCGTTCATGGAGAACTCAAAAACATTGATACAGGAAATTGTACATCTCTCGAAAATATAAGCATTTTAACATACACTAACTCGCGTTATGAAAAATCAATAAATGCTACTTTACCCCTTTTGGAACATTCCACTAGTTTAGAAAGCGAAAGTCCAACTGAAACCGAGTATTTTAACATTGATACTGATCATGACTACCTTGCCGATCCTTCACGACTTACAGAATTTTCTAAGCAGATAATTATATATATTTCTGGTTTCATTATAACAAAGTAGCAAAGATGGTGAAATGTGAAAATTGTTTGATGTCAATGATTAACACTGCCTCCAAAAACAGTTACAAATTAATTGTAAAAAAGGATAAAGGCGGTCTGCATTATCCTTCCGCTGATGTAATCGTCCTTTGTGAAATTGCTGAAAAAGTTTTTAGGAGCAATTTAACACAATCGGGCAGTAATCTACTTACACGAAATAATCTTTTGCTACAATTAATGAATCAATGTATTCGCCAATGTATAGGGAAAGAGTTATTTAAAGAACATGGTATTTCTTATGATCATTCTCCTCTAAATGATCATAAAGTTCTATTAATGAAAGCAATTACCATGAAATACCTTCAAATTCGAATTTACAAGTACACAAAACAGCTATCGGAGCCCAAAGAAAAAGTAAGAAATTTGTACACGAAATTAACATTGTTCCGCAATCAATAATTAATTATATTTTTGTATCAACTACATTGATTATAAAGACAAAAGAAAAATCTCATATCTGGTTTTATTTAATTGATCCTAAAATATTTACCCTTTCCCTGTAACATCCAAAACGTCCGGGAGTTCGGATACTGTGGCAACATTCATCGCATACGTTGACAAACTATCTTTGTCTCAGTCGCGGTTACAGAGTACCTTTGTCTATTGGTTTCTCTGTCTACGTTTCAGTATTACTACACCTTTTTGTTACACATTGTAAAACTTAATTTTTTTTTCAGTTTCATCATAGTTCAATGTTGTTAACCATTTTTGCACCAGTGGTTTGGCTAGTCGTACAGTTATTTTTTTACGGTCACGCGTGCGTTCTGTCTAACATGTATATTTTGGCCCCATGTTGGGCGCCAAAATGTAATGTAATATTATAAATACACAACAAGAATAACAATTATCCCTAGTAGGCCTAGGTAGCTAATCGTAAATAAAAAGGAACATTAGAAATATGAATATTTTAGCTAAATAACGTGACCTGAGAATTCATTTCACTTGTAGGTCTAAATCATTCTTCTTCAATCAGTCTTGCCTTTTTCAGAATAGACACAGAGTCCCTAATGAGTTTTTATAGAACCGCTTAATTGCTTCGAAAGGACATTTCCAATACCAGACAAGCCGTACTCAATACGACAGCTTCAATATATTTTCGATAGATTTCTTTTGAGACGTAATAAAATATATATCGGGTATATCTTAAGCCCAAATCTGTTCTCGGAATTTCTCACCAAAAATCTATACATTATTTATTATCTTGGGCTACTTATCAGCTGCAAATCCGTTTTCCGAAACTTAATCCTTCCTCTCTTGGTAGGAATCTGTCACCCTCAAAAAAACAATTCTTTTCTCGTTGTCGTCTTCTGTGTCATTACATCATTTTATTTTTAACTTTTTAAATTTCGCATTTTGCTGGTGAGTATCGAAACAGTTTTTAATATAAAATACAATAAGGATTAAACGAAATGAGATATGATATCATATGAAATTATATCACAACTGTTAAATTAAATTTAAATTACATTAAATACATAATTACACAATATCAAAATTTTAATATAAATGAAGTTGAATCTACAGAATTTCTAGGTCTTATTATCGATAAGAAATTAAATACAAGACCACACTGACAACCTATGTTCGCGATTAAGTAGCTCTGTCTATGCACTCAACAAGCTTGCCCGAGATGTAATGAAAGACGATCTTTTGACCTCATATCACGGTCTTACTGCATCTATTTTAAGGTGCACCATAATTTTCTCACAAGCAATTTTATTGAAGTGTTTAAAACTCAAAAACGAGATGTTAGAACAATGTTTGGTCTATAACAAATCAAAAAATCAAATCAAAAATCAAAAATCATTTATTTGTTCAAGGCAATGTGACAAAAATTATATCAATGAAATACCTGGTTCCTAAACTAGGCTCATAAAGGCCTGTGTGATAGGATAACAAATCGACACTTGCAGGCAATGATGTTATATATAAACTGAGGTAGATACGCCTTACTGCACTCGGCTTGGCGACATCAACACAAGCTAGTTATCTTGAGTCAACTTAGTTCCAGACTGTCTGGCAACGACGCAGCGCGTATCCAACATTTAGCCAAAAGTATCTTCTTGTGTGTTCAGAAACTGCAGAACATATACTGGAACGAGTATAAAAAACAAGAATGATGTATCTTTTCATTTGTAAGTATTGTTTTTCTATTTTATCTATCAAAAATGGAAAATGTCAAATTATTTATATTAACTCCTGCGACGTTGCCGCTTTGCCACCCACGCGAGAATGGTAGGCCCCAGGTAAACGTTGTTAATAATATGTTGAACCCTTTCTGACAACGAGGATTAATATATCTTCCTATTCATTTAATCTTGTACGTGTAGGTAATTTCATCGTGCGAGTAGTGTACTATAGCTATAGGTAGGTATAGCATAAAATTCGCTGTGTTTAAACTTCATATTTAAAAAGTAAAACGTCTCTATAGTTAATCTCATTGCTTGCAGCCCATTATTGTCTACCATTAAATTTGAACACTTCCGTCACTATAATACATTAGAAGTAGCATTATTTGTAAAAGGTAACCCGCAACTGTTCCCAGGTTTGTGCGACTCTATCCAAAGAAACAGACGAGACGCAAAAAGATTAAGGCTGAACTCTGCGAGAAAAACAATATTTCGGAAGAGCATTTTCTGCATGGGACCTGTTATTTATAACAAGTTCCCACAAAGCCTAAGAGACTTCAGCAGCTTTAGTCTAAGTATTTAAAGTTAAAATTATGAACATATTGTTGAATAAAAGTTATTATAGTATGAATGATTTTCTAGATGACAAGCGATTTGAAGTACGATTACAATAAGTTTAGTTATAAGTTCTTTGACAAGCATGCATATTTAAGTTTAATTTGAAATCTGACTTTATATAACTATTTCAATTATTATTTTAATATTATTTGCAAGTGACCGCCATCTCACTACGTTTATTTGTACGCCTACACAAGCAAAACATATTGAAACCTATTTAAATTTAAGACCTACATGAACATCCGTGTATGGCTACAACAAAGACCTTACACTTACTATTTAGACTGTGCAGTATGGCGAAAATACCGGTCCGCGAAAGAGGGCCCCCGCTGGTAGTGTGTCCCTTTCTAATGTGGTGACCATGAACAAACAGAATACAGGATTGCTTTTAAAAACGAATTAAGGAAATAGCTAGATAATCATAAGTAGATAGATTTCAACTTAACTAAACAAAAATTATTGGTACACAGTCTAGTTAGTGAGATATATCTAAGTAACAATAATAAAACACTGGATCGACTACTTCGTTGCGTATATTGCTTCACCATTTTTAGACTGACTGGCGCTAGGTCTACCTACAATTATTTACAAATATGGTACGCATACCCTCATACGTTACACCTCCCTTCTTAAATGTCTACTCACAGAAGTGCTTAACCACCTAGCCTTTGAGTACCTACTTACTACAAATTAGTGGTTGAACAATTATAATTATTAACAATATTTAAATAACAGATAACAGATGAGTACTTATTAAAATTATTCACAATATTTCAAATAACATAATAGATGAGTACTTAGTCTGAGATTCCAAACTTAATAACAGGTTTACGTTGTCGTTTGACTGGAGGCAACAACGGTTCGGGCGTCGGTACCCGTGGTGACGAATGCGGAGTACCACTCTCACTACCTGAGGTATTTACTAGGCTAGCAACTCTCCTCACATCCTTACTATTTCTTGAAGCCTCCACATTCGTTCCCTCTGGTAAGTTCGAACCGGCATCCGTCTCACCACTTCTTGGCGACACTCCCACCGAGTCACGGCCATCTTCCGGTTGTGGAGCGCTTAGCAATTCCGATCTGCGCCTCATTTGATCGACATGCCTAAGAATGCGTCGTCCGTTACCCTCGCTCACCACATACCTCCTGGAGCCTTCACTTTGAAGTACCGTTCCCTTTACCCACTTATCTCCTGCGCCATACTCCCGAGCCCACACTGGTTCACCCGGTGTGAACTTCAATATATTTTCGATAGATTTCTTTTGAGACGTAATAAAATATATATCGGGTATATCTTAAGCCCAAATCTGTTCTCGGAATTTCTCACCAAAAATCTATACATTATTTATTATCTTGGGCTACTTATCAGCTGCAAATCCGTTTTCCAAAACTTAATCCTTCCTCTCTTGGTAGGAATCTGTCACCCTCAAAAAATCAATTCTTTTCTCGTTGTCGTCTTCTGTGTCATTACATCATTTTATTTTTAACTTTTTAAATTTCGCATTTTGCTGGTGAGTATCGAAACAGTTTTTAATATAAAATACAATAAGGATTAAACGAAATGAGATATGATATCATATGAAATTATATCACAACTGTTAAATTAAATTTAAATTACATTAAATACATAATTACACAATATCAAAATTTTAATATAAATGAAGTTGAATCTACAGAATTTCTAGGTCTTATTATCGATAAGAAATTAAATACAAGACCACACTGACAACCTATGTTCGCGATTAAGTAGCTCTGTCTATGCACTCAACAAGCTTGCCCGAGATGTAATGAAAGACGATCTTTTGACCTCATATCACGGTCTTACTGCATCTATTTTAAGGTGCACCATAATTTTCTCACAAGCAATTTTATTGAAGTGTTTAAAACTCAAAAACGAGATGTTAGAACAATGTTTGGTCTATAACAAATCAAAAAATCAAATCAAAAATCAAAAATCATTTATTTGTTCAAGGCAATGTGACAAAAATTATATCAATGAAATACCTGGTTCCTAAACTAGGCTCATAAAGGCCTGTGTGATAGGATAACAAATCGACACTTGCAGGCAATGATGTTATATCGACTAGTTTGCCCGCGCAACAAAACTGCAAGGATTTTTGAGGTCCAAAGTGTCGGCGCAACAATTGTTGCAAGTAAGTGTCACGCTCGTTTTTCTTTTGTTTATTTTTTAAAGTCATCCCAATGTTTAACCATAGAGTTTAATTCTTTAGCGTAATATATTTTCTTTCTATGGCAACACTACACATGGACATGTTCTATCTGTGAACTTTAAAAAAAAAATATAATCAATGTTTATATTTTCATCTGTGTTTTGGCGGCGAGGTTATGTTTTGTGCTATAGTTTTTAGTGAATTAATCGGGTTAAACTCATGATTTTGATACAAATTAAACATGAATATGATCGTGGATGTGTAAGGAATACTGTAAATATGTGATTTAGGTTCTGACATCAAAATTTTACGATATAAATTTGTCACGAACCGACAACACTCGGTAAGCTAATTTCTCATTGTTATGATTGGTTATAATTTGCTTTAGTTTGAATAGATTATACTTTTACATTGTAAAATATCACAGAAATAATGTTGTCAAGTAATTACACCCACTCAGAATATGATAAATACGCCATATCATGTCAGGATCGATAAAAAATCGAAGTCACGTGACAGTTTAATTCGCTTGTACTAAAAATTCAAAATTTGTAATTTTTTTTAAATATTTCTGATATATAATTATTCTTTGAAACCTAGTTTGGTTTGTAGGATTTCTAATAAGAATTCCAATAAAATAAAAAAACCAACAAGAAAATTTATATTTCATACAAAAAATTTTTTTTGGAAATCACCATGTATAAGTCTAGAAAATGAGCCCCCAAGTTGAAAAAAAAATCATTATTGGCCGAAATTTCAAAGTAGCTCTTATTTTTTATGTAATTATTAATAACAAAAGCATATGTTACTAGGTAAAAATAATATTTCTGTTCTAGACATTCAAAATATTTATAAATATCAAATCAAAATCCTGTCTTGGGAAGCATTATTTATTGATAAAACTTATTTTTTGTGGTCAGATTGCAAGATTTTTTTATTATATTTTTTCTTCTACGAATTCAAATATTTGAATGTAATTAGATAGATATGTGTTTTTACTATTTAATTACCGCAAAAAACCTATAGGTATTAATGTAAAATTTTTAAATTACAATTTTTTTCCACATCAATTCTGATTTTTTCGGCTACGTCAAGTTTGTCCTCGTGTAACATAACATTTTACTAATACATTTGACATTAATGGTTATGTATCAGATTCCTTGGTTATTCAACTATCTCTGACAAAAATTTCGTCTCTTAACTCGCTATAGGTATGGCACAAGAGCCATTTATTCCCAACTCGGCGCAAACTTTTGACGCGGGCGCAGGTCGTAACACTCGGGAGCAATCACGAGGGCGCCACAGGGCTCCTTAGGCAAGCTAGTCGATATATAAACTGAGGTAGATACGCCTTACTGCACTCGGCTTGGCGACATCAACACAAGCTAGTTATCTTGAGTCAACTTAGTTCCAGACTGTCTGGCAACGACGCAGCGCGTATCCAACATTTAGCCAAAAGTATCTTCTTGTGTGTTCAGAAACTGCAGAACATATACTGGAACGAGTATAAAAAACAAGAATGATGTATCTTTTCATTTGTAAGTATTGTTTTTCTATTTTATCTATCAAAAATGGAAAATGTCAAATTATTTATATTAACTCCTGCGACGTTGCCGCTTTGCCACCCACGCGAGAATGGTAGGCCCCAGGTAAACGTTGTTAATAATATGTTGAACCCTTTCTGACAACGAGGATTAATATATCTTCCTATTCATTTAATCTTGTACGTGTAGGTAATTTCATCGTGCGAGTAGTGTACTATAGCTATAGGTAGGTATAGCATAAAATTCGCTGTGTTTAAACTTCATATTTAAAAAGTAAAACGTCTCTATAGTTAATCTCATTGCTTGCAGCCCATTATTGTCTACCATTAAATTTGAACACTTCCGTCACTATAATACATTAGAAGTAGCATTATTTGTAAAAGGTAACCCGCAACTGTTCCCAGGTTTGTGCGACTCTATCCAAAGAAACAGACGAGACGCAAAAAGATTAAGGCTGAACTCTGCGAGAAAAACAATATTTCGGAAGAGCATTTTCTGCATGGGACCTGTTATTTATAACAAGTTCCCACAAAGCCTAAGAGACTTCAGCAGCTTTAGTCTAAGTATTTAAAGTTAAAATTATGAACATATTGTTGAATAAAAGTTATTATAGTATGAATGATTTTCTAGATGACAAGCGATTTGAAGTACGATTACAATAAGTTTAGTTATAAGTTCTTTGACAAGCATGCATATTTAAGTTTAATTTGAAATCTGACTTTATATAACTATTTCAATTATTATTTTAATATTATTTGCAAGTGACCGCCATCTCACTACGTTTATTTGTACGCCTACACAAGCAAAACATATTGAAACCTATTTAAATTTAAGACCTACATGAACATCCGTGTATGGCTACAACAAAGACCTTACACTTACTATTTAGACTGTGCAGTATGGCGAAAATACCGGTCCGCGAAAGAGGGCCCCCGCTGGTAGTGTGTCCCTTTCTAATGTGGTGACCATGAACAAACAGAATACAGGATTGCTTTTAAAAACGAATTAAGGAAATAGCTAGATAATCATAAGTAGATAGATTTCAACTTAACTAAACAAAAATTATTGGTACACAGTCTAGTTAGTGAGATATATCTAAGTAACAATAATAAAACACTGGATCGACTACTTCGTTGCGTATATTGCTTCACCATTTTTAGACTGACTGGCGCTAGGTCTACCTACAATTATTTACAAATATGGTACGCATACCCTCATACGTTACACCTCCCTTCTTAAATGTCTACTCACAGAAGTGCTTAACCACCTAGCCTTTGAGTACCTACTTACTACAAATTAGTGGTTGAACAATTATAATTATTAACAATATTTAAATAACAGATAACAGATGAGTACTTATTAAAATTATTCACAATATTTCAAATAACATAATAGATGAGTACTTAGTCTGAGATTCCAAACTTAATAACAGGTTTACGTTGTCGTTTGACTGGAGGCAACAACGGTTCGGGCGTCGGTACCCGTGGTGACGAATGCGGAGTACCACTCTCACTACCTGAGGTATTTACTAGGCTAGCAACTCTCCTCACATCCTTACTATTTCTTGAAGCCTCCACATTCGTTCCCTCTGGTAAGTTCGAACCGGCATCCGTCTCACCACTTCTTGGCGACACTCCCACCGAGTCACGGCCATCTTCCGGTTGTGGAGCGCTTAGCAATTCCGATCTGCGCCTCATTTGATCGACATGCCTAAGAATGCGTCGTCCGTTACCCTCGCTCACCACATACCTCCTGGAGCCTTCACTTTGAAGTACCGTTCCCTTTACCCACTTATCTCCTGCGCCATACTCCCGAGCCCACACTGGTTCACCCGGTGTGAACGAGCGCTGCACTCCGCCTGCGTACTTCACCTGCCTACTTTGAGCCTGCTGTACCTTGTCAAGAAGGGCGTTTTCACTCCGTAACAAATCTAACCTTGATCGTAAAGACCTTTTTTGTAAAAGCATGGCTGGACTCTCTCCTGTACTGCTATGTACGCTGTTGCGGTAAGCGAGCAAAAACGTTTGCAGTGCTGCGTCCACATCAACACAATCTCTAATGGCTTTTTTTATGGCCTGTTTGCAAATTTTTACCGAACATTCTGCAGCCCCATTTGAGGAGGGATGATATATCGGAGAGAAACGTTGCCTAATGCCACTATGTATCAAGAAATCTTTAAACTCTGAACTAGTAAAGGGAGGCCCTTGGTCAGATACAATTTCCATTGGCAAGCCGAAACGCGAAAACGTTGTTCTTAATACCTTAATAACCGCCGACGCGTTTGTTTTCGTCATCTGAAACAACTCTAGCCACTTTGTGCTCGAATCGACTAACACTAAAAACATCTTGCCCTTATAAGGGCCCAAGAAATCTATATGGATTCTGCTCCACGGCTGAAGCTGATACTGCCAGGGCTGAGGAGGCGCGCGAGATGGTGCCTGGGACTCCGCCGCGCACGTCTCGCACTGCCGACACATGTCCTCTACATCCGCATCGATATTGGGCCACCAGACGTAACTGCGTGCTATCGATTTAGTTTTAACAATACCCATGTGGCTTGCATGCAATTGTTTCAATACATTATCACGCAAGGCGGATGGTACGACTAACCTATAGCCCCACATAATACAACCCCGGTCTACATACAATTCATTTCGCTTAACATAATATTGTTCCCGCACCTCACTCGGGCGCGACGCGGGCCATCCTGATTGAATATAAGAATAAATCCTGCTAAGTTCCGCATCTTTCGTAGTGGCGGTTTTGACATCCTCATTAGTAACGGGCAGAAAATTCTCTACAAAATTAACGTAACTCATTTCACTTGTAATAGGCGCCTGCACTTGTGCTGGTTGCGGTAAGCGTGATAATGCATCTGCACAATTTCTTTTTGTAGAAACGTACTCGATGTCGTAATTATATCCCGATAACAACACCGCCCAGCGCTGTAGGCGGGAAGCCGCCATGACCGGTATGCCCACCTTATTACCTAATATATATGTCAACGGCTTGTGATCCGTCCGCAATATGAATTTCCTACCATATAAATACTGATGGAATTTCTTTACACCGTATACGATCGCCAATGCTTCTCGATCAATTTGGGCGTATGCACGCTCTGCCCCCGTGAGAGTGCGCGACGCAAAAGCAACCGGCCGCTCGCCCTCGGGCGTAATGTGCGATATTACTGCGCCCACTCCGACGCCGCTCGCGTCCGCCGTCAACACTACGGGTAAATCCAATGTATAGTGCGCTAAAACTTCTCCTGAACACAATTTACTTTTTATTTCAGCAAATGCAGTTTGACACTCCACGCTCCATAAATACTTTACGCCTACTTTCAGTAACCGATATAATGGGGCCAGTATAGTACTAACATTTCGAACAAATTTGCCATAATACATAACTAGACCTATGAACGCTCTCAATTCTGAAATATTGGAGGGTGCAGGAGTATCAACAATCGCTCTTACTTTTTCTGGACTAGTGTGCACTCCATCTTTACTTATCACGTGTCCTAAATAATTAACAGAATTAGCAAAAAATACGCATTTATCTTTTTTTACTCGTAATCCATGGGTTTGAAGCCGTTCGAACACCCGGTACAAATTCTCTATGTGACGGCTGCTATTGGAGCCCGTAATAATGACATCATCTAAAAAGACTCCTACATTAGGTAGATCCGCAAACATTTGCTCCAAATGTTTCTGAAAAATACCTACACTAGAAGACAACCCGTACGGCAGACGGTTATCTCTCATTATATAAAGATGGATTACCACTGACTGACTGACTGACTGACTGACATAAATGGTACGGTATGAAGGAGCAATGGGGGGTATAGAAGATGTAGGGGAAAAGTGTAGGGGGGGTTCTGAAACCAAAGGGAAAAGTCTGAGATGAGCTGAATGTGGAAGTGTGATGGAACTGGTCAACGGCTCTCGGAAACTATAAAAGATGGGGGGTAGGTGTCAAAACTAAAAATGAATAAAAACCTGGGCAACTGCCAAAAATTAAAAAAAAAACATGCCTCCCGAACAAAAGACGATCGCTCCCATACAAAATGTAAATGCTTATAATTCCTAAACCGTTTGAGATAAGTATAAAGTGTTTGACCAAATGTCATAGGGAATCGGAAGGGTAATTTGGTAAAAGTGTCAAAAATCCAAGATGGCGGATTCAAAATGGCGGCCGAATTGAAAGTTGGTCCGATCCGGCTCAAAATTTGTATCGGGGGGTTTTTGGGGTCCCACATTCGAAATATGAAAACCATTTTTTGATGACGTCATTTTTCAATATGGCTGCCATACAAATGTTTTTTCGGAACTTCAATGGATTATTTCTCCCAGTGGACGTGATGGGGATTATGGTTTTGTAGGGTTATATGTGGGGTTAGGGTAGGTGACTTTAGGAGAAACTGAATTGAGCTGAACGTGGAATACCAGGTAGAACAGGTCAACGGTTCTCGGAAACTAAAGGAGATAAGGGGTAAGTGCCAGAACTAATGTTGACAAGCACCCTTGGCATTTTCTAAAAATTAAAAAAAAAACACACCTCCCGAACAAAAGACGATCGCGCCCATACAAAATGTAAATGCTTATAACGCCGAAACCGTTAAAGATAGCTAGAAGGTGCTTTAACTATTATGATAGGGGACCGGAAATGCAATTCGGCGAAAATGTCAAAAATCCAAGATGGCGGATTCAAGATGGCGGCTACCTTAAATAATGGTCTGATCCGACTAAAAATCGATATCTAGGCGTTTTTCGACTCTACGATTATAAATATAAAAATCGTTTTTTGATGACGTAATTTTTCAATATGGCCGCCATACAAATTTTTTTTCTGAAAAATTTATCGTTGTTTTTCGACATGTTGCCATGATAGAACGCTGAGACTTTGTAGGTGAAAAGTGTAGACAATGGTGTTGCGACCTTAAAAGTCACCTGAAATGGGCTGAATCTGAACCTTCTGCTAGAACAGCTTGACGGCTCTCGGAAACTAAAAGAGATAGGGGGTAAGTGCTATAACTAATATTGACAAGCACCCTGGGCAACTGCCAAAAATTAAAAAAAAAATACAACTCCCAAACAAAAGACGATCGCGCCCATACAAAATGTAAATGCTTATAACGCCAAAACCGTTAAAGATAGGTACGGAGGGTTTGAACTAATGTTTTAGGGGACCGGAAATGCAATTTGGTGGAAATGTCAAAAATCCAAGATGGCGGATTCAAGATGGCGGCTACCTTGAATAATGGTCCGATCCGACTGAAAATCGATATCTAAGGGTTTTTAGAGTCCCCAATTCGAAATATGAAACCCATTTTTTGATGATGGCATTATTTAAAATTTCCGTAATAGCCGTAGCTCGAAATTAGAGCCTGCGAGGCCGTAGGCCGAGCTATATAGGCCGAAGGCCGAGTTTGCTTCTAAGCGAAGCGAGGCTGAAGGTCGAGCGTACTTCTAAGCAAAGCGAGGCCGAAGGCCGAGCGTACTTCCAAGCGAAGCGAGGCCGAAGGCCGAGCATGCTTCTAAGCGAAGCGAGGCCGAAGGCCGAGCGTACTTCTAAGCAAAGCGAGGCCGAAGGCCGAGCGTACTTCCAAGCGAAGCGAGGCCGAAGGCCGAGCATGCTTCTAAGCGAAGCGAGGCCGAAGGCCGAGCGTACTTCTAAGCAAAGCGAGGCCGAAGGCCGAGTGTACTTCTAAGCGAAGCGAGGCCGAAGGCCGAGCATACTTCTAAGCGAAGCGAGGCTGAAGGCCGAGTGTCTTTCTAAGCGAAGTGAGTCCGAGTTTTGAGCCTACGAGGAAATAGAAGTCTTTCGTAGCGAGTTTATTTCAAAATTTAAATGATCTTCAAGACATCTGCCCACGTTAACATAGGTAATGTCATGAAATGGTATATAATAATATAATATAATATGAAATAATATTGTAATGTAATAGAAGTCAATCTTGATGTGCCAATATATGGTACGTAGGTTGGTTTATCTTTAAGTTAATGTTATAATGTAAATAGTATAATTATATCGTAGTGGGATTGTGGGAGTAAGCAGAACAAAAATAAAACCAGTTAATTGTCTTGGTACATAGGTACTATATCCAATATGTACCGCACAATGCAGTGCAATCTAAGTTCTTAGTAAGTGTTACGATATATTACGTACATCCGTGTGAAATACATGGAACAGTCAACTTTTCAAGGAAGGGCCCCATTCATCTTAGTCGTAATTTATTTACTGCTGAAGATATGCATACGGAAGGACTGGATAGAAGCGGCATGCATACAACATAGTCCTGCGACCTTGTTCAGTACGTCATCCACATTGTCGGTGGACTAATCACAACTACATATCAAACTAAGAGCTATTTAGACATACAGTCAGATGGACAGATGAACAGACAAACAACACACCACTGCCTAACATATTTAGTTCAAAGAGTTTATCTTTAAGATTTAACCGAAAACCCACATTGAGCGTTACACTTTAGTATTAATGAAATTATATACCTAAGTTTTAATATAATATGATTTTAAGTGTTAAAGCTTGTTTAGATATAACAAATCTTGCAACACATCCCTATACATCGATTAAAACTAACTAAGAGAAATAAATTTGATGCTTGAATGGGGGCCTATAGATGGCCTGCCAGTCATGGCATTTGGCACGGATTGTTAGAAGATGCGGGTCTAAAACTCGTCCCTAGATACCTTACTACGTATTTTCCACTCTGAAATCGCAATATATAAGTTCCTACTGTATAAACGCCTTAAAATGTTTAATTAAGGTATTACGGGAGACACAAAGTAATGTAACGTTAGTAATGTAAAGTATATGTAACGTTTACACACGTAAACCCGTAAGGTTATGATAAATATGACAATAATTTTATAAGCGTGAATATAGATATGAACGAGTGTGCAGGTACCTATTTATATTTTGTTTAGTAGTAACTTTAGAACATGTACTCACTCATACCCCCGTACTATATAGGATCCCCTGTGTCGCGGAACAAACCACATACATTAACACATCGAACAATTATAGCTAAAGAGCAAGCAAATAATGTCTGATACCTCTGCATTTCTTTGTTCAATTTGGCCGCTCTATCTAAGGTTTTGTAATTGTTTATAAAATATATGTATATTCACGCATCAAATTTATTTAGACATCTACTTAAGGTAGAGACGCTGTCTGTATACTCTAGGTATATGTTATAAGGTAGATAGAATTGAAATGCAAAAAGCTATTGAAAATATACCTTTGAATTAAAGAGTACCAACATTTATAAGAAACGCCTTATGAAACTTGAGTTAACTTTGTTGCAAAGATTTCATACCTCTAGATGTAAGTTTCAGTTTCATCAACAAGTTACCCTTGATGCTACCTCCATGTAATGGTAAATCTTAATTACAAACATGTAAAGTAGTTTCCACTTCTTATGCTTAGCACGTACTTATATTCCTAAATGGCTGAAGTGGTATGGATTTTAAGGAGTCCGCATGGGGAAGTGGCTACCACTCTCTTCTACCGCACTATTGCCAGTTATTAAACCGCCAAGCAGAAGTGTGCAAACATTACGTTTTTTCGGTTTGAAGTGTAATGATGATTCCAGTGAAATTACAGGGTAAGGGATTTAACATCTTATTTTCTATATTAAATCATGGTGACAAACATAGTGAATTGCCATCCAGTGTTTTCTACTGCTTGGTAAAAAAAATCTGAACGGCATTAAACTTTTATGGCAAACGACGCTTAACATTAGGCGAGCTACCTCTTCTTAATATGTTCATGTTATACAGTATATTGCTGTGCAAAGATTCATTAAGATTTAGAATTTTAAGCATGAAAGAACAAAGGAGAATGCAAATTCTGGTCCTTCCAACAGCTATGTATATTACATAGTTGGATAGGTATTTTAAAAAATGACTATGGCGCCAAATTCAAAATGTAATTCTTTCCAGATTAATTATCTATTAAACATGGTAGTTTCGGTAATAGCGAAGTATTGCTATTCATACGTAATGTATTGCATTTATGTGTTTTACATAGTAACCTTTAGTTAGTGGAAGTGGTTAACCACAGGTTCAAACGGGATTTTAAGTAACAGTTTCGCCAAAGATATATCAACAATGCGTTACCGCAATTATATTTTCTAAGCTGAGGATAGTTGTTTCATAACGAAGACAGTCAGTATGCAGAAGCTGACACAGGTGTCATTCAGCACACTTTCGTACTAGGTTTCTGCATGCATGTCTATACTTTTTGTTAACTATACCTATATCTTAGAACAATTCTACAAATATTAATGTATGCACCTACTACATTCAACAAACAACAAACTTGGATACTTATTTACTTATACTTAATTAAGACCAGCTTGAGTGGTTCAAAAATGTTTTGCATTCAGTTGCGTAACAAATCTGAAACTCTTATAGAAGTAACAAAAGTATATACTTTGACCACATAAAACTATTTGGGTGGCGTTCCAATTCGGCTTCAAGTCATTTGTACTCAATAAAGACATAATAACAAGGTACGAAGTACTAACTGTTTAACGGTTAACCTATATAATAGCTAACATAAATCATCGTTATCAACACCAATGACTAATATGACTAATCACTATGCTACAAAATTAACAAACTGTCTGTGAAATATAATAATTGCATACCAAATTAAACATTCCTTTTGTGGATTATTTGGTCTGAGTAAAGTAAGTTAGTCAAAGTATACGATACATGCAACGACGAGCAAAGCAAGGAGGAGCATTAGGTTCACGTTGTTGGTTAAGATATCAAGACAGTGAGTGATTTGTCAAAGATTTGTTATTGTCTGAGGCGGCTGCTGAATATTGGAGAGACTTTTTTTCACAACACATACGATTAAGTTCATCGGCCAAATTTTTTGGTAGTATAAGGTACACTTAGAGCAGATCTTATTCATAGCTCTCATTTGGACGGAACACTAAGCATAATCATGTGATATAATTGTAATAATTAGACATATGGTAACGCAGACTTTTTTGTAAATATTGATTATGTCTATACAACTGAGGTATATTGTCAATAGTGTCCGCAGCGTACACAATATACAGATTTTTCAGCGTTACTATTGCATATTTTAACAAGGAAAAATACTATTAGTGATTGTGACAAAACTGTATTAGTTAGTCATAGTTATCATTCCGGAGATTTTTGTAGTTATTGATGTCTACTACAAAACTGAAGTACATCACTATGCTCTATTTTCAATAGTTCCCCCAGCGTATCCTTTATATGGATTTATTTGTTTTTTTTTCACACCTTGGGTTACATTATCGAAGTTTTCACAAGGATCCTGCACTTTTATTTAATATTCTAGCGCCTTTGATCATCAGTGATAACGTAGGGTTCTTATGGTGAAAGATTTTTCATATCGGTGGAGAAGTTTCGGAGCGTATTCAATTCAAACAAACAAACATATATTTCTTCTTTACTCAAACGTGAAAAAGTAAACTAGATGGAGAACATTGCGCATTTTGAAAAAGATGTCATCAATTAACGAGAACTCTGCCCTTGGTAACCGATCGACCGGAGTTCACATACTGCCGTCTGTGAATATTCTCATTATGCAAAGCAGAATATCACTTGAAGACAACCAGGTTGGTATGTTTAACTGACGTAAGAATGTATTTAAAGAATTTGAAATTATTTTCGAAGATGTAAACTAAAGTAAAGTGAACTAATATCTGGGCATGACTAAGGTCAGCGCACAGTAAGTATCAAAAATTTTCACGCCGCCGCAAAAACAGCAGTGCATTGAAGGTATCTGTGCGTTTTCTTCGGACTTCTACAATGGTTTACTGAATCTAATTATTACTGTAAATAAAACTTGGGCTTATTACTTGAAACCTGAATCAAAGTAAAGGATGGTTCGTGTTACTATAAGTTCATAGTCAATACATCCATGTAGAAAACCATACGAGATACAGCATTTTTATTAAGCAGTACTTCCGTGGATTATTTATTTATTATAATGTATACTTGATTCTCGGCTCGTCTGCGGGCAAATTGACTATACAACATAAACAATTTTTCTCTCTATCTCTGTGCAAAGTTTCATCAACATCGGTTCAGAGGTTAAATAGCTTTTACTACTATACTTTGCACTATTGTAGTGCGCGCATGTTTACGTGATTTTAACTAACCTTTCTTCATTATTTACTTCGATCCACATACAACTGTTCGGGTCGCGGTGCAAGTCAGCTTGTATTCGTTAAATGCAATAACAAGTATGTACGTCTACTAAATTTTTTCGGTAAATATATTAAATATATAAGTTTGGTATACTATGTATCTTGGTATTCTGTAATTTCACCGACACTTTATACATTTTCGCTTTTTAATTAACATTGGTGGAAATTATAAATTGTTAAACTATCATTATACAAAAATAATACATATAAAGTTATGGTTCATCTAATTAAATGATAATTTTATAAATTTACTTTAATTTACAATCTCCAATAACTTCAGAAATATCACATTTAATAATGTATTGTTTGACATACTATTCTTTGTAACCGACTTCAAAAAAGGAGGAGGTTATATGTTTTTTTGTATGTTGACCGTTTCTCCCCCATTTATGCACCGATTCTTAAAGTTATTTTTTTTTTGTTTGGCAGAGTATACTTCCGTGGTAGTCCCATTTAAATTTCAAGAAAAATTACAGGGCAAGAGAGTTAACATTTGCATAACTCAGCATGCCGAGTGCAGTGCTTTGCCGTGCAGGGTTTTTAACTGTAGCAGTTTAAAATTATGTATTGCAATGTACTGTTATGGGCAAGCGTGATAAATGACGTCAGGCAAGCGACTTGTTCGTCTCTTCTCCGCAACACGGCGGGCGGCTGAACTGCGGCAGGCCCTACGACTCATCTCATTTCTGATTTAATCACGTACAGTGACTCAGAGCACAGACTTGTACGATTGTTGTAACGAATTGTACGATTTTGAGCTTACATATTATGAGGTCCATAGTCAGAGAGCAGTGCCATAAGTCATCACTGGTAACATACACTGCTATGGCTATATACATATAGCCTGCAAGCATATTATAGAGTACCTTTTATTTGCGGCTCCGTCTGCGTGGATATTTGATATACCGTAGCTGCTACGGTTTGCTACGGCGTAGCAGATTTAACTATTTCAGTGTGAACTTTCATAATACACTATCAAATCTTTCTTTTTATTATAAGAGTAGATATGGATTAACACCAAGTACACAGAAAAGTAGTCATTGTGTCATAACTGTAATAGTTAGACATATCGTATTGTACTTTTTTGTAGACATTGATGTCATCTACATATAATTATACTGCAGTACACCACTCTGCTGCATGATCAATAGTTTCCAATTTTTGAATATATTGTGTGTTACTCAGTGATAATGTGACTTTCTAACGTCAAAACAATGTTTTAATCGGTCCAAAGATATTGTATACGAACGGTAAGGGAAAGTCTGATACCCCTAAAGAGTGTGATTGTGGTGGGAAGTGTGGTGTGAGACGCTGCATGTCTGTGCTTACTTAATTACTGTTAATGAAGTTGTCTCATATTATCTATGGTTCTATATTCCTTGGCCAGTGGCCAAAGAAATAATATTGTGGTAAACCATGACATTAAAAACCGTCACTATCGTAAAGTGTGTGTTTATACATCTCTCTCACCTTCATCAAATGCCTTTAACTGCGTATGGAAGAGATGACCTGTAAACTAGCACCGCGCCCGATTGATTGTAAAATTAATTTGTGAAACTTGGCATACCTAAATAAGTGAGCAGGTTATTTCCTACTACATACATATTTAATGAAAGGCCAAAATTAAACAGTTTTCCCTTCGCCGTTGGAATGCGATTGAAATACGAAACGTAAGAAGCAAAGTAGTGCGCAAACGTTAAGTACTGTATTGTAAGGGTACTATAGCATGTGAAATTATTATCATTTCTGTTACAAATATGACACAAAATTTTGAGTAAATTTGTCGGGCAAAAGTTCATCTACTTATTAACAAAGTCGAAATCAAAAAAGTTGTGATGGAATGATATTTTATATGTACCTACATGTTATATATTTATATTTATTATTTATTTATATGTTTATTCATTTCATGATAACAGCTTACCTGTTTAACAGTTACTTCAGTTCACAAATTATTCCTGTACATCTTAAAGATGCCAAAGTTCCTACAGTATAAATATCTTAATAGATATTCTGTTTTAAATAAGGATCATTTAAATGTCATTGAAATAACAAAGTTATTATAAAATATAATGTTCACACTTGTACCCAGTACCTTAGAGTCACTGCCAAGTAGTTTAAGTATTTTTTTAAAGCCGGTACAAGCACGAGGTCTACCAGGTGTTAGGTGCTAATCTCTACCTTTATCAGACATATGTCCTCAACAGCATTGCGCACTTAAACATGAGGCTTTGTTAAGTCTCAATGTGCCTGTAATGTTACCTGCACACATACCCTTCAAAACTAGAACAAAATATTGCGAACGTTACTGCTTCAGGGTAGAAAATGATATGGTGGCAGTCTTCCCCGCATGACCTCATTCACGAAGAGTTCTATTGCTACTATGTAGGCAGGTAAATAGATGATAGATAAACCCTTTATTGCAACACCACATTATATAATATAACTAACAAATAAATAGGAAAATATAATTGAAAACTCAACTCAACAATAAAAGAAATAAAATTAAGTGTCACAATGGGCGGTCTTATCGCTCAGAGCGATCTCTTCCCGACAACCATGTTATTGAAAAGGAAGCTTGAATAAAAAAACGTCTCGAAGGTAGTTTCTTTGGATACCTGTGGAGACTCTCGTGACACATTTACCACCGACCACAATAAGAAGTAGAGCCCCTAAACAAAAATTGAAAGAATTCTGGTATGTACCTACAATCTAACGACTATACCACACTCTTTTGTCTTTTTAACTCCAGCTGACCGCTCTATCCTTGAGCCTCAATTGCACTAAGAGAAATGCTCGCTTTGTAACTTGTATGGGATTTATGATTTTTTATGCAACTGAATGCAGATCATTTTTTGACCTCTCAAGCTGGCCTCCAAGACAACTGCTCGCGTTATCCACTGCACTAAGGGATTGGATCCCTTAACAAACATACACAAGGACTCTATGTCCCGACTTAAACTGTAATTAAAGGCAAAATTTCTGCAATTGAACTTGTATGAAAATTTTTACTTTTCTGTTCAAATGGTTAAAAGTTTGATGACCAAAAACTAATGCACAAGGACAAACGCGGGCCACTCGTGGCCCGCGCACCGCCCAACACCTAGTCTCATTATATAAAGATGGATTACCACTCACTCACTGACTGACTGACCGAAATGTTTAGGTATGATGGAGCAATGGGGGGTATAGAAGAGGTAGGGGAAAAGTGTAAGGGGGGTTTTGAAACCGAGAGGAAAAATACTGGGTGAGCTGAATGTGGAAGTGTGGTGGAACAGGTCAACGGCTCTCGGAAACTATAAATCATAGGGGGTAGGTGTCAAAACTAAAAATGAACAAAAACCTGGGCAACTACCAAAAATAAAAAAAAAAACATGCCTCCCAAACAAAAGACGATCGCTCCCATACAAAATGTAAATGCTTATAATTCCTAAACCGTTTGAGATAAGTACAAAGTGTTTAACCAAATGTCATAGGGAATCGGAAGGGTAATTCGGTAAAAGTGTCAAAAATCCAAGATGGCGGATTCAAAATGGCGGCCGATTTGAAAGTTGGTCCGATCCGGCTCAAAATTGGTGTCGGGGGGTTTTTGGGGTCCCACATTCGAAATATGAAAACCATTTTTTGATGACGTCATTTTTCAATATGGCCGCCATACAAATGTTTTTTTGGAATTTCAATGGGTAATTTCTCCCAGTGGGCGTGATGGGGTTAGTGTTTTAGTAGGGTTATATGTGCGGTTAGGGTAGGTGACTTTAAAAGAAACTAAATTGAGCTGAACGTGGAATACCAGGTAGAACTGGTCAACGGCTCTCGGAAACTAAAAGCAATAGGGGGTAAGTGCCAAAACTAATATTGACAAGCACCCTGGGCATTTCCTAAAAATTTAAAAAAAAACACACCTCCCGAACAAAAGACGATCGTTCCCATACAAAATGGAAATGCTTATAACACCGCAACCGTTAAAGATAGGTAAGAGGTGTTTTAACTAATATGATAGGAGACCGGAAGGGCAATTTGGGTGATATGTCAAAAATCCAAGATGGCGGATTCAAGATGGCGGCTACCTTAAATATTAGTCCGATCCGACTAAAAATCGATATCTAAAGGTTTTTAGAGTCCCGAATTCGAAATATGAAATCCATTTTTTGATGACGTCATTTTTCAACATGGCCGCCATACAAATGTTTTGCCTGAAAATTTGTTTGGTTTTTTTCTAGATGTTGGCATAATGGAACGCTGAGGTTTTGTAAGTAGAAAGTATAGGCAGTGGTCTTACGTCCTTAAGTGACATCTGAAATGAGCTAAATCTGAACCTTCTGATGGAACAGCTTGACGGGTCTTGGAAACTAAAAGAGATAGGGGGTAAGTGCTAAAACTAATATTGACAAGCACCCTGGGCATCTCCTAAAAAAATAAAAAAAAACACACCTCCCAAACAAAAGACGATCGTACCCATACAAAATGTAAATGATTTATAACGCCGCAACCGTTAAAGATAGGTACGGGGTTTTTAAACTTATGTTTTAGGGGAACGGAATTGCAATTTGGCTGAAATGTCAAAAATCCAAGATGGCGGATTCAAGATGACGGCTACCTTAAATGTTAGTCTGATCCGACTGAAAATCGATATCTAGGGGTTTTAAGAGTCCCTAATTAGAAAGATGAAACCCATTTTTTGATGACGGCATTGGTCAAACTGGCGAGGCCGTAGGCCGAGCTATATTGACGAGGCCGAAGGCCGAATGTGCTTCTAAGTGAAGCGAGGCCAAAGGCCGAGCGTCCTTCTAAGCGAAACGAGGCCGAAGGCCGAGTGTGCTCCTAAGTGAAGTGAGGCCGAAGGCCGAGCGTTCTTCTAAGCGAAACGAGGCCGAAGGCCGAGTGAGCTCCTAAGTGAAATGAAGCCGAAGGTCAAGCGTCCTTTTAAGCGAAGCGAGGCCGAAGGCCGAGCGTGCTTCTGAGCGAAGCGAAGCCGAAGGTCGAGCATGCTTCTAAGCAAAGCGAGGCCGAAGGCCGAGCGTGCTTCTAAGTGAAACGAGGCCGAAGGCCGAGTAAGCTCCTAAGTGAAATGAAGCCGAAGGCCGAGCGCCCTTCTAAGCAAAGCGAGGCCGAAGCCCGAGCGTACTTCTAAGCGAAGCGAAGTCGAAGGCCGAGCATGCTTCTAAGCAAAGCGAGGCCGAAGGCCGAGCGTGCTTTTAAGCGAAGCGCGGTCGTATTTTGTGTCCACGAGGAAATAGAAGCCTTTCATGGCGAGTTCGAAGGCCAAGCTTTCGCCAACTTTATTTCAAAATGTCAATGATCTTCAATGCCCATGTTAACATAGGTAATGTTAATAACCATGAACACAACTATTAGTACGAGTACTACTGATATGACATGCTACAAATAACCGTTTAATTTCCTTCGTATACTTGGGTTTGTTCTTAAAAACTTGAGTCCAGACAACCTCCACGCAGTGACATAAAAAGGGTGCAACGTCTTCCAAGAAGCTTAAGTGTCACAGTTAGCTGGAAAACTAATGAAGATATCTTAAGCTACTACTTACTTTTAAGCAATAAATATATATATAATAGGCTTAAAGGCCTTTCAAGCGGACATTAATACACAGATTTCAAAGGACAAGATCTTAATCATGGTAGAGATGCTTGCTGCAATGTATGTAATTAAAATTAATACAAAGTGTGGTGTGGTGTTCACACTTGGAACAGTATTTTTTTCAACTATATAGAATTACAACCTATCTTATTAAGAAATGTATACTCTATTCTCTTTGGAATATATCAAGAGAAAGACTTGAGTTTACACAATCGCTAATTTGACTGTTTTTTAAAGTTAACAACTTACAGCAACTAAAAACATGAGTAGGCATTTAATGGTCAAGATGTTTTGTGGTTCTGCATTGAATATCGCTATTAAATTGTTCCTTAAGTTAGGGCGGAAAATGAAGATTGGAAACAATAGATTAAATAAAATGTTGCATATTAAAGTTGTGAAGCTGTCGTAAAGGTAGCCACTATAGTTTAGATACAATCTCTAATACATGGTTGAACTTACGTACACCGTGAATAAAATGAATGCCAACGTATTTGTAAAGTTCTTCAATCTTAATTTATATTAATGCCAAAGAATGGAAGTAAAAAGCACTGCGACCCTCCCCTAGGTCAAACTTAATAGGCAGGTTTATATTGTTTATATTGTGTGATACTTAATTTGGTTTTCTTTAAGTGAAGATGTAGATGGAATAAGTATATTTATATGGTAGTGGGAGTTAGCCGAACAAAATTAAAAGCAGGTAATTGTCTTAGTACATACTAAATCCAATACGTACCGAACAATGAAGTGCAATCTAATTCCTTAGTAGGTTTTACGACATATATACATCCATGTGAAAAAATATACATGGAATAATAAAATTTTCAAACAAGGGTTACCTACATTTATTATCACATGAGACGTAAAACGTTTACTGCTGAAGACATGCATACGGAAGGACCATTTGGAAGCTGCATGCATCTAAGATAGTCCTGCGACCTTATTTAGTACGTCTTCCACATTGGCGGTGGACGATCTACCTGCTCTACCAGACTCTCAGTCAGACGGACAGATGGACAAACGGATAAACAGCATCAACCTACGGTTGGATATAGATAGGGATATAATGACATACTACCACACTATTGCCTACCACATTTAGTTCAAAGAATTTTACCCTAAGACTTAACTGAAACCACACATTGAGTGTTATGTTTTAGTACTTATACCTTAGTTTTATTATAATATTATGATTATACATACATATAAAAAAATCATACTTATAGAATAAGAACTTAGCTTATTGAAATAGGGCGAGCATTTCTTCCTTTTTCCTTATAAATATCAAGAGAAGGACTTGACTTAAAAAAAACGTTAAATTGACTACTTTTACAGTAAACAACTTTGAGAAAGTTCGATGGATTATTAATTATGTAGGTAGGTACGAACTGACCATTTTTTATTTTTGATATTTATACTGACCAATATAAACGTACCTATTATTTGTGGCTCCGCAACACAGCTGATGATTGAACTATTTGCAACCAGTCCACAATATACACAGGCTTCGACGGGGTCAAGAGACGCGTACAAACACACACATGAGAGCTAATGCAATCTAATTCCTTAATCGATGTTACAACATCCAAGTATTTACGGATAAGGTTTAAATATTATAAACTACCTTTCACCCGCGGACCTTCTTGCGTTTATAGTGACTTCCCGTTACAGGACCGTTACTATGTGGCAAGATTCGTGAACATCGGCTCACTAATTTAAGCGTAGAGCAGAACAAACAAACTAATTAATTACGAACCGACAAATATTTTCGCATTTAAAATAATAATATTATATACTGATGTAATAGCTGAAAATAATATCTAAAACGTTCAATTTTCAGAAGTAGGTAAAAGTAGTTTCAGTGTTAATTCTGATCATCAGTATTCATGTTAGCGTTTTGACGCAGCTTTTTCTTGTAAGAGTTCGATCTCCATCCATCTTCTATACATTGGAGTCAGTACAAGTCTATCCGCTAGACTTCTGATGCCAGTGTTGTTGCTTATGTCTACTCTGGACATGAAGGATGCTATGCGTTTCCTCTGTATGGAATGAAATGAGCCGACTCGGGGCTGTGAACATTTCAGAAGCGCTACAATGCAATAATATATTGTTATAGGCGCCTCGGGTTCTATATTGGCGTCATCCTTCAGTTTGGAAATTACAATATGACTAAGGTACTGTAAATTATCTACAATTTTAATATGTTGTCTTACATATGTATTGTGTATTTGTAACGAAACAACTTTATTCAGACATATACTTAAGGTTGAGATGCTGTCTGTATACTCTATGTATTATTACTTCAGTGTTTAGACTGGTACGATTAGGGTAGAAAGAATTGGAATGCCAAAAGCTATGGAAAAGGAACCTTTGAATAAAAGAGTTGTACCTACTTATTCGTACCTAATTATATAAGGAACGCCCCATGTAACCTGAGTTAACTTTGTTGTAAAGATTTCATACTCATGGATGTATCAGCTTCTTCATCAAGTTACTATCGATACCACCTCCATGTAATAGTGAAAACTTAATTACATGTAAAGTTGTTTCACAACAAACAAATTAACTAACGATGACTCGACAAACACGTATATTTTTGAATCTCTAACGGCTGCATAGCGAAATGATATTTTGTAATCTGCCCCCAAAAAAATATGATGGTTAAAATTAATTACAGAGATAAATGCTCGGATCAGTCATGGATTTGTACCGAACTCAGAAGACGCGTGTTCGATTCTTATCTTAGAATTTTTAATTTTCTCTCTTTTATTGCAATACATACAGGTCTATCTCTGTGCTAAGGACATATTAAGAAACAAAAATGAATCCCTTGGACAGCGTTTTGGACTAATGTCTCTATCATAAAAGCTGCAACAGAAACTTCCATAGTCCAAAGCACTCGAAACGCAGAAGACCGCAATGGATAGCGCTGAAATATTTAAAGAAAATCATCGTCTTCAACCACGACTCCGATGTCAAGAGTGCACGACGAAGAAGGGGGAATTATAATAAGAAAGCTGCGCGCTCCATCCCGCACCGGCCTGAAAATGTATTATCCTACATAATCAGTTTTAGTTAAAAATGTATGTAAACATCATTGATGCTATCACTTTTTGCGTTTGAAGTTTAAATTAAATCGCTTCAGTTGTAGAAGTAATCACTTAAAATGTTATTCAAAAGTTTTATAAAATGCTTTTCTACCCAGCTAACCAATCAAATTACTTTAAATTTGGCTGTACCAGGTATATGTATAGTGACGCCATACGATATACAGGCTACCTTTGTGCCAAAGTCCATCAATATTGTTTCAGTAGTTTGAATGTAAAAGCAGGCCAAACAAACAAGCAACGAACCGACAACCACTTTCGCATATGAAATATCGCTACCGATCTCTAAAGGTCTTTTCGCCAAGTTTTTATTATACGAGTATGACTTTTGAAGCACTAACGCTTGGTTAAAGAAACCAAATTTTGCAATTTATCCCCTAAAACGAGGATTAAAATCCATTAGGAAGATATATTCCAAGCATGCCATGGTATCGTCTCGGTGGCCTAGGATACGGTTTGTCAGAAGACGCGGGTTCAAAACCCATTCCAGGATGGGTTATTTTTGTGATTAAATGGTAAATCGGACAACACTGATGTCTATTATGAGGTCGTTACTATTCCGACGGGTGTGCGGGCAGTACTGGTACCCACCCTCAAAGCTCATTTATTTTTGTCCTATAATTTGACAGTTTGGTCTCGCTAGGCAGGCGTTATGGCCTGAACAATAAGATAATACGGTTTGATAACTTACTGAATCATTTTTAGTTCTGTAAGTTATCAAACCGGCCTGAACCTGGAGGTTGAATCAAAAACCCTAAAAAAAGCCCACCCTAAAATGCTTTATACTAAATAATAGGTACTATACCAAATCATTAAAAGTAACAACACGCATCTGTCCATTCAAACAGTCATAGGTAGTTGTACATTTTAGTTTTTAGTGGTAGTATTCAAGAGCAATATAAAATACCTGAATACCGCTGGTATTCAATTCAGTAGGCTGCTACTTACACAATAATACATATTTTTGAGGTCAAATAATAAAAAAAGTGCTATCCATCTAATTTAAAAACCAAAATTTTTCCTTTTGCATTTTGCCTTGCCTCTTATAAATTCATGGGATCCCCAGAAAGTTTTGAGAAACTGAAAAAACACCTAAAATGGATACAATATTTTCAATAAATCTTTTCCGACGAGCACGTTACACTCCAATAACTAAAGAGTAGTACGCCTTTCTTGGTAATATCATCATTGGCGGTTAATGACAATCGATCAGTAAGTTGCAAGGGTCACTAAAATGGTAATAAAAATATTTACCCCAAAATGGAACCGATTTCAGCACCGAAAAGTGTAAAGAACTTGTGGAAATTGGTACTTTTGTACTTTCATGGTACCGACTACCATTCTTTGTAACGGCAATAACCCGTTGACTTTGATATTGTTGCCAAACCGCTGGGTCCGATTCTACTAACCAAATGTTGCTCCAACTTTAACTGATCTGTAGCTGAAAGATGACATTTATACGTTTTTTATTGTGCTATTTAAGTTAGATTTCTATTGTTACAATAAACTTTAAATTAAAACCTAATATGCTGTTAACTAAATAGATCATGTTTTAAATGTTTATCGGGACTTATCACGTATTATTTAATATAGGTAAAAATATGTACCTTTCGCTCGACGTTTCGACCATGTTACCAGGTCAGGTGGCAGGTGGCCAGGTCTCTGTTGGACAGAGCGGACGCCCTCTGTGACCCTGAACATGTAGAGGTTGAGAAAAGGCATGTTCAGGAGGTACTTAAAAGGAATGGCTATAGTGTGACTAAACGCGGGCAGGTGAGACGCAGATGTCACAAGAGAGGGACTGACGTCGAGCGGCAGCCGGCTTTCATGCCTTACGTTAAAGGAGTAACGGATAAGGTAGGGACTTTGCTGAAGGAGTATACCCCCTTATCTAAGCTGGCGAGGCATATGAGGACACCCAAAGACGTTATTCCTTTCCAGACCCCTGGTGTGTACAAGGTCGATTGTAGCTGCGTTAGTTCCTACATAGGTCAAACGAAGCGTACCATAGCTGAAAGAATCAAAGAACATATCGCAGCCGTCAAAAATCGCCAGACACAGAAGTCGGCTATTGCAGAACATTTGCTTGAGGCGGGATCCGGTCACTGGATCGAGCTCCACGATCCGAAGGTCTTCTCCACTGAACGACATTATTTTTCAAGAATGGTTCGTGAAGCGGTTGAAATTAGAAAACATCGCAATTTCAACCGGGAAGATGGATTTAAGTTAGCGGCGTCGTGGAATCCCGTAGTGAGCAAGTGTACAAACCGCGTTGTAAGTACTAGGACATTTACCGATACCGTCAGTGTTGTGTGTCGTAGTGACAACCCTGCGATTTTTCAAGATCAAGTGAGGGTAGAAGAACAAAACACACGCTCTTCTCGCCGGACTCACCCGCAGTTTTCAGTCAGCTCGTGACCACGGCCATTGTAACATGGTCGAAACGTCGAGCGAAAGGTACATATTTTTACCTATATTAAATAATACGTGATAAGTCCCGATAAACATTTAAAACATGTGTTCAAATCGCGAAAGTTTAAAAATTACTATATAGATCATGACCGCGACGTTAACGCATATCCGTATATTATATTTATATATGGGTAGTAGCGTTTAAGATGACGTTACGTTTCAAGTTGTCATCATAGAAATAGTAGAACAGCTTTTTGGGTTAGTATCCAACGGAGTCGAACTGATGTTGCAACTGAATAGATAGTTGAACGTTTTGGAAAAATAGAATTGGTTTGCAGATGCCCAACTTTATGAATAAATTAATTAGAAAGTAAAGTTAAATGATTAACCTTTTGCGTCTCAGAGACATAAATATACGTCAGTTTCATATATAAATCTTTTGAGTTTATTATCACGGTATAGGAAGGATTATGTATTAACATAAGGAAGTTGATTTAGGAAGTTATCGATTTGTCCTAAATAGGGAAGCTAATCCAATCTTAGATGTGACCTCCATTTTATTAAAATACTCAAAATAACAATTTTATATCTTAGCAAACTTAAAAGCAAGTGTTGGTTTATTTGACACAACAGAAGGAACAGTGTTCCTCATGTTACAAGTCTCCACGAGTTCTACCTACTCTACCTATAACTACATGTCAAACTAAGAGCTATTTTAGACACACAGTCGTACAGATGGACAAACGGACAAATAGCATCAACGGACGGTTGGATATGGATACGCACATAATATGATGATATACAACCACAATACTGCCTACATTTATTTTAAAGAAATTTACCCTTAGACTTAACTGAAACTCACATTGAACGTTACGTTTTAGTATTTATAGATAGATATTAAAGATAGGTAGGTATTTTTCCACTAAAAAGTAGCAATACTTAAGTTCTTACAGTACAAAAATCTTGACAGATATGTATACATCGACGTATTATTGGAATCGTAAACTTTTTATAAACACATTAACACACATGTTAACAACCAGTCTGCAAAGAGATTATAAATATCACACTTATATTATAAACGTGAATAAGGGCGTGAATATTTTCATTGTTATAAACTAAATATAGATATAAATATATATTCCATATCGAATAAGAACTAAGCTTATTAAAAAAAGTAGAGCTCTTTTGATGTTTCGTTGAATATTTCAAGCGAGCGACTTAACTTGACTTGGCAAAATCCCTAATTTGACTGTATATACAAAGAGTAAAACTATTATAACTTTGTTTAGAAATTTACGAGTCTGATCCTAAAACTCTGTGTGACGCCGAACTACAAGCCTGCGCTGATAGCAGGGCAAGAGCAAGAGTCCGAGAATGGAAACATTTTAGGATACTTTTGTTTTGGTGTATCAATTGATAAATAATAATATGTTTTGAGTGTAAGACAAACCTAACAATATCGTTGTTGATAAAAATCTATTATACCGTTTTATCTGCAGAATGATCGTAATTATAGATCTTACGAGTACACACATCTTAATATATTATAACCGTCTTTCATGCCGTCGGATACTAAGTACCTAATAAACGTACACCGCCTAAAAGTACATACACACCCTTAAAACATAGGTAACCCTCCTTCAGGAAGTAAGTTTTAAAAGGCAAAGTAGGAAAGTTAATTACTACTTACTCAATGAAAGGACAGCATTCAAGAATTAAATCCTCGCGGTCGTGTTTGATAACACCTCTGCCTAACCCTACGCGGATATGTAAGCGTGAAGATAACGTAGGTAACATACGTTATCTTTTAAATATACTTTTAATTTATTTTTACTTAATTTTGAGTAAACCGGATTCATTTTATCCATAGATACAGAAATGTAATGCACTCAGTCCAGGGTTGCTAATGAACGCCCCCCGAGTGTTCCCGCCTTGCCGTGGAGGGGGGGCTCAGTAGCCGTGGCTTGGGTCACCACGGTGAAGCTAAGAGGAACCAATGGGCCTGCCAGTGATAGCCGATAGCTGGCAGGCCCGAAGTGGGACCGCTCCTATGGGCTTTGCCCTCCAGGTCCACACGGGAGTGGTCACTGTAGGTAGCGGTGGTGTATGGGCGCCACTGCAATTGAGGCGGGCTGCGGTGTCGTAGGCGGTGTAGGATCGCAGAGGAAGAGGGCTGTCGGTATTGAGAGGTGCCGCTGTCTCTATCCTCAGCGGCCGAAGTAGCAGGCGGTGGGGCTACTCACCTGACCCATCGTAGGGGGACTTAGGGCGCCCAGACTTGGGGGAGTCTGGGGTCCATTTGCGGGCTAGGTCCTCCGATTGCGGTTGCGGCACGCCAAGTGTTGTGGCGTGCTGCAAGAGAGAAGGGTCCGGCAACGGTCAGCCGCGGCGGGTACGCGGTCGTGTGCGAAATCTGTCCCGCGTTCCCGCCAAAAGTGGCAGTGACTGAACCGCAAAGGTTTGGTGGGTATGCTGCCCTTCTGGCAGAGACTCCAATATAACCACCGTACTCCCCCCGGGGCCGGTGGTATCCATAAAGGATTACTCTTAAACCATTGTTTTAATCGGTCCAAAGATATTATATACGAACTGAAAGGGAATGTCTGATACCCCTAAGAGTGTGATTGTGGTGGGAAGTGTTGTGTGAGTTGCTGCATGTCTGTACTTACATAATTACTGTTAATGAAGTTGTCTCATATTCTCTATGGTTTTATATTCCTTGGCCAGTGGCGGAAGAAATGAAATTGTGGTAAATCATGATATTAAAAACGTCACTATCGAAAAGTGTGTGTTTATACATCTCTCTCGCCGTCACCAAATGCCTTTACCTGCGCATGGAATTAAGGAAATGTAAACTCGCCCCGCGCCGGATTGATTGAAAAATTAATTTGTGAAATGTAGCATACCGAAATAAGTGAGCAGGTTATTTCCTACTACTTATTTAATGAAAAGCCAGAATTAAACAGTTTTCCCTTCGTTGTTTGAATGTTATTAAATTGCGAAACGTAAGATGCAAGGGACTCTACTTACTGTGTTCTGCCGCGAATCATTAGTGCGCAAGCGTTAGGTACTGTACTGTAAGGGTACAGTAGCATGTGAAATCAGTAATTGTTATGTCATGGTCAGTATTATTTCTGTTACAAATTTGAGACGAAAGTTTGAGTAAATTTGTAGTGCAGGAGTTATGAAAAAATAATCTACTTATTAACAAAGTTGAAATCCAAAAAGTAGTGGGATGGAATGATACTTTTAATATTTATTCATTTTATGGTAGAAAAAGAAATTTTAAACATACGTAATTAACAGCTAACCTATCACTGCAGTTCACAGATTATTCCTCTACATCTTATAGATGCCAAAGTACTCGTACCTACAGTATAAATATCTAAATAGATATTCTGTTTTAAATAAGGAAAATTTAAATATCAATGAAATAACAATGTTATTATAAAATATAATGTTCACACACTCGTAGGTACCCAGTACCGTAGAGTCCCAGGTGTTAGGTGCTAATCTCTGCCTTTAGCAGACGTATGTCCTCACAACTGCATTGCGCACGTAAAAATGAGACATTGTTAAGTCTCAATGTGCCTGTAATTTTACCCGCACCCATACCCTTCAAAATCAGAACACAATATTGCGAACGTTACTGCTTCGGGGTAGAAACAGGTATGGTGGCAGTATTCCCCAAATGAACTCATTCGAGAAGAATTCTACTGCAACTATGTAGTTAGGTAAATAGATAGATAGATTAACTCTTTATTGCAACACCACATTATAAAATATCACTAACAAATAAATAGGATAATGTAGTTGAATACTATTACTGAACTATAAAAATCTTAAAATTAAGTATTACGGTACGATTGGCGGTCTTATCGGTCAGAAAGATCTCTTCCAGACAACCATGTTATTGAAAAGGAAGCTTGAATAAAAAAGGTCTCGAAGGAAGTTTCCTTGGACACCTGTGGCGACTCTCGTGACACATTTACCACCGACCACACTTAGAAGTAGAACCCCTAAACAAAAATTGAACGGAATTCTGGTATGTATCTACAATATTACGACTATACCACACTTTTTTTTCTTTTTAACTCCAGCTGACCGCTCTATCCTTGAGCCTCAATTGCACTAAGAGAAATGCTCGCTTTATAACTTGTATGGGAGTTATGATTTTTTACGCAACTGAATGCAGATAACTTTTCAAACTCTCAAGCTGGTCTCCAAGACTACTGCTCACGATAACCACTGCACTAAGGGGTTAGATCCCTTAACAAGCATACACAAGAACCAGTTTTTTTTAAATTAAAATTCCGAATGACTTCTATGTCCCGACTTAAACTGTAATTAAAGGCAATATTTCTGCAGTTGAAGTTGTATGAAAATTTTGACCTTTCTGTTCAAATGGTTAAAGTTTAGCAACAAAAACTAATGCACAAGGACAAACGCGGGCCACTCGTGGCCCGCGCACCGCCCAAAAAGCTAGTCATACTATATAAAGCTCGATTACCATTCATGTACTGACTCACTGACTCACTGATTGACATAAATGGAACGGTATAAAGGAGCAATGGGGGGTATAGAAGATGTAGGGGAAAAGTGTAGGGGGGGTTCTGAAACCAAAGGGAAAAGTCTGAGATGAGCTGAATGTGTAAGTGTGATGGAACAGGTAAACGGCTCTCGGAAACTATAAAAGATTGGGGGTAGGTGTCAAAACTAAAAATGACCAAAACCCTGGGCAACTGCCAAAAATTTAAAAAAAAACATGCCTCCCGAACAAAAGACGATCGCTCCCATACAAAATGTAAATGCTTATAATTCCTAAACCATTTGAGATAAGTATAAAGTGTTTGACCAAATGTCATAGGGAATCGGAAGGGTAATTTGGTAAAAGTGTCAAAAATCCAAGATGGCGGATTCAAAATGGCGGCCGAATTGAAAGTTGGTCCGATCCGGCTCAAAATTGGTATCGGGGGGTTTTTGGGGTCCCACATTCGAAATATGAAATCCATTTTTTGATGACGTCATTTTTCAATATGGCCGCCATACATATGTTTTTTTGGATCTTTAATGGATCGTTTCTCCCAGTGGGCGTGATGGGGATTTAGGTTTTGTAGGGTTATATGTGGGGTTAGGGTAGGTGACTTTAGAAGAAACTGAATTGAGCTGAACGTGGAATACCAGGTAGAACAGGTCAACGGCTCTCGGAAACTAAAAGAGATAAGGGGTAAGTGCCAAAACTAATGTTGACAAGCACCCTGGGCATTTTCTAAAAATTAAAAAAAAAACACACCTCACAAACAAAAGACGATCGCGCCCATACAAAATGTAAATGCTTATAACGCCGAAACCGTTAAAGATAGATACAGGATGTTTGAACTAATGTTTAAGGGGACCAAAAATGCAATGTGGCGGAAATGTCAAATATCCAAGATGGCGGATTCAAGATGGCGGCTACCTTAAATATTAGTCCGATCCGACTGAAAATCGATATCTAAGGGTTTTTAGAGTCTCCAATTCTAAATATGAAATCCATTTTTTGATGACGTCATTTTTCAACATGGCCGCCATACAACTTTTTTCTCTGGAAATTTTATCGTAGTTTTTCGACATGTTGGCATGATGGAACGCTGAGGCTTTGTAAGTAAAAAGTATAGGCAGTGGTCTTACGTCCTTAAGTGACAACTGAAATGAGCTGAATGTGTACCTTCTGATGGAACAGCTTGACGGGTCTCGGAAACTAAAAGAGATAGGTAGTTAGTGCCAAAACTAATATTGGCAAGCACCCTGGGCATTTCCTAAAAATTAAAAAAAAAACACACCTCCCGAACAAAAGACGATCGCGCCCATACAAAATGTAAATGCTTATAACGCCGAAACCGTTAAGGATAGGTACGGGGGGTTTGAACTAATATTTTACGGGACCGGAAATGCAATTTGGCGGAAATGTCAATAATTCAAGATGGTGGATTCAAGATGGCGGCTTCCTGGAATAATGGTTCGATTCGACTGAAAATCGATATCTAAGGGTTTTTAGAGTCCCCAATTAGAAATATGCAACCTATTTTTTGATGACGGCATTGTTCATAATTTTCACAATGGCCGTAGGTCGAAATTAGAGCCTGCGAGGCCGTAGGCCGAGCTATATAGGTCGAAGGCCAAGAGTGCTTCTAAGCGAAGCGAGGCTGAAGGCCGAGCGTACTTCTAAGCAAAGCAAGGCCGTAGGCCGAGCGTACTTCTAAGCGAAGCGAGGCCGAAGGCCGAGCATGCTTCTAAGCGAAGCGAGGCCGAAGGCCGAGCGTACTTATAAGCGAAGCGAGGCCGAAGGCCGAGCATGCTTCTAAGCGAAGCGAGACCGAAGGCCGAGCGTCTTTCTAAGCGAAGTGAGGCCGAAGGCCGAGCGTGCTTCTAAGCGAAGCGAGTCCGAGTTTTGATTCGAGCCTACGAGGAAATAGAAGTCTTTCATAGCGAGTTTATTTCAAAATTTCAATGATCTTCAAGACATCTGCCCACGTTAACATAGGTAATGGTCATGAAATTGTGTAAATCATGAATACTACTACAAGTACTTGATTGATAATTATACAGATATGTAGATTAACTCTTTAGTGAAACACCACAATACAAATATATGTTACAAATAAATAAAATAGAATAAAATAAAATCACAATCAAAATATTTCACAATTAAATAGGTACTTTAAATTTAAAGTGTCAGAATGGGTGGTCTTATCGCTCAGAGCGATCTCTTTCAGACAACCATTCACGGAAAGAAATAGGCATAAACTTATAAGGACGGTGTAAATAAAACAAGTGTACTAAATACTACATATAGCAAAACTCAAGATTATAAATATAAAAAATACTTATAATATACTCGTATACAAACTTATATAATTATACTATACGTAATATACTACAAAATATATACATACTATACATATACCATTTAATTATTATAAAAAAGATAATAAGTAGGTTTGCAGTTAGTTATTTCGCGAAGCTAAATGCTTTGACACGTTTTTTGAAGATGCCTAAAGAAGGCGCGCATCTAATTTCGTAAAGTGTTCCATAGACGAACAGCTTCAACACAAAGTAGGAACCAAAAAAATTGGTGCGGGTTATCGGGGTACTTAACATTAAGTGCTCTGATGATCGTAGAGAAAAAGAGCTCCTAACATGTAAAAATTCAACATTTTACGTACTACTGATATGACATGCTACAAGTAAACGTTAAATTTCCTTCGTAGGCTTGGGTTTGTTATGAACTTGAGTCCAAACAACACTTCACGCAGTGGTATAAAAAGGGTGCAGCGTCTTCCAAGAAGCTTAAGGTGTCACAGTTAGCTGGAAAACTAATGGCGACATCTTAAGCCATTACTTACTTTTGAGCAATAAATATATCTATATAGGTATAATAGGCTTATAGGCCTTTCATGGGGACATTAATATACAGATTTTGAAGGTCACGATCTTAATGTCATGGTAGAGATGCTTACTTGTTGTCATTCGTTAGTCACTGGTACGACATACATCCATGTTAATAAAATAAATACAAAGTGTGGTGTGGTGTTCACGCTTGGGACAGTATTTTTTTTTCAACTATATTGAATAAGAACTCAGCTTATTGAGAAATGTATAGCTCTATTCATTTTTCCTTGAATATATCAAGAGAATAGCTTGATAAAATCATTAATTTGACTGCTTTTAAAGTAAACAACTTACCGTAGCAACTAGAAGCGAGCAGAGTAGGCATTTTATGGTAAAGATGTTTTGTGGTTCTGCATTGAATATCGCGATTAAATCATTCGAAAATGAAGATAAGAAACACTAGATTAAGTAAAATGTAATACATTAAAGTCGTGAAGTTGTCGGAAAAGTAGCCACTACAGATGAGATACAAACTCTAATACAGGTCAAACTTACGCACAACGTAAGTGAAATGAATACCAAAGTTTTAGAGGTGTTACGATTTGTAAAGTTCTTCAATCTAACATATTATGTTTTCTGAAAGTCAAGGAATGGAAGTAAAAAACACTGCGACCGACCCCTAGGTCAATCTTGATGTGCCAATATATGGTACGCAGGTTGGTTTATTTTTAAGTTAATCTTATAATGTAAATAGTATAATTATATCGTAGTGGGACTGTGGGAGTAAGCACAACAAAAATAAAACCAGTTAATTGTCTTGGTACATAGAATAGAATAAAATAGAATAGAATTCATTTATTTCAGACTAATATCTGTCCATATTATTAGTAGAGGTACATACACTTAGTCTTACATCTTTTCACGCATTTCTTTGTTCAATTTGGCCGTTCTAAGGTTTTTAATTGTTTATTCCTATATATGTATTCACGAATCAAATTTATTTAGACATCTACTTAAGGTAGAGACGCTGTCTGTATACTCTAGGTATATGTTATTACTTCAGTGTTTAGACGGGTACGATTAGGGTAGATAGAAATGAAATGGAATAAAGCTATGGAAAAGATACCTTTGAATTAAAGAATACCTAAATTTATAAGAAACGCGTCATGTAATTTGAGTGATACTATAACTGATATATCAGTTTCTTCATCAAGTTACTCTCGATGCCACCTCTATGTAATGGTAAAACTCTTTATATACATGTAAAGTCGTTTCCACTACATATGTATAGCACGTACCTACGTAAATTCCTAAATGGCTGAAGTGGTATGGATTTTCCAGAGTCCGCATGTGTGTGAAGTGGCTATTCTTATAAATTTGAGTCCAGACAACCTCCACGCAGTGACATAAAAAGGGTGCAACGTCATCTAAGAAGCTTAAGTGTCACAGTTAGCTGGAAAACTAATGAAGACATCTTAAGCTACTACTTACTTTTCAGCAATAAATGTATATATAATAGGCTTATAGACCTTTCAAGGGGACACATACACAGATATAATACACAGATTTCGAAGGTCAATATCTTAATGTCATGGTAGAGATGCTTGCTGCAATGTATGTAATTAAAATACATACGAAGTGTGATGTGCTGTTCACACTTGGAACAATATTTTATTTTAACTATATAAAATTAGAACCCAGCTTATTGAGATATGTATAGCTCTTTTCATTCGTCCTTAAATATATATATACGTAGTATTGTATTCTCTTTGGAATATATCAAGAGAAAGACTTGACTTTACACAATTACTAATTTGACTGTTTTTAAAGTTATTTGACTGTTTTTAAAGTTAACAGCTTACAGTAGCAACTAAAAACATGAGTAGGCATTTTATGGTCAAGATGTTTTGTGGTTCTGCATTGAATATCGCTATCAAATCGTTCCTTAAGCTATGGCGGAAAATGAAATTGGAAACAATAGATTGAATAAAATGTTGCATATTAAAGTTGTGAAGCTTCGTGTGTGTAAATAAAATTAATGCCAATGTTACGATTTGTAAAGTTCTTCAATCTTAATTTATATTAATGCCAAAGAATGTAGGTAAAAAGCACTGCGACCGTCCCCTAGGTCAAACTTAAAAGGCAGGTATATTTGATACGTAACTTGGTTTTTTTAAGTGAAGATGATGATGGAATAAGTATATTTATATGGTAGTGGGAGTTAGCAGAACAAAATTAAAACCAGTTAATTGCCTTGGTACATACTAAATCCTATACATACCGAACAATGAAGTGCAATCTAATTCCTTAGTAGGTTTTACGACCTATATACATCCATGTGAAAACCTACACATGGAATAGTAAAATTTTCAAACAAGGGCTCCCTACATTTATTATTATATGAGACGTAAAACTTTTACTGCTGAAGATATGCATACGGAAGGACCAGATGAAAGCTGCATGCATCCAAGATAGTCCTGCGACCTTATTTAGTACGTCTTCCACATTGTCGGTGGACGACCTACCTGCTCTACCAGACTCTCAGTCGGTTGGATATAGATAGGGATATAATGATATACTACCACACTATTGCCTACCACATTTAGTTCAAAGAATTTTACCCTAAGACTTAACTGAAACCACACATTGAGCGTTATGTTTTAGTATTTATACCTTAGTTTTATTATAATATTATGATTTTTAAGTGCTAATGCTTGCTTAGATAAACCAAATGTTGCAATACATCCTCATACACCGGTTAAAATCAACTAAGAGAAAACAAATGATGGTTGGATGGGTGCCTATAGAAAGTGTCTACGAGATTCAAAGCCACACAAATGAATTGAATAAATATGAGCAATGATGAGAAAGATCGTTTTAATGTATCGTTGGTGTAGTGGTGGCAGCGCTGCTTTGGAATGTAGAACTCTTGGTTTGGATTCCCGGTTAGGACAGTTGTTGGAATTTTCTGACAGAGAAATTCAAACTGTCCGGCGTCTGAAACACTGCCCTGTAGGTGACAATAGGCCTTATATGGGAGCAATACATATCTGGTATGGGTGTTTGATAAATACTCCTACCTACCTCTCTAAGATATGTACGCATGAACTTAATGTTATTTTTGTTTAAAATATGTATATTATTATTTACGTTACATATAAATTACTTTTACTAAGGTTAAACTCCAGGGATACTTTGAAAAAAAAAACTGTTTTAATATTTATTTTAAAATTTACTTGTAACGAGTTTCGAGTCAATTAAAACAATTTTATAGAAAATTGCAGAGTTATTTAGTAAATTAAGTCGTTACTTACTTTTGAGTAATGAATATATATAAAGAATAGGCTCCTCACTTTTCATACATCGTGAAATATTTTTCGGGACTATCTCTGTCATCATCATCATCATCATCATCAGCCTGTAGCAGTCCACTGCTGGACATAGGCCTCTCTAATTGCACTATCTCTGTGCAAAGAACATATTAATAAACAAAAAATCATGAACCGACAAATACTTAGCTTTTCATGACAACTAATTATAATATATATCGATGCAAGAAAACGTTTTTGCTGTAAGTTTGCTGTAAGTTGTTTAGCCAAAACCCACCTTTCCCCAGAGCCAAAGAACATTAAAAATGTCTTCAAAAAATCTTTGACAGAAATATGATTTTTGTAACACAGTTTTGTTATAGTAATAATACTCATGAAGAGCAATGAAAATATTTTTGTTAAAGTTATTACCTGTAGGCTTTTTACTACTTACAGCAATTGACTTTTCATTTAAAGACCTGACGTCGTAAGTAGTTTGGTGACTTCTATGGACATAAGTTTCGTATTTTCCACACATTTGAAATGCTTATACTTGAATAGGTATTTAATACATTACCTACTATATAACAGATGTAAGACTAACTCTAAAAAATGCTGATGAAAATGCCAATAAAGTGTAATGTATTATACATTACACTTTATTGGCATAGGAATGCTGTTAGTTATATCAGATGTTTAATAATAAACTGAACTTTTGCTGTAGTATAGTGTTAAAACACTGTGTTTAAGTGACTTATTCCTAGCTAATTGAACAAGGAAACTTTTCAAAATTATACCTATTGTAAAAATCTTATAGTAGCGATATGAGACCCAGACCGTTCGACGCAGATTTTTTTAAAGAATATAGCTGTTTGCTCAGTAAACTTACGCCGTTCTTGATACTTACAGCTAATACTGTTTTCTTACGTCTCCACACACATATATACGGAGTAAGTATATCATGAGAATCGCTTTGGAACATTGGGACAAGGGTGTTTCAGTAGGAGGTCGGAAGATATCCAACTTATGATGAGATACGATGATACTACTCTTCTCGCTCAAATAAAAAAAGACATGGAACACCTGTTGACACGTTTAGAGACAACAAGCCTCTCCTACAGGCTTGTGATCAACAGAGACAAAACCAAGATGATAATCGTAGACCGAACTGAACTAAATCAACCTGACATTTCTGTGATTGGCAACTGTGAAATTGTTCAATCCTACGTGTACCTAGGATCCACGAGCACAAACACGAGGGGCTATGAGAACTAAATTCAAAAAAGATTTGCTAAGACAAGATCTGCCGTTGATAAGGTCAAAAGAGTCAGGTGCAACCGAAATATCACCAAATCCACGAAACTCTGCATGAAGAAAACTTTAATGTTGCCGATATTTCTCTATGGCGCAGAAACATGAACGGTTCACCTGAGAGACCGACGCAAAATCGATGCCCTTGAAATGTGGTGCTGGCGGCGACTGCTGCGGACGAACGAGAGATTATCTAAGACTGTGCAAATACGTGTCCTGAAATACTTCGGACACATTATTCGACATGAAAACTCCATAAAACGACTCGTAGTCCAGGGGCAAGTAGAAAGCAAGCAGTCGATCACACGCGTTGGGCAGAACTCACAAAAGCTGAAACAGAAACTTCCATAGTCTAAAGCACTTTTAAGTGTTATTTAAGATTTAGGTATATGTTTTTATTAAAATTCAAAATTAGCAGCCTTCCTATCACATATTTCAAAGATGTAGGGTTTACTCGAATGTTTTGAGATTGAGAGTTATGTTTTATTCTTTTAGAGTTTATTTATGCATACGTAAGTTTTTATCGTTTGCTTTTTATACTCTAACGGCTGCTTGGCGAAATGTAACTTTGCAATCTGTCCCCTAATATGCACGTTACAATAAATTAATGTAAGACGTCCACTGCTAAACATATGCGTCCCGATCGATTTACAAAAGACCGCATGGAAGCGACCTGTATAAAAGTTCGGTCTGTGGTTACCGGCCCCATCGGCCATTAGTTCAAGGCGTTATGTGTCATGTCCACTGCCACTTCAACTGGCTAACCCTCTGGGCTATGCATGACTTTCGTTCGTGTACTAAATCAGTCCTAATTTCCGATTTAATCACTACGGAATACACCGAGCATAGCCCTTTCTAAAGTTCGTTGTATGACTTTGAGCTTACATATGAATCCCTTAGTCAGTGACCAAGTTCAGTGTCATAAATAATCACTGATCACACATGAACGGAGTAAAATAGAGGATCCGAAGTCTTCTTTTATTGAGAGATTAAAAATGTTACGGCACTTGTGTGGCTAAGGCGAATCTAATGATTAATTTTATATAATGCATCAAGTCATTTCGACTTAAGGGTCATTTAAATAAATAGAAAATATAGTGGGGTTTATTTCCGCCACGGTTGTTCTTATTCCTTTTGTATATCACAAGGTATTTAATAATTACAGCGTTCCGTAAGATAGGGAGAAGGAAACTGATTGAAGATTGTAGAGGCAAAGCATAGCATGAGATTCGTGGCACTTACGGATAGGAATCCACTTTAACTGATATTTGTATTCTGATATGTCAGGGTCGAACATAAGCTTGCAGACAGCCAATGAAATGGATTCAGACTTTTTGGAGCCGTTCTTACTAATTTAATAGTTCTTTTGTATACACAAGGTATGATAGTCAATAGTTTGATAGCAAATACCCACAACTTATATTCAAAAAATGTGTGCAGAATCGAACAAGATTCAATATAAATTAGTACTGCCCATATCAAAATTAAAAATGCACAGCTCATGGGCAAATGTTATGTCAATAAATACTTGATAGAATACATAATGACTTTTGCTGAACTTTAAGCTAAATTCAGGCATAACATTTTTACAAAGCCATTAAATTACTTACTAATAAAAAATGCTACTGTGACTTTGATGAACTCATGAACGATTCATGCAATTATTTCAAATAATGATAAATAATTATTTTGATAAATGTGAATTAATTTATAGTAACATGAATGAGTCGGCCCGTTCTTAGTATTGTTCCTCTAATATTGCTACAAACGAATAGGGAAATTTATTACTACCATAACATTAGATGTATACAATATAAATATGATTTCAATAAATAATCGGGTATGCGTCTGAAACGAGAGCCATTGTTACCTTAGTTTTAAAAGGTAAAAAATATTCGAAGACGTTAAAAAAAACTGAATGTAATAATTCAGTATCTTGCTTACGGTGTTCGTATGAGTACCTGCGCTATAACAGATGGTTTTCTAACGTGACTCATAAGTTATTAGAATATGGCATACGAAAGGTATCCCTGCATTTCACCGACACTTAATATATCATGCGACCTTTGGTTAGGTTAGGTTTGAACTGCGACAAAACTACGCGTAAGCCGAGCGAGCAAAGCGAGCGTGCCGCGGCAGCGGCTGGCGAAGCGCTTAAAACTAAGGAATGAATGATTATCTACTAGGCAGAGCCTGTACTATGGTAACCTAATGACTGATATACATACTTATATACATATACACACCCAGACACAGCTCAAACATACATGTTCATCCACACGCGGTGTTCAGGTCCCAAACTAGGCAGAGCTGTACTATGGTAACCTGATGACTAATATACATACTTATATACATATACACACCCAGACACAGCTCAAGCAGACATGTTCATCTACACGCGGTATTTAGGACAGGTTCAGGTGTTTGTTGAAACTATATAGGTACCTAAGTTTTATGTAATTACTTACAATAATATCATTAAATATGATAACATGATTTAACGATTCAACTATAAAATATCTTCCATACAAATTAATTAAAATTAGCTGTTGGCATGAATGGCTTGATAGATTTATTAATGACTAGCTGCGCTCCGTGGTTACAACCGAGCGGTGAAGGTCGATGATGATGATAAATATAGCGTATGTTACTCAGGCATAATAGAGTTTTCTACTGGTGAAATATTTTTTGGAACCGGTTAGTAGTTTTTGCGTTTATCCACTATACACTATCAAATAATTCTATGTACTCAGACGAGCGAATGACTAAACAGGTTTTTATTTCAGCACCATTTAGATTATAGAGAACTTTCGTTCCTGTTACCATAGGGAATATTTCACAATTTGCTGTTACCATAATAAGCTATACAAAGATTATTAGGTTGTATTAAGGTATTAGACCTTTATTATTTTTTTGTCCAGAACACGACTACAAACTAAGAATGTAAAAAGTTATATTATCTTATGGAACAGCAGATATAAGTGGGTTCATTAGATATTTGTTTAGTATCGTTTCAACAGTTATTTTTTATTTTTGATAAATTAATAGGTACGACATTATAATTGGAGATTGACACAGTATAATTATAATTGGACGTATAATTGGACATTAGCACAGTGACTCCAGTCTACATCAGTTTAATAGTTTAAAAATCAAGTTAAAAAATCATGGAGTACCTTTTGTTTGCGGCTCCGTCTGCGTTGATATTTGATATACCAAAGCTGCTACGGTTTGCTACGGCGTAGCAGATTGTTTCCGGTTTATTTCTGTGTGAAATTTCATCAACAGTTTAATCATAAAAGAAGAACAAACAAACAATTAACTACTAAGCGACAAATACGCTTTCGCTTTATAATATTATAATAAGCATGCTGCGTCTTGCTTTGAAAATACCATCCGACATCAGTTTAGTTTTAGGGGGTAAAAATATTTGGAGACGATAAAATTGAAAGAAATATTTCAGTATCTGGCTAACGGCGTTTGTATGAGTACCTGCGCTATAACAAATGGTTTTCTAACATGACTCAAAAGTTCTTAGAATATGGCATACGAGAGGTATTTCATATTTCACTATCACATAATTTATCATCGGTCCAGTAGTTTCGGAGTTCAATTCAAACCAACAAAATCGTTCCTCTTTATAATATTATAGTGTAGATATAAAGTTTTGTTACCATCAGGTCATATTACGTATCTTGTGGTCAGTAAGATCAGTAGTGCATTGAATATTTCTTTGCGTTTTAAGACTTCCACATGGATGGTTTACTAATTCTAATTATTACTTTGGAATGGTAAATCGGCAAACACTCACGTCTATTATCTGGTCGTTATTACTCCGACGGTGTTCGGGCAGTACTGATGCCCATCCTCAAAAACTAATTATTTGTAATAAGTTATTAAGTTTGATCTCGCAAAGCAGGCGTTAAGGCTTGAAAAATAAGATTATATAATGATATTTAAAAAACAAATGATATTTGTTCACGTAGCCTAAGAAATACAATGAACAGAATGAAAATTAAATAAAATAATCAAAGCGTTTCTTATGTTATTGTAACAAAATCGAAATAAATACACATTGTGTTTCATAAACTGTATATTTTTTGTAAAAGTAGTTATGTAATGTCAACCAAAGTATTCAATAATTTGCCGGATAATATGAAGATAACACATTGTTGAATTAAAGAATTTAAAAATACTCTGAATAAAATACTTATTGAAAAATGCTACTATAGGTACAGTTGACGACTACTTGTGTGATAAATACAATTAGAGTAATTAGCAATTATGACATACTCTTTTATTTAATTACACTGATTTGATTCCTTGACATTATTCGTAATTAAAATCCACTCTAATTATATAAACAGCTACAACTCCGCAACCATAATAGATAGGTACGGGGTAATTGAAGTAATGTTATAGGGGACCGGAAGTGCATTTTGGGGAATGTGTTGAAAATCTGAGATGACGGATTCAAAATGGCGGCCAACTTAAACATAGTAGGTAAGTAACTTAAATACTACTACTTCTTACTCAATGAAATGAGAGCATTAAATAATATTTTTTTGCTGTCAGGATGCGACGAAAATGTGTTGCCATATGGGTATCATGCCATACCGAAGTAATAACAAGAACATATTATCTTTTTTTTAATGAATATTAATATAGGTACTTACTTATATTTGGTACACCACTCGATACATTACATAAATTTGTGTTCGTAAAATGCAATGTGTTGAAAGACATCAATTAAATATAGTTTATTGACGGATGATGCTGTTTTTATACCATTAAGCCGTACATACGTACACCCTTAATACATAGGCACGCTATTCAGAAAGTAACTAAGTCTGGAGACAAAGTAGGTATGTAAGTTATTTGTAATTAGGTACTACTATTTTCTCAATGAAAGGGTAGCAATAAATAATAAAATCTTCGATGTCGGGATGCGAGTCATATTGAGCAAAAAAAAGAAAAACAGAAAACTAAAAAAAATAAGTCCTGTGTTGTTGCTCTCTCTTATTGGGTGGTTATCTTATTAGTTACGATTGTATTGTCAAATGATCCGCCATTATCATTGGAATGGCCTGAATTGCTTCCTCAAAGGCTGGCAACTCAATCTCGAGACTTCTCGTATTGCGGATGTTCGTGGGCAACAGTGATCACTTACCATCAGAAGAGCCGCCCGTCCGTTTGTAATTATGTTCACACAGTCAAACCCCCGTACTAAAATTACTAACAAGTTAGGGTTTTTTCTTTGTGTTATTAGGAGTCGGCATATGCACGAAGCCCACCTGGTATTAAGTGGCAATCTTTACGGCTGGTACTGCGCCTGTAATTCTGAGACTATAGTAAGGCCATAAGTCATTACTCGTAACATACACTGATGTAAGATATGGCCAGCATGGTTCAAATATCATGGAGTTTGCGGCTCCGTCTGCGTGGATATTTAATATACCGAAGCACATTGTTTTGCGGTCTATTTCTGTGTGAACTTTCATCAACACCAGTTTAGCAGCTTAAGCATAAAAGAAGAACGAACAAACAATAAACTACGAAGCGACAAATACGCTTTTGCTTTATAAATATTTTGATTTTAAGCATGCTGCGTGCACCGCTTTGCTTTGAAAATATTACCCGACATCAGTTTAGTTTTCTATTAGAAGTACTACTTTACGGACATAACTACTTGTGTTAAAATTTTAAATACATCGGTTCAAGAGAATTGTCACGTAGGAGTTCAATACAAACAGATATTTTCACATTGTTATTGTTTATTGAAAATATATAGGTACTTAAATTGTATGTAATTGCTTACAATAATATGATTCAATATAATAAAATAGTTTTACGAGTATAATTCATCTATAAAATATCTTCCAGACAAATTAATTAAAATTAGCTGTTGGTATGAATGGATTGATAGATTTATTAATGACTAGCTGTGCTCCGCAGTAACAACCACGCGGTGAAGGGCGGTAATGATGCTCAATGTAGCGTAGTTACTCAGGCATAACATAGCTTTCCAATGGTGAAAGATTTTTTGGAACCGGTTAGTAGTTTTGCGTTTATCCGTTATACGTTATCAAATCTTTACTCTTCTTCTTTATTAGAGTAGACATGGATTAACACCAAGTACACGTTAGTATTGCATGTTATATTAACACGGAAAAGTAGTTATTGTGTCATAACTGTAATAGTTAGATATGTCGTATTGCATCCGTTTTATGTAGACATTGATGTCTTCTATAATAATACTGCAGTAGGTTCATCACTCTGCTCCATTGTCAATAGTTTCCAAATTTTGAAAATATTGTGTCCTACTCAGTAATAATGTGGCTTTCTAACGGCAAACCATTGTTTTAATCGGTCCAAAGATACTCGTATTATATACAAACTAAAAGGGAATGTCTGATACCCCTAAGAGTGTGATTGTGGTGGGAAGTGTGGTGTGAGTGCATGTCTGTACTTACCTACTTAATTATTGTTAATGAAGTTGTCTCATATTCTCTATGGTTCTATATTCCTTGGCCAGTGGCGGAAGAAATAATAATGTGGTAAATCATGATATTAAAAACGTCACTATCGAAAAGTGTGTGTTTATACATCTCTCTCGCCGTCATCAAATGCCTTTACCTGCGCATGGAATTAAGGACATGTAAACTCGCCCCGCGTCGGATTGATTGAAAAATTAATTTGTGAAATGTAGCTAAGTGAGCAGGTTATTTCCTACTACTTATTTAATGAAAAGCCAGAATTAAACAGTTTTCCCTTTGTTGTTTGAATGCGATTGAAATGCGAAACGTAAGATGCAAGGGACTCTACTTACTGTGTGTGCCGCGAATCATTAGTGCCCAAGCGTTAGGTACTGTACTGTAAGGGTACAGTAGCATGTGAAATCAGTAAGTGTTATATATAATATTGTTAGATAATTTATTGATTAAGGCGTTACTTTGCGGAAATGCTTTTTTCAGCGGAAGTGTCACTAAATATTTTTTAATATCGTTTTTTGATAATATTGTTATATAAAAGTGTATATGACTATGACGGTCAGTATTATTTTTGTTACAAATTTGACACAAAAGTTTAAGTAAATTTGTAGTGCAGGTGTTATGAAAAAATAATCTACTTATTAACAAAGTTGAAATCAAAAAAGTTGTGGGATGGAATGATACTTTTAATATTTATTCATTTTATGGTAAAAAAAAATTAAAACATACGTAATTAACAGCTAACCTATCACTGCAGTTCACAGATTATTCCTCTACATCTTATAGATGCCAAAGTACTCGTACCTACAGTATAAATATCTAAATAGATATTCTGTTTTAAATAAGGAAAATTTAAATATCAATGAAATAACAAAGTTATTATAAAATATAATGTTCACACACTCGTAGGTACCCAGTACCGTAAAGTCGCAGGTGTTAGGCGCTAATCTCTGCCTTTAGCAGACGTATGTCCTCACAACTGCATTGCGCACGTAAAAATGAGACATTGTAAGTCTCTATGTGCCTGTAATTTTACCCGCACCCATTCAAAACCAGAACACAATATTGCGAACGTTACTGCTTCGGGGTAGAAACAGGTATGGTGGCAGTATTCCCCGGATGAACTCATTCAAGAAGAATTCTACTGCTACTATGTAGTTAGGTAAATAGATAGATAGATTAACTCTTTATTGCAACACCACATTATAAAATATCACTAACAAATAAATAGGATAATATAATTGAATACTATTACTCAACTATAAAAAACTTAACATTAAGTGTTACAATTGAAAAGGAAGCTTGAATAAAAAAGGTCTCGAAGAAAGTTTCCTTGGACACCTGTGGAGACTCTTGTGACACAATTACCACCGACCACACTTAGAAGTAGAGCCCCTAAACAAAAATTGAAAAGAATTCTGGTATGTACCTACAATCTTACGACTATACCACACTTTTTTATCTTTCTTATTCAAAATGACCGCTGTATTCTTGAGCCTAAATTGCACTAAGAGAAATGCTCGCTTTATAACTTGTATAGGAGTTATGATTTTATACGCAACTGAATGCAGATAATTTTTCAAACTCTCAAGCTGGTCTCCAAGACTACTGCTCACGATAACCACTGCACTAAGGGGGTGGATCCCTTAACAAACATACACAAGGACTCTATGTTCCGACTTAAACTGTAATTAAAGGCAAAATTTCTGCAATTGAACTTGTATGAAAATTTTTACTTTTCTGTTAAAATGGTTAAAGTTTAGCAACAAAAACTAATGCACAAGGACAAACGCGGGCCACTCGTGGCCCGCGCACCGCCCAACACCTAGTCACATTATATAAAGATGGATTACCACTCACTGACTCACTGACATAAATGGTACGGTATGAAGGAGCAATGGGGGGTATAGAAGATGTAGGGGAAAAGCGTAGGGGGGGTTCTGAAACCAAAGGGAAAAGTCTGAGATGAGCTGAATGTGGAAGTGTGGTGGAACAGGTCAACGGCTCTCGGAAACTATAAAAGATGGGGGGTAGGTGTCAAAACTAAAAATGACCAAAACCCTGGGCAACTGCCAAAAATTAAAAAAAAAACATACCCCCCAAACAAAAGACGATCGCTCCCATACAAAATGTAAATGCTTATAATTCCTAAACCGTATGAGATAAGTATAAAGTGTTTGACCAAATGTCATAGGGAATCGGAAGGGTAATTTGGTAAAAGTGTCAAAAATCCAAGATGGCGGATTCAAAATGGCGGCCGAATTGAAAGTTGGTCTGATCCGGCTCAAAATTGGTATCGGGGGGTTTTTGGGGTCCCACATTCGAAATATGAAAACCATTTTTTGATGACGTCATTTTTCAATATGGCCGCCATACATATGTTTTTTTGGAATTTCAATGGGTCATTTCTCCCAGTGGGCGTGATGGGGCTGATGGTTTTTTAGGGTTATATGTGGGGTTACGATAGCTGACTTTAGGAGAAACTGAATGGAGCTGAACGTGGAATACCAGGTAGAACAGGTCAACGGCTCTTGCAAACTAAAGGAGATAGGAGGTAAGTGCTAAAACTAATATTGACAAGCACCCTGGGCATTTTCTAAAAATTAAAAAAAAAACACACCTCCCGAACAAAAGACGATCGTTCCCATACAAAATGGAAATGCTTATAACGCCGCAACCGTTAAAGATAGGTATGAGGTGTTTTAACTAATATGATAGGGGACCGGAAGGGCAATTTGGGTGATATGTCAAAAATCCAAGATGGCGGATTCAAGATGGCGGCTACCTTAAATATTAGTCCGATCCGACTGAAAATCGATATCTAAGGGTTTTTAGAGACCCTGATTCGAAATATGAAATCCATTTTTTGATGACGTCATTTTTCAACATGGCCGCCATACAATTTTTTTCTCTGGAAATTGTATCGTTGTTTTTCGACATGTTGCCATGATGGAACGCTGAGGCTTTGTAGGTGAAAAGTATAGGCAGTGGTCTTACGTCCTTAAGTGACATCTGAAAGGAGCTGAATCTGAACCTTCTGATGGAACAGCTTGACGGCTCTCGGAAACTAAAAGAGATAGGTAGTTAGTGCCAAAACTAATATTGGCAAGCACCCTGGGCATTTCTTAAAAATTAAAAAAAAAACACACCTCCCGAACAAAAGACGATCGCGCCCATACAAAATGTAAATGCTTATAACGCCGAAACCGTTAAGGATAGGTACGGGGGGTTTGAACTAATATTTTACGGGACCGGAAATGCAATTTGGCGGAAATGTCAATAATTCAAGATGGTGGATTCAAGATGGCGGCTTCCTGGAATAATGGTCCAATTCGACTGAAAATCGATATCTAAGGGTTTTTAGAGTCCCCAATTAGAAATATGGAACCCATTTTTTGATGACGGCATTGTTCATAATTTTCACAATGGCCATAGGTCGAAATTAGAGCCTGCGAGGCCGTAGGCCGAGCTATACTGGCGAGGCCGCAGGCCGAGCTATATAGGTCGAAGGCCAAGAGTGCTTCCAAGCGAAGCGAGGCTGAAGGCCGAGCGTACTTCTAAGCGAAGCGAGGCCGAAGGCCGAGCATGCTTCTAAGCGAAGCGAGGCCGAAGGCCGAGCATGCTTCTAAGCGAAGCGAGGCCGAAGGCCGAGCGTACTTCTAAGCGAAGCGAGGCCGAAGGCCGAGCATGCTTCTAAGCGAAGCGAGACCGAAGGCCGAGCGTCTTACTAAGTGAAGTGAGGCCGAAGGCCGAGCGTGCTTCTAAGCAAAGCGAGTCCGAGTTTTGAGCCTACGAGGAAATAGAAGTCTTTCATAGCGAGTTTATTTCAAAATTTCAATGATCTTCAAGACATCTGCCCACGTTTACATAGGTAATGTCATTAAATTGTGTAAATCATGAATACTACTATAAGTACTTGATTGATAATTATACAGATATGTAGATTAACTCTTTAGTGAAACACCATAATACAAATATATGTTACAAATAAATAAAATAGAATAAAATAAAATCACAATCAAAATATTTCACAATTAAATAGGTACTTTAAATTTAAAGTGTCAGAATGGGTGGTCTTATCGCTCAGAGCAATCTCTTTCAGACAACCATTCACGGAAAGAAATAGGCATAAACTTATAAGGACGGTGTGAATAAAACAAGTGTACTAAACACTACATATAGCAAAACTCAAGATTATAAATATAAAAAATACTTATAATATACTCGTATACAAACTATACTTATATAATTATACTATACGTAATATACTACAAAATATATACATACTATACATATACCGTTTAATTATTATAAAAAAGATAATAAGTAGGTTTGCAGGTAGTTATTTCGCGAAGCTAAATGCTTTGACACGTTTTTTGAAGATGCCTAAAGAAGGCGCGCATATAATTTCGTAGAGTAAAGTGTTCCATAGACGAACAGCTTCAACACAAAGTAGGAACCAAAAAAATTGGTGCGGGCTATCGGGGTACTTAACATTAAGTGCTCTGATGATCGTAGAGAAAAAGAGCTCCTAACATGTAAAAATTCAACATTTTACGTACTACTGATATGACATGCTACAAGTAAACGTTAAATTTCCTTCGTAGGCTTGGGTTTGTTATGAACTTGAGTCCAAACAACACTTCACGCAGTGGTATAAAAAGGTTGCAGCGTCTTCCAAAAAGCTTAAGGTGTCACAGTTAGCTGGAAAACTAATGGCGACATCTTAAGCCATTACTTACTTTTGAGCAATAAATATATCTTCATATAATAGGCTCATAGGCCTTTCATGGGGACATTAATATACAGATTTTGAAGGTCACGATCTTAATGTCATGGTAGAGATGCTTACTTGTTGTCATTCGTTAGTCACTGGTACGACATACATCCATGTTAATAAAATAAATACAAAGTGTGGTGTGGTATTCACGCTTGGGACAGTATTTTTTTTTCAACTATATTGAATAAGAACTCAGCTTATTGAGAAATGTATAGCTCTATTCATTTTCCCTTGAATATATCAAGAGAATAGCTTGACAAAATCATTAATTTGACTGCTTTTAAAGTAAACAACTTACCGTAGCAACTAGAAGCGTGCAGAGTAGGCATTTTATGGTAAAAATGTTTTGTGGTTCTGCATTGAATATCGCGATTAAATCATTCGAAAATGAAGATTAGAAACACTAGATTAAGTAAAATGTAACACATTAAAGTCGCGAAGTTGTCGGAAAAGTAGCCACTACAGATGAGATACAAACTCTAATACAGGTCAAACTTACGCACAACGTAAGTGAAATGAATACCAAAGTTTTAGAGGTGTTACGATTTGTAAAGTTCTTCAATCTAACATAATATGTTTTCTGAAAGTCAAGGAATGGAAGTAAAAAACACTGCGACCGTCCCCTAGGTCAATCTTGATGTGCCAATATATGGTACGCAGGTTGGTTTATTTTTAAGTTAATCTTATAATGTAAATAGTATAATTATATCGTAGTGGGACTGTGGGAGTAAGCAGAACAAAAATAAAACCAGTTAATTGTCTTGGTACATAGAATAGAATAGAATTCATTTATTTCAGACTTATATCTGTCCATATTATTAGTAGAGGTACATACACTTAGTCTTACATCTTTTCACGCATTTCTTTGTTCAATTTGGCCGTTCTAAGGTTTTTTAATTGTTTATTCCTATATATGTATTCACGAATCAAATTTATTTAGACATCTACTTAAGGTAGAGACGCTGTCTGTATACTCTAGGTATATGTTATTACTTCAGTGTTTAGACGGGTACGATTAGTGTAGATAGAAATGAAATGCATAAAGCTATGGAAAAGATACCTTTGACTTAAAGAGTACCTAAATTTATAAGAAACGCGTCATGTAATTTGAGTTAACTTTGTTGCAAAGACCCCTAGATATATCAGTTTCTTCATCAAGTTACTCTCGATGCCACCTCTATGTAATGGTAAAACTAATTACATACATGTAAAGTCGTTTCCACTACATATGTATAGCACGTACCTACGTAAATTCCTAAATGGCTGAAGTGGTATGGATTTTACAGAGTCCGCATGTGTGTGAAGTGGCTATTCTTATAAATTTGAGTCCAGACAACCTCCACGCAGTGACATAAAAAGGGTGCAACGTCATCTAAGAAGCTTAAGTGTCACAGTTAGCTGGAAAACTAATGAAGACATCTTAAGCTACTACTTACTTTTCAGCAATAAATGTATATATAATAGTCTTATAGACCTTTCAAGGGGACACATACACAGATATAATACACAGATTTCGAAGGTCAATATCTTAATGTCATGGTAGAGATGCTTGCTGCAATGTATGTAATTAAAATACATACGAAGTGTGGTGTGCTGTTCACACTTGGAACAATATTTTTTTTAACTATATAGAATTAGAACCCAGCTTATTGAGATATGTATAGCTCTTTTCATTCGTCCTTAAATATATATATACGTAGTATTGTATTCTCTTTGGAATATATCAAGAGAAAGACTTGACTTTACACAATTACTAAATTGACTGTTTTTAAAGTTAACAGCTTACAGTAGCAACTAAAAACATGAGTAGGCATTTTATGGTCAAGATGTTTTGTGGTTCTGCATTGAATATCGCTATCAAATCGTTAAGCTATGGCGGAAAATGAAATTGGAAACAATAGATTGAATAAAATGTTGCATATTAAAGTTGTGAAGCTTCGTGTGTGTAAATAAAATTAATGCCAATGTTACGATTTGTAAAGTTCTTCAATCTTAATTTATATTAATGCCAAAGAATGTAGGTAAAAAGCACTGCGACCGTCCCCTATGTCAAACTTAATAGGCAGGTATATTTGATACGTAACTTGGTTTTTTTTAAGGTGAAGATGATGATGGAATAAGTATATTTATATGGTAGTGGGAGTTAGCAGAACAAAATTAAAACCAGTTATTTGCCTTGGTACATACTAAATCCTATACATACCGAACAATGAAGTGCAATCTAATTCCTTAGTAGGTTTTACGACCTATATACATCCATGTGAAAACCTACACATGGAATAGTAAAATTTTCAAACAAGGGCTCCCTACATTTATTATTATATGTGACGTAAAACTTTTACTGCTGAAGATATGCATACGGAAGGACCAGATGAAAGCTGCATGCATCCAAGATAGTCCTGCGACCTTATTTAGTACGTCTTCCACATTGTCGGTGGACGACCTACCTGCTCTACCAGACTCTCAGTCAGACGGACAGATGGACAAACGGATAAACAACATCAACCTACGGTTGGATATAGATAGATATATAATGATATACTACCACCACACTATTGCCTACCACATTTAGTTCAAAGAATTTTACCCTAAGACTTAACTGAAACCACACATTGAGCGTTATGTTTTAGTATTTATACCTTAGTTTTATTATAATATTATGATTTTTAAGTGCTAATGCTTGCTTAGATAAACCAAATGTTGCAATACATCCCCATACACCGGTTAAAATCAACTAAGAGAAAACAAATGATGGTTGGATGGGTGCCTATTGAAAGTGTCTACGAGATTCAAAGCCACACAAATGAATTGAATAAATATGAGCAATGATGAGAAATATCGTTTTAATGTATCGTTGGTGTAGTAGTGGCAGCGCTGCTTTGGAATGTAGAACTCTTGGTTTGGATTCCCGGTTAGGACAGTTGTTGGAATTTTCTGACAGAGAAATTCAAACTGTCCGGCGTCTGGAACACTGCCCTGTAGGTGACAATAGGCCTTATATGGGAGCAATACATATCTGATATGGGTGTTTGATAAATACTCCTACCTACCTCTCTAAGATATGTACGCATTAACTTAATGTTATTTTTGTTTAAAATATGTATATCATTATTTACGTTACATATAAATTACTTTTACTAAGGTTAAACACTACGGATACTTTGAAAAAAATAACTGTTTTAATATTTATTTTAAAATTTACTTGTAACGAGTTTCGAGTCAATTAAAACAAGGAATACAACAATTTTATAGAAAATTGCAGAGTTATTTAGTAAATTAAGTCATTACTTACTTTGAGTAATGAATATATATAAAGAATAGGCTCCTCACTTTTCATACATCGTGAAATATTATTCAGGACTATCTCTGTACAAAGAACATATTAATAAACAAAAAATCATGAACCGACAAATACTTAGCTTTTCATGACAACTAATTATAATATATATCGATGCAAGAAAACGTTTTTGCTGTAAGTTTGCTGTAAGTTGTTTAGCCAAAACCCAACTTTTCCCCAGAGCCAAAGAAAATTAAAAATGTCTTTAAAAAACCTTTGACAGAAATATGATTTTTGTAACACAGTTTTGTTATAGTAATAATACTCATGAAGAGCAATGAAAATATTTTTGTTAAAGTTATTACCTGTAGGCTTTTTACTACTTACAGCAATTGACTTTTCATTTAAAGACCTGACGTCGTAAGTAGTTTGGTGACTTCTATGGAGATAAGTTTCGTATTTTCCACACATTTGAAATGCTTATACTTGAATAGGTATTTAATACATTACCTACTATATAACAGATGTAAGACTAACTCTAAAAAATGCTGATATAATACATTACACTTTATTGGCATAGGAATGCTGTAGTACTGAACTTTTGCTGTAGTGTAGTGTTAAAACACTGTGTTTAAGTGACTTATTCCTAGCTAATTGAACAAGGAAACTTTTCAAAATTATACCTATTGTAAAAATCTTATAGTAGCGATATGAGACCCAGACCGTTCGACGCAGATTTTTTTTAAGAATATAGCTGTGTGCTCAGTAAACTTACGCCGTTCTTGATACTTACAGCTAATACTGTTTTCTTACGTCTCCACACACATATATACGGAGTAAGTATATCATGAGAATCGCTTTGGAACATTGGGACAAGGGTGTTTCAGTAGGAGGTCGGAAGATATCCAACTTATGATGAGATACGATGATACTACTCTTCTCGCTCAAATAAAAAAGACATGGAACACCTGTTGACACGTTTAGAGACAACAAGCCTCTCCTACAGGCTTGTGATCAACAGAGACAAAACCAAGATGATAATCGTAGACCGAACTGAACTAAATCAACCTGACATTTCTGTGACTGGCAACTGTGAAATTGTTCAATCCTACGTGTACCTAGGATCCACGAGCACAAACACGAGGGGCTATGAGAACGAAATTCAAAAAAGATGTGCTAAGACAAGATCTGCCGTTGATAAGGTCAAAAGAGTCAGGTGCAACCGAAATATCACCAAATCCACGAAACTCTGCATGAAGAAAACTTTAGTGTTGGCGATATTTCTCTATGGCGCAGAAACATGAACGGTTCACCTGAGAGACCGACGCAAAATCGATGCCCTTGAAATGTGGTGCTGGCGGCGACTGCTGCGGACGAACGAGAGATTATCTAAGACTGTGCAAATACGTGTCCTGAAATCCTTCGGACACATTATTCGACATGAAAACTCCATAAAACGACTCGTAGTCCAGGGGCAAGTAGAAAGCAAGCAGTCGATCACACGCGTTGGGCAGAACTCACAAAAGCTGAAACAGAAACTTCCATAGTCTAAAGCACTTTTAAGTGTTATTTAAGATTTAGGTATATGTTTTTATTAAAATTCAAAATTAGCAGCCTTCCTATCACATATTTCAAAGATGTAGGGTTTACTCAAATGTTTTGAGATTGAGAGTTATGTTTTATTCTTTTAGAGTTTATTTATGCATACGTAAGTTTTTATCGTTTGCTTTTTATACTCTAACGGCTGCTTAGCGAAATGTAACTTTGCAATCTGTCCCCTAATATGCACGTTACAATAAATTAATGTAAGACGTCCACTGCTAAACATATGCGTCCCGATCGATTTACAAAAGACCGCATGGAAGCGACCTGTATAAAAGTTCGGTCTGTGGTTACCGGCCCCATCGGCCATTAGTTCAAGGCGTTATGTGTCATGTCCACTGCCACTTCAACTGGCTAATCCTCTGGGCTATGCATGACTTTCGTTCGTGTACTAAATCAGTCCTCATTTCCGATTTAATCACTACGGAATACACCGAGCATAGCCCTTTCTAAAGTTCGTTGTATGACTTTGAGCTTACATATGAATCCCTTAGTCAGTGACCAAGTTCGGTGTCATAAATAATCACTGATCACACATGAACGGAGTTAAATTGAGGATCCGAAGTCTTCTTTTATTGAGAGATTAAAAATGTTACGGCACTTGTGTGGCTAAGGCGAATCTAATGATTAATTTTATATAATGCATCAAGTCATTTCGACTTAAGGGTCATTTAAATAAATAGAAAATATAGTGGGGTTTATTTCCGCCACGGTTGTTCTTATTCCTTTTGTATGTCACAAGGTATTTAATAATTACAGCGTTCCGATAATGATAAATAATTATTTTGATAAATGTGAATTAATTTATAGTAACATGAATGAGTCGGCCCGTTCTTAGTATTGTTCCTCTAATATTGCTACAAACGAATAGGGAAATTTATTACTACCATAACATTAGATGTATACAATATAAATATGATTTCAATAAATAATCGGGTATGCGTCTGAAACGAGAGCCATTGTTACCTTAGTTTTAAAAGGTAAAAAATATTCGAAGACGTTAAAAAAAACTGAATGGAATAATTCAGTATCTTGCTTACTATATTAGAATATGGCATACGAAAGGTATCCCTGCATTTCACCGACACTTAATATATCATGCGACCTTTGGTTAGGTTAGGTTTGAACTGCGACAAAACTACGCGTAAGCCGAGCGAGCAAAGCGAGCGTGCCGCGGCAGCGGCTGGCGAAGCGCTTAAAACTAAGGAATGAATGATTATCTACTAGGCAGAGCCTGTACTATGGTAACCTAATGACTGATATACATACTTATATACATATACACACTCAGACACAGCTCAAGCAGACATGTTCATCCACACGCGGTATTTAGGACAGGTTCAGGTGTTTGTTGAAACTATATAGGTACCTAAGTTTTATGTAATTACTTACAATAATATCATTAAATATGATAACATGATTTTACGATTCAACTATAAAATATCTTCCATACAAATTAATTAAAATTAGCTGTTGGCATGAATGGCTTGATAGATTTATTAATGACTAGCTGCGCTCCGTGGTTACAACCGAGCGGTGAAGGTCGATGATGATGATAAATAAAGCGTATGTTACTCAGGCATAATAGAGTTTTCTACTGGTGAAATATTTTTTGGAACCGGTTAGTAGTTTTTGCGTTTATCCGCTATACACTATCAAATAATTCTATGTACTCAGACGAGCGAATGACTAAACAGGTTTTTATTTCAGCACCATTTAGATTATAGAGAACTTTCGTTCCTGTTACCGTAGAGAATATTTCACAATTTGCTGTTACCATAATAAGCAATACAAAGATTATTAGGTTATATTAAGGTATTAGACCTTTATTATTTTTTTGTCCAGAACACGCTATGATTCTAACAAGTACTGCAGATAATTATAAAAATAAAGAACACGACTACAGACTAAGAATGTAAAAAGTTATATTATCTTATGGAACAGCAGATATAAGTGGGTTCATTAGATATTTGTTTAGTATCGTTTCAACAGTTATTTTTTATTTTTGATAAATTAATAGGTACGACATTATAATTGGAGATTTAGCACAGTGACTCCAGTCTACATCAGTTTAATAGTTTAAAAATCAAGTTAAAAAATCATGGAGTACCTTTTGTTTGCGGCTCCGTCTGCGTTGATATTTGATATACCAAAGCTGCTACGGTTTGCTACGGCGTAGCAGATTGTTTCCGGTTTATTTCTGTGTGAAATTTCATCAACAGTTTAAGCATAAAAGAAGAACAAACAAACAATTAACTACTAAGCGACAAATACGCTTTCGCTTTATAATATTATAATAAGCATGCTGCGTCTTGCTTTGAAAATACCATCCGACATCAGTTTAGTTTTAGGGGGTAAAAATATTTGGAGACGATAAAATTGAAAGAAATATTTCAGTATCTGGCTAACGGCGTTTGTATGAGTACCTGCGCTATAACAGATGGTTTTCTAACATGACTCAAAAGTTCTTAGAATATGGCATACGAGAGGTATTTCATATTTCACTATCACATAATTTATCATCGGTCCAGTAGTTTCGGAGTTCAATTCAAACCAACAAAATCGTTCCTCTTTATAATATTATAGTATAGATATAAAGTTTTGTTACCATCAGGTCGTATTACGTATCTTGTGGTCAGTAAGATCCTTACCAAACAAATAAAGTTAGTTCAGATGATTTTGGAAAAGATGTCAGTAATTTATGCGGGTTTAACCCTGGAAAAAACATTGTTCACAGATAGTACGTTTTGGTAATGCAAAGTAGGACATCCCTTGAAGACGATTAAGCTGGTCTGTTTAACTGATCATCAAGAATGTATTACGTATTAATCTGATACAACCATTTTATTTAAACTAATATATTGGCACGACTAAGGTCAGTGCACAGTAAGTATCAAAAACGTTCACGCCGCCGCAAAAACAGCAGGGCATTGAAAGTTTCTGTGCGTTTTAAGACTTCCACAAGGATGGTTTACTAAATCTAATTATTACTTTGGAATGGTAAATCGGCAAACACTCACGTCTATTATCTGGTCGTTATTACTCCGACCGGTGTTCGGGCAGTACTGATGTCCATCCTCAAAGACCAATTATTTGTAATAAGTTATTAAGTTTGATCTCGCAAAGCAGGCGTTAAGGCTTGAAAAATAAGATAATATAATGATATTTAAAAAACAAATGATATTTGTTCACGTAGCCTAAGAAATACCAAAGTAACAGAATGAAAATTAAAAATAATCAAAGCGTTTCTTATGTTATCGTAACAAAATCGAAATAAATCCGCATTGTGTTTCATAAACTGTATATTTTTTGTAAAAGTATTTATGTAATGTCAACCAAAGTATTCAATAATTTGCCGGATAATATGAAGATAACACATTGTTGAATTAAAGAATTTTATAATAATCTGAAGAAGATACTTATTGTAAAATTCTACTATAGGTACAGTTGACGACTACTTGAGTGATAAATACAATTAGAGTATTAGCAATTATGACATACTCTTTTATTTTATTACACTGATTTGATTCCTTGACATTATTCGTAATTAAAATCCACTCCAATTATATAAACAGCTATAACTCCGCAACCATAATAGATAGGTACGGGGTGTTTGAAGTAATGTAATAGGGGACCGGAAGTGCATTTCGGAGAATATGTTTAAAATCCGAGATGACGGATTCAAAATGCCGGCCAACTTAAACAAAGTTGGTAAGTAAGTCTAAACGGGCTGTTTTTCAAGATCGCGGAGTGAAATAGAAGGGTACAAGTGAGCTCATTAAGAGCTTGACAACAACAAAGTATCTATGAAGTATAATAATTGAATACACAACCATTTCTTTTGTGGATTATTTGGTCAGAGCTGAGTTATGATAGGTGCAGTGACGAGTAAAACGAGGAGGAGCGTTACTTTGCTGTTGAATACAATATCTATAACACTGCAAATCGTAATAAGTTGCATTTTGTTTTAGGTACTGAATAAATGTTAACAGAATGAAACAGAATGTTAAAATTATGATAAGAAAATATTTACACAGACGAGCGAATGCCTGAACAGACTTTTCTTTCAGCACTTTTCTTCGAGTATAGAGAACTTTCGTATGAGTGGATATGTTTCTGCATGCACACCTATACTTTTTTGTTAATTATAATATTAACAGCTTCATATATATTTATATATTAGTAAATCATAACTATCACGGGTACATTACAATGTTATTGTTATTTTTATGGTGTCCACTTTAAAAAAATTATAAACTTCAGACTTTAAAAGAGTTCTGCTAAAAACGTTTTCACCTACCTACATTAGTTCAAAGAATATAAGTAAGTTATGTTTGGTATACTATGTTTCTTAATATTCTGTAATTTCACCGACACTTTTTTTTTGCTGCTGAAATTTTCGCTCTTTAATTAACATTAGTGGAAATTAAATGATAATTCTACAAATTATATTTAATTACAATCTCCAATGACTTCAGAAATATCACATTTAATAATGTATTGTTTGACATACTATTCTTTTTAACCGACTTCAAAAAAAGGAGGAGTTTATATGTTCTATTGCATGTTTTTTTGTATGTTGACCGTTGCTCCCCGATTTATGCACCGATTCTTAAAGTTATTTTTTTTTTTTGGTTTGGTAGAGTATACTTCCGTGGTAGTCCCATTTACATTTCATCAAATTGGGTGAAACAGTTTTTGAGTTACACTCCAATTACTGAAAAGTGCTACGCCTATCTTAACGATGTCATCATTAGGTTAGGTTTAAACTGCGAAAAAAGTTCGTGAAGCCGAGCGAGCGAAGTGAGTGTGCTGAACAGACATCACTGATTATAATAAGCAAGCTGCGTGCCCTGAAAATTTTACTACAGTTTTTTCAGTTGTAAAGGTACAAGCGTTGTAAAAGGCTACTTCTGTTCAAAATTTTACATAAATCAGTTCAGTTGCTTTTTCGTGTAGGAGTAGCAAAGTTCCATTTATAAATCCATTTGAAGTCTCGAGTACTTTTACAATTTAATATTAGTTGATGATAGTGTATATATATATTTTACGTAGAGCATGGTAGGTAAGGTGGTAATCGCTTGCTATTTTATGAAAAGTTATATAAAATACCTTACAACTAAGACTATGTTCACCATATGACAGTGACCATGTTCAGTGTCATAAATAAACACTGATCACACTGAACAAAGATAGGAGAGCCGAAGGTTTCTGGCTTGACTTGAGGCGGAAGGCAGCGCATGAATGTTGGGGAAAATGAAGATAACTTTGTTTAAACATTTTGCGAGGCTGATTCTATAAGTCACGCAAAAAGTTAGGAGATCTATATTTTGGTGGACCATTTCCGTAGTACTTGTTATTTTTTTGTTGTGAAGTATGTAAATATAATTAAAGCAAACTATATATTTGATTTATTGAGAGATAATAAATGTAATGACAATTGCGTGGCTAAGGCGAATCTAATGATAGGTATGCTATTTTTTATAATGCATCAAATCAAATGACTATAGACTATAGTGGTTGTTCTTATTCCTTTTGTAAATCACGAAGTATTTAATAGTTAGAGCGTTCCGTAAGATAGAGATAAGAAAACCGATTGCAATTTGTAGATGCAAGGCATAGCATGAGAGTCGTGGAGTTGCTCATGGTCGAAAATAAGCTTGCAGACAGTCGCTAAAATGGATTCAGACGTTTTGGAGCCGTTCTTATTTATTAAATAGTTATTTTGTATACACAAGGCATGACAGTAAATAGTTTGTTTAGAAAATACCCACAATTTTTTGAAAGTATCCAACAAGATTTAATATAAATTAGTACTGCCTATATCAAAATTAAAAATTGCACAGCTCATGAGCAAATGTTATGTCAATAAATACTTACTTTATCAAATACCTTATGACTTACAAGCTATAAAGCTATAAAGAGAGGCATTATATTTTTACAAAGCGATTAAACAACATACTACTAAAAAAATGCTACCGTAACTTGGAAGAACTCATGAACTATTCATGCATTTATTTTAAATGTTAATAAATAATAATTTTGATAATTGTTAATTAATTTAGAGTAACATGAATGAGTCGGCCCGTTCATAGTATTGTTCCTCTAATATTGCTACACACGAATAGAGCCATTTATTACTACCATAACCTTAAGATCTATACAAAATATACATACGATTGCAATAAATAATTGAGTATGGGTCTTAAAAAAGAGCCACAGTACCTTAGTTTGAATAGGTAAAAACATTCGGAAATGTTGAAAAATTAACTGAAATAATTCATTATTTTGCTGCGGTGTTTGTATGAGTGCCTGCGCTATAACAGATGGTTTTCTAACATATAGACTCATAAGTTATTAGAATATGGCATACAAAAGATATCCCTGCATTAAACCGACACTTAATTTATCATCCAACCCTAGGTTAGGTTAGGTTAGGTTTGAACCCCCCCCCCGAGAGTTCCCGCCTTGCCGTGGCGGGGGGGCTCAGTAGCCGTGGCTTGGGTCACCACGGTGAAGCTAAGAGGAACCAATGGGCCTGCCAGTGATAGCCGATAGCTGGCGGGCCCGAGGTGGGACCGCTCCTATGGGCTTTGCCCTCCAAGTCCACACGGGAGCGGTCACTGTAGGTTGCGGTGGTGTATGGGCGCCACTGCAACTGAGGCGGGCTGCGGTGTCGTATGGGCGGCACCGCGGCTGAGAGTTAGGGGCCGCGGCGGGAGAGGATTGACGGTGTTACGGTGAGCCGCTCTCCCTGCCTTCCGCGGCCTTGACGGGGCCGCCACCGTCAGATGGCGGACGCGGTGGGGTCGCAGGGGAAGAGGACTGTCGGTATTGAGAGGCGCCGCTGTCCCTATCCTCTGCGGCCGAAGTAGCAGGCGGTGGGGCTACTCACCTGACCCATCGTAGGGGGACTTAGGGCACCCAGACTCGGGGGAGTCTGGGGTCCATTTTGCGGGCTAGGTCCCCCGTGGCGGTTGCGGCACGCCAAGTGTTCTGGCGTGCTGCAAGAGAGAAGGGTCCGGCAACGGACAGCCGCGGCGGGTTCGCGGTCGTGTGCGAAATCTGTCCCGCGTTCCCGCCAAAAGCGGCAGTGATGGAACACCGCAGAGGTTTGGTGGGTATGCTGCCCTTCTGGCAGAGACTCCCACATAACCACCGTGCTCCCCCCGGGGCCGGTGGTATCCATAAAGGATTACTCTGCGTCAAAAAAAAAAAAAAAAAAAAAAAAAAAAAGGTTTGAACTGTAATCGCGGGTACCGGACGGTGTCCTGGACGGCGGCGTGCGTGCTGGCCAGTGATCCCCCCTGGGAGCTCCAAGCGGAGATCCTCGCTGAAGTATATCACTTCGTGGCGGCGAGGAGATCCCGTGGAGACGCTCCAGTGTGGGAGGAGGTTACACGTATGCGGTTGCAGGCGCGGGCTGCCTTGTTGCGGCGGTGGACGGAGGACCTGGCTCCACCAGTCCCTGGGCAGTGGACGGTGGAGGCCATCCGCCCAGTCCTCCAGAGATGGGTGAGGCGGCGATTCGGTTCGCTGACCTTCCGATTGGTGCAGGTGCTTTCCGGACATGGATGTTTCGGAAAGTACGTGCACCAAATCGCGAGACGGGAGGCGACCCCAGCCTGCCACGAGTGTGGGGCGCCGGAGGATACGGCGCAACACACGCTGGAAGTGTGTGCTGCATGGGGCCCGCAGCGGCACACGCTTTCGGCGGAAATAGGCGGAGATCTCTCCCTGCCGAGCGTGGTGATCTCCATGCTCAGCAGCGAGAGAGCGTGGCAGGCGGTGGCCACCTTCTGCGAAGCGGTGATGACGCAGAAGGAGGCCGCGGAGCGGATCAGGGAGAACGATGTTCGAGCTGACCCGCTCCGGCGCAGACGACCGGGGGAACGGAGGGGGGGTCCGTAGTGGGGCCACTGGCGAATAGTCGGGGGACTCTTCGCCGGTTTGCACGGCCCTACACGTCTAGGTGGTGACCTTGGTGAGCAAGGTCATCCCTTCACAGGCGCTGAGGCCCGGTTAAGATCAATCCGGGCCTACCGCTGGGGCGAGATGGTGACTGCCAGCGCGACCCTGTCTCGTTCCACCTTGGCGGAGGACTGCTCACGGGGGGGTTTTAGTGGGTCTGAGCCCCACACGCCCCCTTCCGTCACCCCCGTGGCGGAAGGGAAGTGCACAGCATTTCCCCCCCCCAAAAAAAAAAAAAAAAAAAAAAAAGGTTTGAACTGTAACAAAACTAAGCGCAAGCCGAGCGAGCAAAGCGAGCGTGCCGCGGCAGCGGCCGGCGAAGCGTTTGAAACTAAGTAATGAATGATTGTGGCTTGTGGTTCATGACTAACGATAGAGTAGTGCACAAATAATATTACACACTACTAGACGTACTTTTTATTTTTTGGTAATTAATTGTTGTGAGAGTGACATTTTACAAATGTGAATAATAAAAGAAACAGTGTGTCAAATAAAAAATGAACAAAACATAAAATTTAATGCGAACATTTTTACAAGATTTACGTTTGCGAGCTGAAATTGTTTATGTAATATATTTAGATATGAGGCTTGAACCGACATACATCCACGTGGAATGTCGATATATACATACAAGAAACAATCAAGTTTTATACCAGGATCTCACTACTATCAATTCTGCCGTAAGATGTTCATTGCTAAAGATGACCCTCTCCCATAGATTTATGAAAGGACGAGATGGAAGCGGCTCGTATCCAACGTCTTCTTGAGACGTTTATGAGGTCGTTTAATCTCGAATTTATCGGTGGACGACCTACGCTGCGCTTGCTGGTCTGTAATCTCCACTGCAGGGTTCCAAAACCGTCTGGCTCCATCAGCCATCAGTTTGGCGTGTTATGTACCCTGCTCACATTCACATTGCAATATGGATGCCCAAGTTTCTAAAGAATATATGTATTCAGATATATTATGTTTCAAATGAGGTATCATTGGAATGGCCTGAATTGCTTCCTCAAAGGCTGGCAACTCAATCTCGATACTTCTCGTATTGCAGATGTTCGTGGGCAACAGTGATCACTTACCATCTGGAGAGCCACCCGTCCGTTTGTAATTATTTTCACACAGTCAAACCCTCGTACTAAGATTACTAACAAGTATAATAGGTTAGGGTTTTTGTTTGTGATATTAGGAGTCGGCATATGCACGAAGCCCACCTGGTATTTGGGGCAGTCTTTGCGGCTGGTACTGCGCCTGTAATTCTGAGACACAGAAATGTCACCGGCACCCATACCTTTCATACCAAACCACAGTATTGCGAAAATTACTGCTTACATTACTACTGGTACGGTAAGTAGGTAGAAATGAATAAAAAAAGATATATTTAAGGTCGATTTAATAAAAGAGATGTTACTGATTACATATTGTATATTATTAGTGAGCAGATGTCATGAACACACCACGTAACTTGATTATACAAATGTATAAACTAGCTCGCCAGCGCTTCCAGCGGCTTCGCTCGCTTGGTCTGGAATTGGTGGAGCGCCGTTTTGGAATGTTAGGGTCGTGGGATTTTCTGGCAAAGTAATTCTCAATAGCAGACCGGAGTCTGGAACAGTGTCTCAAAGGTGGCAATAGGCTCGCCCCCTATTACATGGGATCAAAAAAATATCCGACAAAACGCAGGTGTTTCAAACACTGCTGCTCACCTCTTCGCGGATATCCTGTATATTTGACGATATGTTATCTTTTAATTTAAAAATAACGGGTATAAATTTTTTTTCGTTAAAGTTTATTTTTACCAAGTTTTGAGTGATACTTTTTTACTATCACTTTAATTATAACATAAATTGTTACACGAAAACTTGCAAAATATACTATATATTATATAAATATAGGGTATATATAAAAAAGGAGCCGTGTTACATTCTTAATTAATACAGTTTTTACGAAAAGTGTGTGTTTATACATCTCTCTCGCCGTCATCAAACGTCTTTACCTGCGTATGGAAGAGAGGACATGTAAACTCGCCCCGCGCCGGATTGGTTGAAGAATTAATTTGTGGAACGTAGTATACCGAAACAAGGGTGAGCAGGTTATTTCCAACTACTTATTTAATGAAAAGCCAGAATTAAATAGTTTTCCCTTCGTTGTTTGAATGGTTATTTCAAACTACTTATTTAATGAAAAGCCAGAACTAAACAGTTTTCCCTTCGTTGTTTGAATGCGATTGAAATGCGAAACGTAAGATGCAAGGGACTCTACTTACTGTGTTCTGCCGCGAATCATTAGTGCGTAAGCGTTAGGTACTGTAAGGGTACATTAGCATGTGAAATCAGTAAGTGTTATGTCATGGTCAGTATTATTTCTGTTACATACTTGACACAAAAGTTTGAGTAAATTTGTAGTGCAGGAGTTATAAAATAATAATCTACTTATTAACAAAGTTGAAATCAAATAAGTTGTGGGATGGAATGATACTTTTAATATTTACACATTTTATAGTATTTTTTTTAAACATACGTTAATAACAGCTTACCTATCACTGCAGCTCAGAGATTATTCCTCTACATCTTACGAGTATAGATGCCAAAGTTCCTACAGTGTAAATATCTTAATACGAGTAGATATTCTGTTTTAAAGAAGGAAAATTTAAATATCAATGAAATAACAAAGTTACTATAAAATATAATGTTCACACACTTGTAGATACCCAGTACCATAGAGTCTCAGGTGTTAGGTGCTAATCTCTGCCTTTAGCAGACGTATGTCCTCACAACTGCATTGCGCACGTAAAAATGAGACATTTTTAAGTCTCAATGTGCCTGTAATTTTACCCGCACCATACCCTTCAAAACCAGAACACAATATTGCAAAGGTTACTGCTTCAGGAAAAAAAAATGATATGGTGGCAGCCTTCCCCAGATGACCTCATTCACGAAGAGTTCTACTGCTACTATGTAGGTAGGTGAATATATAGATAAACCCTTTATTGCAACACCATATTATTAATATAACTAACAAATAAATAGGATAATATAAATGAAAACTATTACTCAACAATAAAATTTTAAAATTAATTGTAACAATTGGCGGTCTTATCGGTCAAAGCGATCTCTTCAAGACAACCATGTTATTGAAAAGGAAGCTTTAATAAAAAAAGGTCTCGAAGAAAGTTTCTTTGGATACCTGTGGAGACTCTTGTGACACATTTACCACCGACCACAATAAGAATCTAAACAAAAATTTAAAAGAATTCTGTTATGTACCTACAATCTAACGACTATACCACACTCTTTTGTCTTTTTAACTCCAGCTGACCGCTCTATCCTTGAGCCTCAATTGCACTAAGAGAAATGCTCGCTTTGTAACTTGTATGGGAGTTATGATTTTTTATGCAACTGAATGCAGATAATTTTTTGACCTCTCAAGCTGGCCTCCAAGACTACTGCTCGCGTTATCCACTGCACTAAGGGGTTGGATCCCTTAACAAACATACATAAGGACTCTATGTCCCGACTTAAACTGTAATTAAAGGCAAAATTTCTGCAATTGAACTTGTATGAAAATTTTGACTTTTCTGTTCAAATGGTTAAAAGTTTGATGACCAAAAACTAATGCACAAGGACAAACGCGGGCCACTCGTGGCCCGCGCACCGCCCAAAAAGCTAGTTATTATCTCATTATATAAAGATGGATTACCATTGACTCACTCATTGACCGAAATGTTTAGGTATGATGGAGCAATGGGGGGTATAGAAGAGGTAGGGGAAAAGTGTAGGGGGGGTTCTAAAACCGAGAGGAAAAATACTGGGTGAGCTGAATGTGGAAGTGTGATGGAACAGGTCAACGGCTCTCAAAAACTATAAATCATAGGGGGTAGGTGTCAAAACTAAAAATGAACAAAACCCTGGGCAACTGCCAAAAATTAAAAAAAAAACATACCCCCCAAACAAAAGACGATCGCTCCCATACAAAATGTAAATGCTTATAATTCCTAAACCGTTTGAGATAAGTATAAAGTGTTTGACCAAATGTCATAGGGAATCGGAAGGGTAATTCGGTAAAAGTGTCAAAAATCCAAGATGGCGGATTCAAAATGGCGGCCGAATTGAAAGTTGGTCCGATCCGGCTCAAAATTGGTATAGGGGGGTTTTTGGGGTCCCACATTCCAAATATGAAAACCATTTTTTGATGACGTCATTTTTCAATATGGCCGCCATACATATGTTTTTTTGGATCTTTAATGGATCGTTTCTCCCAGTGGGCGTGATGGGGATTATGGTTTTGTAGGGTCATATGTGGGGTTAGGGTAGGTGACTTTAGAAGAAACTGAATTGAGCTGAACGTGGAATACCAGGTAGAACAGATCAACGGCTCTCGGAAACTAGAAGCGATAGGGGGTAAGTGCCAAAACTAATATAGACAAGCACCCTGGGCAACTGCCAAAAATTAAAAAAAAAACACACCTCCCAAACAAAAGACGATCGCGCCCATACAAAATGTAAATGCTTATAACGCTGA